>OY757905.1:125986547-125999047 GCA_963585895.1 Sepioteuthis lessoniana | reverse complement strand
TAGCTTGTTAACCCTTACACATCCTGTGGTGCCCTATAATTTTCTAAGCTTCGAGGTGGCGAAAGGCCATATAAATTGGGAACCCAATTAGATACCAACTCACTCGTGAACGTTTGCTTGTCTAACTTGCTAACCATTACACCTCCCAAGGTTCCTATAGGTGCCACTCATTTACTGGGCTTTGTTGATTAGAGGTGATAAAAGACCGTATAAATAAGGCACCCAATGAAACTTGAACATACTCGTCTCTGGTAGCCGTACTGCTAATGGCTCTGAAAAACAAAATCTCCAATAATTGAAGACTTCAAGAAGATTTTTATATGTAGATACACTTTTGAGGTTTTAACAGGACAAAAATATCCTACTGAATCCACAAAGATAGGTAACGCTTAGAAATTATCCAACAAATTTCTACAAAAAATTATTTGAGTGTGTTTTGGTCTAGTGGGTAGAGTGTTTGCCAATGGATTGGTATTGCCCATGGACCGGTATGTATATATATATATATATATATCTATATATATATTTATATATATGTGTGTGTGTGTGTGTGTGTGTGTGAGTGTATACAGGGAAAGAAGTACCTCCTTCCTTAACACTCAGAAATATAAGGTACGTATCAAGGGTAAAGTGGAGCAACCCAGGGAAAGAAGTAGCGCCCTCCCCTACACCTCGGTGTAGTAGCAATTGAAAAGGTAGCCTTCTGGTCGCCCTCGACTATGGTCACCAACTTTACTTTCTAGTGTTTGTTGCTTAGCTGGAAAGACAGATATGGACACTTTTTCATCATATTAAAAAAAAATAGCAATATTTAAAGATATTTATTGATTATATTTACACTCATAAAATTTATATCTGATAAAACCCTAAGTCAGCACGCATCTGCATTTCTTTGAAGAATGCAAATCACATTTCGCAAAATGAAATTAATTATTAGTTTAACGAAACAGCAGGTATTTTTTAACTGAGGTAAGACATCCCCGCCCCTCCCCAAAAAGGAGTGGGCTAAGTATAGTACTATACTGCACATAATAGTGAGGATGTAGCTCTATAGCTCAGGGAAGTGTGGAGTGCCCCTCCATTGCAATTATTCCCAAGTCTTCTCTGACCCTGCATTGTACTACTTATTAGATTCCCATCTATGTGTTATATATATCTTTGCGAAAATTATTTGTATCTGATAGGAATACTTGAAATCATAACTGCGTTCAAAAAACTCTCAAGAAACTAACCATAAAATGAAAATATAAACCTATTCAATTCCCTATTGGTATAAAATCAGCCAGATGGGTTGATATCCCGTTAAAATCAATCAGTTATTCATTATAGATCGATAAGAAAATGCCAGTCAAACAGAATCTTAGGACTGTGTGTTAATGTGTGGTCAGAAAATGTCAATGGGAGTACACATGAGATGGGAATATGGGTATTTCATCACTAACATTTTTAATGATAAAACGGTCGTGAAACTTAAATTTTAGAATTGAATTAGTTTTTTTTTTTGCTTTCTTTCAATACTTTTGGATTCTTTATTTAATGGCATATCAGCCTTTGTAGGTTATTTAATGCCAAAGCCCTTCTCCTAGAAGAACAGTAGTGGTACTATTTAACCCATAGCTGGGAGGATACCTTTCCCAGTGGTATTTGTCCGAAAGGGAATGTGATAGCGCGACTGGAGTACGAACTCGCTTACTACGATTCCGCAGTCCATTGCGTTAGCCATTACACCACGAGGACACTCCTTGTTAAAGCATTTTTCATTCCAAAGTGAAAACTCGTCATTTCATATGAAATATTTTTGTTGGCATCGGTTTTTATTACAGCTAAGGGCTGGTGTTACGGTTTTATGGCCTCCCCCTCCATAATCTGACTTATTCCCTCTTCGATTCTATGTCACGGACACCCGACTCTACGACGTTTATTTTTATAAAATAATGCTTAGAATATAATAACACCTACTCTATATAAAGTAGAATGTAGAGAAAATATATGAAACCCACTCTTTGGAACCTCGAAGTAGGCTTGAATAGTAGGCGCTGACCTTACTTACAGATCTATTTTATTTTTCATTTCGTGCAAATTATAGTTTTTACCTATGGTGAGTTAAAACTTTTGCAATATTTTGGTAGTACGTATACTTGGCTTTTTTTTATAATACTTGGGTGAGTCAAAACTTTTGCAATATTTTGGTAGTACGTATACTTGGCTTTTATTTATAATACTTGGGTGAGTCAAAACTTTTGCAATATTTTGGTAGTACGTATACTTGGCTTTTTTTTATAATTCTCGGGTGAGTCGAAACTTTTGCAATATTTTAGTAGTATATATACAAGGCCTTTTCTATAATACTAGGGTGAGTCAAATCTTTTGCAATATTTTGGCAGTACGTATACATGGCTTATTCCATAATGCAAGGTGAGTCAAATGTTTTGCAATATTTTGGGTGTATGCATACAAAGCTTTTTTCTATAATACTACGGTGAGTCAAAAGTTTTACAATATTTTGGTTGTACGTACACATGGCTTTTTTTTATAATACTAGGGTAAGTCAAACGTTTTCCAATATTTGAGTAGTATATATATATGGTTTTTCTATAATACTTGGGTGAGTCAAAAGTTTTGCAATATTTTGGTAGTACGTGTACAATGCTTTTTCTATAATACTAGGAGGAGTCAAAAGTTTTGCTATATTTTGGTAGTGCATGAGGCACAATTCAGCTGCTCCGGATGCCTTTGGCAAATTCGTGAAGGTGACGTATAACCCTTGATTATGAGATGCTGAGTTCGTCTGATACCGAATACAACTCGCTGGATTTGTGTTAATGGTTTGAAGCACAGCCTCGGAATCTATGTTACTTGGCCTAAGAGATCTTGCCTCATCGTTTAGGTTTTTGCAACCTGAACGAAATTTCTGGAATTATCTGGTTACTGTAATGTGATCAACTGCATCTTCACCTTTGGCAGAACAAATATTTTTGGTATATTCCGTGGCGTTATAAATCTGTTTGAACTCATAGAGCATAAATTTTCGAATTAGACATCAGAGCAAAATGAAGCAACATGCAACTTGTTAGCGCACCAACTACTACCAACCACAGTAGTCACTTTTTTCCACGGTTTGAAACGTTTTGGTCACTTGACATACTTGCAAATTTGCACGTACTACCCAAATATTGCAAAACTTTTGACTCATCCAAGTAGTTGCTGAATTTATTGTATAAAATTTATAAACAAATGTAACAACTATTACGGGACAAAAGTGGAATTTATTTTCGCCAAGATTGCCCAGTGATAATTCGCTGTCATATCACAATGATTAATTAGCCTTCATTTAAAAAAAAATAAATAAAAGATGACTCGGCCAATAAATATATTGATTGAATACAGGAAAAGGAATAATCGATCTTAAAATCAGTGAAAGAGACAAGTGACGATTAAACTGGTTGACGAAAAAGATATTAGACAAAATCATATCTATTTATAATTTCATTCGATAATCGTGTGGGCCCTATCTCTATTTCTTTCACTTTGTCTTGAGATCCGACCCACAAAAACGCACACGAACGTGTCCATATACTGAAATAGGCAGAAATTCACACATCGTATTCATATCAAAATTAATAGGTTCTGCGACAAGGAATTATTCTTATACTTGAATCTTGAAAACCAGTTCAGAAAATACCATAGTATTGCCTGTTAAGAGCCAGTCAGAAAGACAGGCTTATTTTAATCTTCATATATCAATATGATATCGAGAAAACGGGGAAGTATGAGTTGCAATAAGCTTTTTAATTTCTGTCATACTGACTCTATTCGATCAATCCAAGATATGCTGCCTTATCAGCCAGACTTAATAATCACCGATTGTATCACGTACCGAAAAAAAAAAACTGTTTCTGAACGAATGACTGTTCTGAAGATCTGGGAAGAGTTGAGTGCCCATTCATTGCCATTAATCCCATTTCCAATTTGGCTACGAGTCGTACAGGGTGCGGAACCAAAATTAGGAATATTCTAGTATAATAATAATAAACGACTCTATTATAAAACAAGATTAATTTCAATTTAAAAAATAAATAAATATGAAGATAGACTCAGAACAGTAAATTTACTCAATATGTCTGCCATTTTTTCATTTATTGTATCAAAACGCCTTTGAAACGATTTTCATGCCTTCAAAATAAATTCTTCAGACATTTTATATCATTCCTCCTGAATAGAAGTCTTAAGTGAACCAATATTTTGATGGTAAGTTGCATTTTTTTTTTGCTTTCTAAAACACTCCATTGTGCATAATCAAGGGGTATTAAGGTTTGGGTTTGATGGAGGCCATTAAGAAAGTCCAATTATTTCTTAAATATATTTTTGCTTTGTTTTGGAGTTAAGAAAATCATAGATTCTTTGTCATTTCTTTTCTTGCTCACTCATATTGGGCTGAATTATAATTTTTAAAAGGGGCTTAAATGATAGAACTAATCATGAAAATTTAGATTTATCGCGCTTTTTCCACAAATTGGACTAATCAGGCTAAAAATTATTTTAGAAATTATTCTATATTTTTCTTCCGCATCCTGTTGTACCAGTTTAGGTCATATCAATAGATTAAATCGATCTGTTAAGAATTATTTGTATTTGATTGGAATACTTAATGCTTTATAAGGATCAATTATTCGAGGTGCCCGTGGTGTAATGGTTATCGTCGTAGGAATTGGACACGGTAACACGAGTTCAAATCCTAAACGAGACTGATTGAATTTCACATAGCCCTAATACCCTTGGGAAAGGTATGAATCCAATTATTCTCCCTCCAGCTATGGGTAAATAATAGTATAGACTGGGTTCTTCAGCCTTGGTGAGGCAACTAGTCTAGGAGAAGGAAAACTCTGAATTCAAACCTGTTAAACTCCACTTAAAAATTGACCTTGTGTCATATCCTACCCGCGCGGAGGGGTTGGGTAAATATGTATAAGGATCAATTATTTCAATTAGGAATAGTTGCTTGAAGTGATAATTGTTTACTGAGGATTATCATTGGTTACTTGAAACTGTACGACTGTGTCCAAACAAAAGACGAATATCAAATAGAAATATTCGCTCAAAACCGTATAAATATAAATATTAGGTTTGATCTTCTTTGGTTTTATGACATATCAACCATTGTTGGTAATTAAATGCCAAATACTGTTTTTACATATATATTAAATATACGATTTGTAAACAAATTATGAAGATACACACAGATAAATTATCTAATCGTTCTGTTTCTAACAATTCAATTTAGCATTAGTCAACAAAGTTAAATGTTTCCAACTATTGCAATGTCACTAACAATTCAATTAAACATCAGTTATTTTTTACACACAGTTAAATGATCAAACAGTTCTATTTCTAACAATTTAATTTAGCATAAGTCATTTGTTTGCTCTCAGTTTTAATGCCAAACAATTTTATTTGACATATAGATAGGACTCAATCAGGTGCTACCTCTCCAAGTCAGAATGGAACAAGAAGAGATGAGAATGAAGAGGTACTCTGCATTCCCCAAAGCTCCAGCATTACTAAGCATCACCACCAGATTGTTTAATATCATATCCAGGATACTAATTAGGGGATGGGTCTTACCCTTCTGCAAAGATGCACATGGTGTATTGTGTAGATTCAGCCAACTGTTCGATTTCAAAAAATTGAATTTAGCATAAGTAAACTGTTTAATTTTTTAAGTAAACTGTTTAAGATTTCAGTTTAGCCAACAAAGCTAAATGGTTTCAAATATTGTTATGTATCACTAACAATTAAACATCAGTTATTTATTTACTCACAGTTAAGTGTAAAAATTGTTCAATTGCAAGCAATTCAGTTCAGCATAAGTACGTAATTTAAATGTCAAAGTTCTATTTTAAACAATTCAGTTCAGCATAAGTTCACAGTTTAGTTCTATTTGACCCATAGATAGGATCATATCAGGAGCTACCACTCTAGGCCAGAGTGGATCTGGGAGCGATGGTAATGAAGAGGGACTCCGCATTCCCCAAAGCTCCAGCATTACTGGAGCCTCACCATCAGATTGTTTAATATCATATCAGGACACTCGTTGGGAGAGTCTTACCCCTCAGCAGAAATGTAGTCGGTGTATTCTACAGCCCTCCAGCCGGCTACGCAAATTGGTTTTCTTTCGCTTTTACCAAATTAAGGGACATGATAGAGTAATTACTGAAGAACGTGCTGCGTATTCCTTCGTAAAAGTTTGTAATCCAATTCACTGTATCTCCTGAGTAGGAATAAGTATGCACAAAAGGGAGTATAAAGTATATTATCTCATCATATTTACCCAACCCCTCCGCTCGGGAAGGATATGACACAAGGTCAATTTTTTAAGCGGAGTTTAACAGATTTGAATTCAGAGTTTTCCTTCTCCTAGACTAGTTGCCTCACCAAGGCTGAAGAACCTAGTCTGCCCTACTATTTACCCATAGCTGGAGGGAGAATAATTGGATTCATACCTTTCCCAAAGGTATTAGTGCTATGTAAAATGCAATCAGTCCAGGATTTGAACTCGTGTCGCCGTGTCCAATTCCTGTGACGATAACCATTACATCACGGGCACCTCCTAAGCTTTATCTCATGGTGGGGATCCAATTCAGGAGACTGTAGAGTTTTATTATTCCAAGGTCCACTTTGATCTAGAGTGGTAGTAGCTGTTAGGTTCCCATCTAGAACTGAAATAGTTCTGTCTGAAAATTATTCGATTAGAATTGCTAATTGAAGAAAACAAATAATCACGATCAGCTTAAACAAAGCTTTAAAGCGATTTAAATGAACAATAAAAAAACAAATAAAATTTTCTTTAAATGCGATAAATTATCCTAAACTTACAAAGATGACTCTTCGTAATTCTTTTTTTTTTATATTGACTATTTTATAAGCTATTATAGCTGTTAGGTTCCCATCTAGAGCTGAAATAGTTCTGTCTGAAAATCATTGTATTAAAATAGTTAATTGAAGCTATTTTTTTTCCAAGGATTATAAGTATTGAAACCCTTCTTATTATTTGAAACCCTGCAACCTGGAGCGGTGTCCTTGTATTGTAACGGTTAATGCGCTAGATTGCGGTATCGTAGTAAGCGAGTTCGAACCCTAGTCGCGCTATTATATTCACTTTCGAACAAATACCCTCTTATTACCTCCAGCTATGTGTTAAATAGTACCACTACAGTTTTTCTTGAAGGATGGCTTCGGCATTGAATAACCCAAGAAGGTTGATATGCAACACACATACTACTATGTGCAAACAAATAATTATTATTAAATGCAAATAATGACAGTATAGTGTAGGAATACTTAATACAATAAAACTGTGTGCAAATTTTATAAGACTGGAATATTTGAGATTATATAACTGTGTGCAAAAAAGCAAAAAGAAATTATTGAGAAATAACAAGAAAAATGTAAATCTACAATGAACGTAATTCGCCATTAGATGGTTTAATGTCATATCCGTGACATTCGTTTTAGTTGGGGGGGGGGTCTTACACCTCTGCAGGGATGCAGCTAGTGTATTCTACAGCACCAGTTAATTGGGTTGAAGGGGTTTTCGAGGTATTTGCAATTTCAAGCTGTCTTTTATGCAACATGATCAGCTTAAACATAGTTTTAAAGAGATTTAAATAAACAATAAAAATTTCGTGAAGTTCCACGAAGGTTATAGTCGTTGGTTCCCTAAGCTTCTAAGGTGACAATCATCTGGAGGTTGCAGGTTCAATCCTGACTGCAGGCGAGTAACAATACTGAAATACTTAACACTTGTACCCGGTTATGGCTAACGGAATCAGAACGGGTGACCCCCGTGGATTCAATAAAGGACGTAGTTCGAAGTTCCGTGAGGGTTCCCGAGTTCGACAACACCTGAAGAAGGCCGGGGGATACATTGGCCGAAACGTAGTGGAAATAACAATAAAGATGTCACTGCCGAGCTTGTTAACTACTTGGCCATGGAGAACTCCCCCCCTTTACAGCATCTGAGGAATATAATAAATTCCCCCTATTTGTGGAATATGATATAATTCAAATTTTAAATTGGTTCGTTGGTTGACTTCTTTGTTTGATGGCATATCAACCTTCGTTGGTTATTTAATGCTAAAGTCATCCTTGTAGAAAAATAGTAGTTTTACTATTTAACTGGGGGAAAGATGAAGTGGTTTATACCTTTCTCAGGGTCATTAGTTCGACAGTGAACATAGTAGTATGACTAGACTTCGAACTCGCTCATTACAATGTCACAGTAAAGCTCGGTAGCCACTACACTACAAAGGATTTCCCTACTTAATTTTTTCTACATAAAGAAGAATATGCGACATCTTCCCCTTGGTAGTGAGGGTTGGGTAAATTCATAAAGGACAATGTTATAACAAAAAAAAAAAAAAAGGTTGCATCATGCACACGTTTTCATGGGCACTATCTATTAACTATTTATTATCTATTGAATGAATAGAATAAAACATGAATGCATCCGTTCGAATGTCGGGCCCCGATTAATTATGAACCCTTCCGTTTTGATTGCAAGGGAAGAAAAGGAAGTAAGCGAACATGCTCCACGTCAAAGAGAAAAAGAAAAAAAAATGGCTGTTTTTTTAAAACATATTATTCCTTTTTAAGGAGTTTCCTGTTGTTGTTGTTGTTGTTGTTGTTGTTGTTCTTCTTCTTCTTCTTCTTCTTCTTCTTCTTCTTCTTTTGTTTTTGTATCTTTTAAAATATATGACCCCTGTTAAGTATTCATATTCATATCTATCTTGGTTTGTGTTTTGTTTTTGTTTTTTTATGGCATATCATTGTTGGATATTTAATGCCAAATCACTTTCATTGATATACATTAGATATATATGATTTATTAACTTAAGTGACAATTCAATTAAACATCAAACATTAGTTTACACACAGTTTAATGTACAAACAGTTCTATTTCAAGCAATTGAATTTAGCAAAAGTAAAACTTAAATGGGTCCAAGTATTGCTATGTGTCACTAACTATTTAATCAAACATCAGTCTTTTATTTACAAATAGTTGAATGGTCAAAAATTTTTTGAACAAGCCAACATAGCATCAGTCATTTGTTTACACTCAGTTTAAATCTCAAACATTTGACCCATAGATAGGGCCCAAACAGGTGCAACCACTCCGTGTTAGAGCAGACCTGGGAGCGATGGGAATGAAGGGGTACTCCGCAATCCCCAACGCTCCAGCATTACTGAAGACCCACCATTAGATTGTTTAGTGTCATATCTCAGACACTTGTTAGGGAAGTCTTACCCCTCTGCAAAGAGGCAGTCCGTGTATTTTACAGCCCTGGCCACCTGTGCTATCTATCTTGGTAATATTCCTATCTATCTATCTATCTGACAGTCAAGAAGAAACTTAAAGTTTGTTTGATATTTACTGAATTTTTACGAATAACATAAATGATCAAAATTTGTTTTTCATTTTTTCAATAATCTCCTTATATCTCCGGGACTCGTTCACCTACCTAGGAAGCAGTGTCTCATCAACCGAAAAAGACATTGACACGCGACGAGCAAAGGCATGGACAGCTAACGATAGCCTATCGGTCATATGGAAGTCTGACCTGACCTATAAAATAAAACGCAGTTTCTTCCAAGCAACGGTCGTATCGATACTGCTATATGGATGCACCACAAGATTCTGACTGAACGGATGGAGAAAAAAGCTTAACGGCAATTACACAAGAATACTGCGATTAATATCGAATAAGTCCTGGAGACAACACCCCACAAAGCAGCAACTATACGGCCACCTACCACCCATCACGAAAACTATCAAACTAAGACGAACCAGACACGTGGGGCACTGCTGGAGAAGTAGGGACGAGTTCGTGAGAGATGTACTCCTGTGGACCCCTTCACATGAACGAGGAAAGGCAGGACGTCCAGTTCGATACCTTTCCCAATGGTATTTGTCCGAAATGGAATGTGACAGTCTGACCTGACCGATAAAATGAAACAAAGTTTCTCCCAAGCAGCGGTCGTATTGATGCTGCTATATGGGTGTGCTATATGGACGCAGACTAAATGGATGGAGAAAAAGCTTGACGGTAACTACACAAGAATGCTGCGAGCAATTCTGAACAAGCCCTGGAGGCAACACCCCACAAAGCACCAGCTGTACGGCCACCTACCTCTCATCACGAAAATTATCAAAGTTAGACGAACCAGACATGCAGGACAATCCTGGAGAAGCAGGGACGAGCTAATAAGTGATGTTCTCAAATGGACCCCCACACACGGCCAAAGCAGGAACCTACATACAGCAGCTCAGTGAGGATACGGGATGTAGCCCTGAGGACCAGCCAGAAGCGATGAAATATAAGGAGGAGTGGCGAGAGAGTGTCAGGGATATCCGTGCTGGTGGCACGACAAGATGATGATGATGATATACATGGTATCGAATGTTTTTCTGATCTCCAGTTCCCCTAGTCTCTTTTACAACCCCAGTAGACCCTTTTAGCGCACCAACTACTAAAGGTATCATCTCGTGATCGACAGTGTTTTCAGCCCTCTAGCAAAGTCCAGTTGTTGTATACAGTGAATAAAGACAACGATCCTGACAGATAGAATTATAATCTGCTTCTTTTCTTTTTCTTTAATTATCCGAAAAAATACTAAATGGTTGAGTGAGTGAGAGAGTCGGAGATGGCTGAGATATACATACAGGGTGAGATACGAATCACTTCTTCTTCGTTCTGCTTTCACTATTATGAGAGATACAGGGCCACCTGAAGGCGTTGAATTATTTTAGGTTCTCCTCGCTTCTCTGCTTTCGCCAGTCTGGCATTATCTCGAAGAATGAAATCTTCTTAGCTTCTATTCACTTCTCGACTTTCGCGAGTCTCGTCATGGCCACCTCAAGACATTGAATTATCTTAGTTTCAACTCGCTTCTCGACTTCCGTAAGTCTGTCATAGGACCATCTCAAGGAACAAAATCATCTTTGTTTCTCCTCGCTTCTCTGATTTCGCGAGTCCGGCGTTATCTCAAGACAGCGAATCATCTTAGTTTCTACCCGCTTCTCGACTTTTGTGAGTTTGGTACAGCTCAGGCTTTCCTCTAACTCCCAAACTAGGGCAGTCTGGCGTAAGGCCAATGCCCATTGCCTGAACGTCAAGTTGCTCTTCTGACGGTCTTCTTTGCCGTCCGCTCGTCTTCCTGAGATTAAATTCTTTCATGGTTTTCATAATTTTCCTGACACTCACATTAATCCTTGTAGTCGCATTTCAAACCTAGATGTTGCACGTGGACACGCCTCTTGTGTAACATGCCACCCACACAATTTACGCAACTCTTATACAGAGGAAATACCTGTGTTCGGTTTACTTTAGGAAACAAGTGTATATTATGTTATGCCACCCATGCATCTTATATGGCATAGCAGAGGGGTCTTTCCTGTCAATATTCAACACAGGTATTTGTCTATCTTTTTGTTTTGTTTTATTTTCACTCCATGTGTAATATAATGGCCGAGCGATTTTGTTTTATATATCTTGTCTTTGGGTTTAGTTAGGCTGAGAACCTTTCGGCTCAGCACATGCGTTAGTTAGGTGCAAACTTGAGCACAGGTGTTGACGCATGCGCGTTGAGGATGTGTCGTTCACAGATGTCTAAATAAAAATCCCAGATAGGACTTGGGGATGTGAATGACGTCATGCACCGGAAGCGTGCGCGGAGGATTTTGGGAGATTTGAAAAAAGTCAGTTAATCGAGTTGAGTCTTGCGGTCCGAAGAGAAGGGTGACTTTCGTTCGCTCGCAGTGGCCTTGTGGCGGTTGCCACACGTGTTGGGTGGTGGGCAGATGGAAAAGTCATCATAGAAAGATTTTGCATCTCTCTTCCTTATGTCGAAACCTTTAACTCAAAGGTAATAAAAGGTTTCGTACCTGAACTAAGAAGTCGTTACGTGTTTTCCGTGTTTCTGGATTCCTATGTTCTATGTATATGTTTACGAACATTCTATGTACGTTTCACATGGCTATGTTATACATGATCAACATCTATTTCAAAGTATTTGATACACTTTATGCGTCACATTTTATTAGACAGATTCTAATTTATAAATGTGCCGTTTTATTTGTATTTCGAAATATCAGTTTCTTTCATAATTTCTTGTGGTCCACCTTTTCCACTCAGTCGGTCCTAGTCTTGCACTACTTTTGAGAGTGTTCGCTAAATTCGCTAATAATTTCTTTAACCGTTTCATCTCTTTTACCACATAACCTACACTTAAGCGTATTATCAATATTTGCTTTGACGTAATTGGTATTATTATTATTATTATTATATGAATGAATTGAAATAGAAAGTGCGGAAGATTGAAATGAGAAGAGAGGGAGAGAGAAACAAAAGGAATGAGAGAAATAGAGAGAGTGCTCTGTTGTTGGCAAGTTCGTGGGGTGAGAGAGAAGAACGGAGCAAATGTGTTGATGTTATGAGAGATAA
>OY757905.1:125974047-125981547 GCA_963585895.1 Sepioteuthis lessoniana | reverse complement strand
TCACGCAACCGACGCGGATCTCCTTGACCTTTTCTTGCCACCCTTCTCTATCGGCCATCGCTCCAGCAGGTCTTCAAGGCTACATCCTATATCGGCTCAGAGCTGTTGTATATAGGTTCTTGCTGGTCGTCCTGCTTTTTCTCGTCCATGTGAAGGGGTCCTCACGAGTATGTCGCTTATGAGTTCTTCCCTACTTTTCCAGCAGTGTCCTGCATGTCTGGTTCGTCTGGTTGTAAGTGGCCGTACAGATGCTGCTTTGTGGGGTGCTGCCCCCAGCACTTGTTTAACATTGCTCGCAGCATTCTTGTGTAATTGCCGTCAAGCTTTTTCTCTGTACGTTAAGTTTGCGTCCATGTAACGCATCCATACAACAGTATCGATACAACTGCTGGTTGGAAAAAACTGTTTCATTTCATCGGTCAAGTCTGACTTCCATATGACCGATAGCCTATCGATAGCTGTATATGTACATATATACACGCACATATATATATATATGTGTGTGTGTGTGTGTGTGTGTGTGTGTGTGTGTGAGTGTGTGGAAGTGATGGTGTAGAAAAGTTCTAGGCCTAGAAAAAAGAGTAAAACAATTCATTTTAATGTTTTGTTAAAATTTTCTGGAAAGTAAACACACTTAAGAGACCTTGTGCCAAATGTGTTATGTGTTGTAGCGTGTATATTTCATGTTTCAAATTCAATCTCATCTTAGTTCGGCGGAGACTTTTAAACAATCACTTACATAAAGTTAAATGCGAACAAAAGTCTTCTTTTGAAGAATTTTAAAAATAGCCTAGAGACTTAAACTATAACTGATGATGTGGTAGAAATATCCTCCAAGCATTTGCAAGTTATTCATCCAAGAATCTATATCAGAAAAATTGAAATATAGGGATAATTTGGGCTGCTTTTAAGGTCCATTATCAAATGAGACTTGTAGCAGTGTCCACAGCAGGTGCACTTAAGGTTAGGTTTGCCTTGGTTTTATAGCATATCAACTATTGTATATTATTTATGCCAAATCCTCTTTATACATATGTATTAAATATATAGGATTTGGTTGGATTTGGTTTTATGCTATATCAACCATTGTTATTTTTTAATGCCTAACCCTTCTATCCATATATATCAAGTATATGATTTCTAAACTCATTTTGTAGACAACATTTTTAAACGATCTAGAGTTCATTTCTTTTTCCATACAAATGGTTTATATTTGGTTGGAATATTTGATAAATTGAATTACTAATGTTACGTAACAATATTTGAAATCATTAAACTATGTGCAAACAAATGATTAATATTAAATAGAATTATTTGTGTTAGCAATACTTGAAGTCATTTTACACAGTGTAAACAGAATTATTAATGTTAGCAATATTTGAAACTATTCAACAGTGTACAAACAAATGTTAATTTCAAATAGAAATATTTGTGTTAGATAGCAATACTTGAAGCTATTTAATGGTGGGCAAACAAATGATTGATACTAAAAAGAATTATTAGAGTTCGGGGTTCAATCCCAAGTCGAGTCATACCAAAGACTCAAAAAATGGTACTCGATTCCGCCTTGCTGAACACTCAGCATTATAAGGTAAGGATCAAGGTTAAAGTAGAACAATCCGGTGAAAGGAGTAGCGCCCTCCCCTACACTTCGTTGTTAGCTATTGAAAAGAGAGCCTTCGAGTAACCCTCGACTAAGGTCGCCAACTTTTCTTTTAACCGGGCTTTTGTCATAATGAGTAGAGTGTTCTCCAATTTTCCGGGAGACCGGGGTTCAATCCCAGGTCGAGTCATACCAAAGACTCAAAAAATTGTACTTGATGCCGCCTTGCTTAACACTCAGCATTATAAGGTAGGGATCAAGAGTAAAGTAGAACCATCCAGGGAATGGAGTAGCGCCCTCCCCAACGTCTTGGTGTAGTAGCTATTTTATATCAGTCTTGGTTTTTCTATTTTGTTCATTCTTTCTGCCTCGATATTAGTTTTTTGTCATTCTTTTCTATCTTATTCGATAGAGTTTCTTCTTCTTTTATATCCTTCTTTCTTTCTTTCTTTTCTCTTTTTTTCCCTCCTACTCTTCATTTGGTCTCCCTCTTTTTTAACCACATTTGATTCCTTTATCATCATTATCGTCATGAAGGAATCAAATGTGGTTAAAAAAGAGGGAGACCAAATGAAGAGTACAAGAAAAAAATCATTATCGTCATCATTTCTTAGAAATTTATCTCGATTTTTCTTTTCTTTATTTATTTTTTCTTTCCTACTTCCAGAATTTTTGTTTTGTTTGAATCTAACACTTTTATATCATCATCATTATCAAAATCATCATTATCATCGTCATCAACAAGGACAACAGCTTCTTTATTGTTTGCTCTCTCTCTCTCTCTCTCTCTCTCTCTCTCTCTCTCTCTCTATCTATCTATCTATCTATCTATCTATCTTATACACCTATCTGTCTATTTAACCAACCTCTCTACAAGATTAGTATGTGAGACAAAGTAATTTTTCGGTGGAGATTGACAGGTTTGAAATAAGATATTTTTCTCCTTCTAGATCGGTTGCCAGAACAAGGTTAAAAAGCCCAGCCTACCCTTCTTTTTATCCATTGCTGAAGGAAAAATAGTAGGAGTCATACTTTTCCCAAGCGTATTAGCTCTAAATAAAATGCAGACGGCTTAGTCTACGATTTTGTACTCAGGTCACCGGATCCATTTCCTAGGACGATTAACATTACATCATTGTAACTTCTATCTATCTATCTATCTATCTATGTTAGCCTTTATCATCCTCTTTATCTATTTATCTATCTATCTATCTACACACACACACGCACACACACACACACACACACACACATATATATATATATATAAGGTATTCTATCCATATCGATCTATCTATTGATCGATCCATGTTAGTCTTTATCATTCTATCTATATATCTACGGTAAACAATACATTATCTATCTATCTATCTATCTATCTATCTATCTAAGGTGTTCAAATCATATCTATCTATCTATCTATGTCTTTCTAATAATTTTCACGAAATACTATGGCTTCAAGAAACTGTTTACCTTAAATAATAATTATTTGTTAATAATCTTTAGTCAAAAACACTTCAAGTACCTATTTTCACTATAATTCCCACACAGTTATAGAATATCAAGTATTTCAATCAAATAGAAATAATTTTTAAACAGATCTACTTGTGCCGTAGATGTGGATTTAGCCAGCTCTCTCCAAACATGTCAGCGTGAATCTGGGAGTAATGGCAATGAAGGGATACCCTACACTCCTCGGTACTTCAGAATTGAAGCCAAAATCTTTACCTTTGAGAAATATCCAGGACACCTCTATCCATCAATGTTAGTATCTATCTATCTATCAATCTATCTATCTATGTTATTTTTCCTCAGGTCATCCTATCTATATATCTAATATATACTATTCATATGTATCTATTTATCTATGTAAGTCATTATCAATCTATCTATCTATCTATCTATCTATCTCTTTCATTAAGCAATTTCTTATTCTTATTTGTTTCTTTTCATTTTTTTATTTTTTTTTACTTGATCTCTTTTTCCACTAGTTCTAAAACCCTTTTCGTTTATGTCCTTTGTTTTCATCATCCTCATCATCATCATCATCATCATCAAAATTTCCCTTTTCCGCTCTTCTCTTTCTTGATTCTCTGCTTACTCCAATTCCCCATTTCTTATTCTGTTTTCACTCCCCACTTAACAACCTTTCTTCTTTATGATTACTCTTCAGACCCCAAACAGTCAAAGCAAGTCGCCATAATTCTAATTACAATGAGAACGTGTCAAATTAATAAGTAAACACAGACCAACGTACACGAATGTTTGATGAAAAATATTGAGTCACCAGCGAAGCAATCGGAACATAGCGTGGGTGGAAAGGAGGAAACAAGAGGTCGGGTAGAGGTGAAAACAAAGAAGAGACGTTGTTGGCAACATGGCGGTTTGACGAGCGATAGCTGTAAGCACAGTATGAGCCGTCGGCACTGACGGAAAAATGCTCCGTAAGTTGTGCCCAGCAGCCACGGACATTAAGTATATCATGAATGATTAACGATAAGAAGGTATTTTTGCTTTTGTGGGCACGGGTGGGCGTTGCTGTTCGATACTTGAATTACATTCGGGTATATATGTGTGGTTGCTCGACCGTTCCTGAAGGTACTGTACGGCTGGTCGAATTAAGAGAAGCATGTTTCCTAGATGAGGTGGTTGCCAGATTCCAACGAGCGCCAGTAGTCAGTTTTCAAGTCTAGGAAAAAAAAAAAAGGATTATAAATGCAGGATTTACAGGCATGTCCTCCTAAAAAATCTACAAAACATATTTAGCTTTCATTTACTCTCTTTTGTTCTTATACCATAATAAACGGCCCAGTATGTGGGTCTTAAAATATTCTTACTATATCCAAAAAAAGATGGCATCCTAGGTAAGACACTAAATTACATCTGATGGTGAGGATACAGTTCAAGGATCAGGGGACTGTGGAGTACTCATATATTGCCATTACTTCCATCTTCTGACCCCGTGTGGTAATACCAGTTAAGGTACCATAAAAGAGTTAAAAAGATCTGGTTAAAAATAATTCGTATTCCATTAGAATACTTGAATTTATATATTTTAAGTTATTATAGTTTAATAAAGATTGTTATAAGTAGTTCATTGACTCTGTAATTGTTTAGTAGGTACTATTTACCAACCCCTGCGCTCGGGCAGGATTTGACACAAGGTCAATTTTTAAGCGGAGTTTAACAGGTTTTGAATTCAGAGTTTTCCTTCTCCTAGACTAGTTGCCTCACCAAGGCTGAAGAACCTAGTCCGTCCTACTATTTACCCATAGCTGGAGGGAGAATAAGGGGGTTAATACCTTTCCCAAGGGTATTTGCCCGAAAGTGAACGTAATAGCGCGACTGGAGTACGAACTCGCGTACTACGATTCCGCAGTTCATCGCTTTAACCATTACACCACGAGGACACCCCCCCAATTATTTAGTAGGTGATGGTTTATGAGCTACCCAGACAGAAAATTAATGTTGTAGACGGAGTTTTAATCCCTATCTGCTCCACCCACAAAATTTGGTTTCGCACAAAGGCGCCCCCTACTTTAAAGAAAACAAGAAGAAAAATCAGCTCAATTCCCAAAGTAAGAATCATAATTTATTTATGTGACATCTGATATTCTTTGCAATCACAAAAATGGGATATCAGTTTATAATGAAGAGATCGACAGAAGGAGCACGTTAGACAATTGATGAATACAGCGTACTCTTGGCATGTTTCATTTTCGAGAACAACTGTTCACAACGGTATATCGTGTCAAATATGCTCACAACTCGCTGGGTGTGGTGATATGGTAGGGAAATCGTTTAGATGGAAGCGGGTGGTTCTTACAGAAATCAAGAATGTAGCAAGCAAGAAAATTAGACTTCAACATTTTCTGAACTCTGAAGATCAATGAGTTCCATATGCAGTCACAGTTCATATCAAAAGATGAAAAGAAAATTTGGGTTGAAGGCCCCACGAATAGTCTTTGAGATTCGCATGAGGCCTGCAAATCATGTGTTGGTGCTATCTGATACAAACTTTGTAAATACCTATAAGATTCCGTACTTGTAGCAGAAAGAAACTTGAATTTTTGTTTGGCGCGTAATTTAATTTGACCGTTAAAGTCGCCGAACATTTTCACCCAATCAGGATGACTTGTCCTATTCGGCCCGAACCATATTTCCCAGCGGCACCAAAAATTGAAGAAAGCCTGCGAATCTCTCTCTCGCTCAGAAATCCTCAACGGGAACGGACGTCATAACGTCTGTTCCTGAATAGCAGTAGAGCATCAACCATTACGAGGAGAGCCACCACCTTTATTTTCCATCAACATTTAGCGAGGGTATAACAACCAACGAAATACCAACGCTACCAACGAAATACCAATGCAACCAACGAAATACCAACGCAACCAACGAAATACCAACGCTACAAGCGAAATACCAATGCAACCAACGAAATACCAATGCAACCAACGGAATACCAACGCTACCAACGAAATACCAATGCAACCAACGAAATACCAACGCAACCAACGAAATACCAACGCAACCAACGTAAAAACCAAGTTAAACCTTAAACCAAAAACCTAATGATAATAATAATAATAATGTTATCCCCATTGCTATAAATTGCGACCTTCCGACTTGTGAGAACACGCAACCACATATATAAACAAATTAAATATAACACTACAAAAATGGAAATTAAATATCAAAAACACAATATCTCCTCCTACATACTTGATAAAGGTTTCAATGAGAAGAAAAATGTTATTGTTATATTTTGTTAGACTTGTGTAATACAAATACCAAAGTTGAAAGAAAAACTAAGACGTTTTATTCATTATTTTTGAATTTATGATTTCTTTTTATTTATTTATTTATTTGTTTTTTGCATTTTTAGGTCGCTGAGTTTTAAACTTAATTTTTGCTTAATATTCATTCTATGAATAAGAACCAAAATATATGGTATTTCATGAAAACATTTAGAAACTTGGTTTCTTTTTATTTTTTATTTTTTTCTTGTAAAACAACTCGTAATTGTTTCTTGTAATGTAAAAAAAAGATCAGGCCTTTTCATTAAAAAAGACAAAATCAAAAACAAACAAAAAACACATTCATCTCCCTTCTTTTCTTTCATATTTTTATGTTATGCTTCGCCCCCTTTTGCCATGAGGAAATGGCTTTATGGTCAACGACTCGGAAAATGAAACTAGTGGGCCGAGTCCAAATTCAGCTTAAAGTTATTCGCGTTCATTTCGCACTAACACCCCTATGAAATGCTTTAATCTAACCAGACCGTCCAGCCGAAGGGGCTTTATAAACACTGACTGTATCCACTGTGGAGGGGTAAGATACCCACAGAAAAAAGGGTGACTTGGATATGACATTAAATTGTATCTGATCGTGAGATTCTAGTTTAGAAGTCTTTACTTTTTACCTCCAGGTTCACTTTGACCAGGAATCATTGCTTTTACCTCCTGGCCCACTCTGACTTGGAGCGGTAGTACCTATTAGGGTTCAATCTATAGGTCAAAGAGAACTGTCAAAAATTATTCGTTTTCGATAGGAATACTTGATGCCATATAACCGTATATTATTTGTCTGAGGATCAGTTACTTAAAGCTGAAATTGTTTACAAAGATTATTATTAGCTGCTTAAAACCATATATCTCTATGCAGACAAATGATTACTATGAAATAGAAATAGATATATTTGAAATCATATGTATGTATCTGTGTGCAGTAAAATGATTATTATTAAATAGAATACATTTGTGTGCTGACAAATGATTGTTATTGAATAGAAAAAATAACTTGAAACCATATATATGTGTGCAATTCTGATTGGTTTCTCTCTTTAATGGCATATCAACCTTCGTGGATTATCTTATGCCCGTGGTGTAGTCGTTATC
>OY757905.1:125784047-125969047 GCA_963585895.1 Sepioteuthis lessoniana | reverse complement strand
CCCTTATTTGCGGAAAGAGATAACTGTAAATCGGATTTTGCGTCTCACACGTACATGATTTACTATTTACTAATGGCTGGGTGGCGGGTCGAAAAGTAATGCGTTCATGCCTTCTCCAAGAGCATCAACACGAAGTAAATCGCAAATAGTTCTTCCAGAATTTGAACTCTGCTCGCGAAGTCCTTTTCTAATGACGATAACTGTTACGCTAAATGTGCATTCTCTTTTTCTCTTTTCTCTCTTTTTGGGTCTCTACCTCCCACCTCAGTCTGTCTGTCTCTCTGTCTGTCTGTCCGTCTGTCTCTCTCCAAATATATGTATGTCTATACCTCTTATCCCTCACCATCTGCCTGTCTCTCTGTCTCTGTATATATATATATATATATATATATGCCACTACCTCGCATCTGTCTCTTTGTCTGTCTGTCTGTCTGTCTGTCTTCCCCTCCTTCTCTCTCTATGTGTCTCTTCTTCCCATATCCATTTGTCTCTCAGTCTCCCCCCCTCTCTCTCTTTATATATATATATATATATATATATATTTATGGTCTACCTCTCATTGTCTATCTGTCTGTCTTTCGCTAAGTGTCTCTGCCTCCTATCTCTGTTTGTCGGTCAGTCTCTCTCACTTTTTATGTGTCACAACCTCCCATCTTTGGTTATCTGTCTGTCCACTCTCTTTCGCTCTCTCTCTCTATATATATACGTATATATTTATTTACATTCGAGAAAAGTATAACTCCATCTATTCTTCCTCCAACTATGGTTAAATAGTAGGAGAGACTGGGCTCTTTAACCTTGGAATGACGGAAAACTTTCAATTGAAACTTGTTAAACTCCGCTTAAAAATAACCTAATGCGAAGCGGTTGGTAAATACACACACACACATGCACACTCAGACATATATATATTCGAGCATGTTTGATTAAATAATTCCATAGCTTCACATCTTAAAACCCATTTTATTCCTAAATCCAAGTTTCGAAAAATTCTAGTTGAAAACACCAATATAATTGCACATGAAATTGATAAGCTACGACTACAAATCCTAGAAACTCTACACATAAAAAAAAAAAAATAAAAACTAAAATCATTAGAATTAATTCTGAAAATAGCGAGAATGTTTTGAAATGCATTTAGATTTTTTTTTTTTTAATATTCCAAACTTTCTTGATAATATTCTATTTCCGTCGACAGCGTTCTGTTTTTTGAATTCATCAGCAACTCAGTTTTATCCAACTCTGTGTTTGCATCGTTTTGTTATGTTATAAAAACCAAAAAAATCTTTCAAAATTTATTAAAAAAATGTTTACTCATGTAAGCAACCCCTGATGATGGTCTATGAAGGGTCCGAAAGCGCTCGGGGTAATTTTGGTAAATTTATCTACCAATTCCAAATTAAAACTAAGACACTTATTGGGAAACTCGAAAGGATCTTAATTAAATTTTACGGACGTAATGTGTCTTTACAATTTAATAAAACATACTAAAAGAAACGACTGCTGCCTAACTACGCACACACACACACACACACACACACACACATATGTATATATATATATATATATGTATATAAGCATTATTTTGTTGGTTTCCGCCAATTCTAAACGTGGTGCGATAGACAACAACTATGGAAGGCAGTAATTACTGGGGATACGGTTACAGGACTCAGCATTCCTATCCGAGGTCGCGGTTAATTACCTGAAGACGGTCAGAAGTAAAATTTGGCCGAAGCGTAGTGAGAAAAACAACAAAAAACTACCAAGACGAGGACAAAAGTCCGTAATAAAAAAATAATTCTCAGATTAAGAAGCTTCATCTCAAAAAGATTCCCAGTACGTAAAGACAATTCTATAGAGATTTTAATCTTTCATTAATAGTTGAGAGTTTCTGACATCGCCTCCTTATTTTATACATGTTATCCTGGCGATGATTGGATTTTTCTCTGTGTATGATATTTATTCGGCTTCCTCACGAAATGAAAATGTAACACAAGTCCTGTTTAATACGGGGTTGCCTCGTGGGCAGAAAGTCTTAATTATGTATCCTTGGTCGCCATTTTCGCCTGCTGTTTTTATAGTTAAGTCCCACCATAAAGCTCAAGATCAAAACTCTTTAAATCTTCAGTGTATCGTTGAAATGATGTGAGGAACAGCCTGTGGGTTGTGCGTCGCCCGTTTAGGACACCGTTGAGCACAGTGTGTGAACGACGGTGGTTTTGACATCCTGTTGACAACGTTCAGCCTATCTGAGTCGTATACTCTTAAGTTTTATTGAGAAAAGGTTCCTACTTTGTAATTACGAACATATGAGTAAACCTTTTTGGTCTCGAGATATGTCGATCTAGCAGGCGTCTAAGATGAATCTGTGGCACCATATTTAGATGGCTTTTTATCGAGTCTACTGATCGCGGTATGTTGATTAGCACTTAGGGGTCATACATAAGTACACTAAGTACAGAGACCATGGGTCTAAAACTAAAAAAAAAAACAACAAAAAAAAAAAAACAACAGAAAAGCTATAGAGTCCTGCGGGTGAGGCACAAGGGTCCAAAAGTGAGATGATGATGTGGTGGTTGAGATTTTCACCACTTATTATGCTAATTAGCCATACAGCTAATGAGCTGCTATTTATTTATTTATTTATATGTTTTCATTAAAAATAAAATGCATATGATTGTAAGAATGATATGTGAATTAGTACAATATGTAGGGGGATACATTTTCTGTATACTTAAGGTAGATTGTCTTTTTTCCGGCTTTATTTTTCATAATTAGAGTCTTTATCATATTTACCAACACCTCAGCTCGGGCAGGATATGACACAAAGTCAATTTTTAAGCGGAGTTTAACAGGTTTGAATTCAGAGTTTTCCTTCTCCTAGACTAGTTGCCTCACCAAGGCTGAAAAACCTAGTCTGTCCTACTATTTACCCATAGCTGGAGGGAGAATAATTGGATTCATACCTTTCCCAAGGGTATTAGTGCTATGTGAAATGCAATCAGTCTCGTCCATAATTTGAACTCGTGTCGCCGTGTACATTTCCCGTGACGATAACCATTACACCACGGGCATCTTCAATTGTTATTAATTATCATTAATTTTACTTCATAATCATCGTCGTGCCGCGAGAACGGATTTCCCTGACTTTCCTTCTTCATTTGTCTCTATTGTATATTGCATTCAACGGGTCCTCAAGATTACATTCTGTGTATGCACGGAGCTGCTGCAGTTAAGTTCTACTTGGTCGTCCAACTTTTGCTCGTCCGTGTGAAGGGGTCCACAGGAAAACGTCACATTTGAGTTTACCCTTAATTCTCCAGCAGTGTCCCCCATGTCTTGTTCGTCTAATTTGAATGGTTTTAGAGATGGGAGGTAGGTGACCGTACAGCTGCTGTTTTGTGGGATGTTGCTTCCAGCATTTGTTCAGTATAGGTCGTAGCATTCTTGTACAATTTCTGTCAAGCTTTTTCTCCATTCGCTTAGTCGGCTGGTGCATCCATATAGTAGTATGGACAAAACCGTTGCTTTGAAAAAAATGCGTCTTATTTTATCGGATAGGTGTGATTTCCATATGACCGATAGCCTATCGATTGTTGATCATCCCTTCACTAGTTGTATTATTGTGGTCATTTTCCGGAGATGAGACGCTGCTTCCGAGGTAGATGAATTTGTCCATTTGTTTCAACAAGCCGCCTGTAAGGGTGGAGATGTCTTTTGTTTGATGTTGGTTAAAACGCATCAGTCAAATTCTACTTACAAGATCAAATCGTATTAATTGCCAATCACAGCGATTTTTTCCGAACATGTCACCGCTCGAAACCCGACCTTATTTGTGTGTTATTTTACCTTATTTCTTCAGATAATATGCAGAAATAAGGTAAAATAACAAAAATAAATAGAAAAAGGTTATATCGCTTTTTTGGGTTGTTTTATTTTTTTCTGCCGAAAAGAATGTCAAAGGTTAAATAGAACCATCTCATGGTGGATTTTTTTTTTTGCTTATTTAGCCATACACTATATTGAGATAAAGTTGGGTTTTTTTTGTTTAATGGCATATCATTCTTCATAGGTTATTTAATGCCAAAGCCATCTTTCTCGAAGAATGGTAGTGGTACTATTAAACATTTCTATGAAGTATTGGCCAAATGAGCAAAGTGTTCGCCACTGGTCCGGGAGACCGGGGTCCAATCCCAGGTCGAGTTATACCAAAGACTCAAAAAATGGTACTTGATGCCGCCTTACTTAGCATTTAGCACAAAAAGGTGAGGATCAAGGGTAAAGTGGAGCAATCCGGGGAATGGAATAGCAGCGTCCCCTACACCTCGGTGTAGTAGCTATTAAAAAAGGGTTGGTTGGTTGGGTTTTATGGCATATCAACCATTGTAGGTCATTCAACGCCAAATTCTGTCTATATATACATACATATTCAACCAAAGATTTCAAAACGAATATTAAGGTAGGTAGAATTTTCTATTTGCAGGATTACATTTGTTCGCGCAAGATTAACCAGTTTTAAGTTGTCATAATTTTTGGTATCTCTCAAGAAGGACAGAATATTAAAAAGAGAGACTTCCAGTCACCCTCGACTAAGGTCGCAAACTTTACTTACTAGTCCGAAAATAAACATAATAGTGCCACTGAAACCGTTTACTTTGATATCTCTGCCCAGCTGACGCACCGGAAGAGAGTGACCTCTGAACTGCATGACAGTTATTTCCGCTTGATGACGATTAAACATGCGATTTCAAAGATCGAGTGGGCGATCAAGTGAGCGTTGAACTATCATATAGCTCAGTCAAGACAGATGTCAAACAGTTTAGTTCTAGTAGAGTTGGAGACGGAGAGGGACGAGATGTGGTAGGGAAAGCCACACTCGGCCGAAGGGGCCCTCGGAAACCCCGATGGAGTTTGGGGACTAGAGAGGTTGCTGGTAAGATGCAGTAAAGAAAGCCAGCACCCAGCAGAGTGGACCCCAGGGCCTCCGGTTGAGCATCTAGAGAACGAGAAAGACACAAAGCTGACGGCCATAAGTTTGGGGTCAAAATATTTCAGTTCCGTTCTGTCTCCAGCTCCCTCCCACACGCAAACCTTGAACAACCCTTTCGAACCCTTGCAATAAAGTGAGAGGTATATATTTTGTTAAAGAAATCTTCCTACGTCTTTATCATTGCGTGCGTCTGTTTATTATTGTGTCGTTATGATACGACACATGACAGTATAACAATGGTTGCATATGTATTATGTGGCTCTATAACACTATGTTAATGTTGCTTCTCATGATGCAATATTCAAGTCAAGTAAATCTTACGGGGTTAATTTATATTTCCGAATACGACACAGTACATTTACACACGTTGACAAATACATACACAAACACACACACACACACACACACAAATATATATATATATATATATATATATATATGGAGGCATTTATAATACAATGTTTGTCATCGTAAGAAATAGATGCGGTGACCGGATATAAAAGCTGAACGAGGCTGCTTGCAATTCATATACAGCTAATATCCTTGGGTAAGTTATTAATCCAGGTATGGATAAAAGTGTTACAAATTGGACTTTTTAACCTTCACGTGATAACCGGTCCAGGAGAAGGAAAACTTCACTTAAAAAAATTGACCTTGTGTGGCATCTTGTTCGTGTAAACACACACACACACACACACACACACACACACACATACACACACATATATATATATATATATATATTCTCATCCATAACTGTTAAGTGCATGTCTGAAATTAATTCCCTTAATGATTTGGAAAAAGAATATAAAAGTAAGTAATTTTCTTAAATTAAATTAAGAGGAAGTAAAAACTAATTAAACTGACTTTGATATATATTCTTGAAAAAAAATACTACATTTTGATATTTTTCAATTGTCTTTTTTTATTTTTATATACAGAATAATGCAAAAGAAGTCCTCCCAAACATGCGTAAGTGAACTTCTTTGTAATTTTGTTTTGTATGCTTTCTTACTTTAAGGCCATTTAAAAACATTCTGGGTAATTAAATTTTAATGCCATCCTGGTAGAACAGTAATGGTGTTATTAAACCTAAAACTGTAATGTAAGTCATACCATCCCCAATGGTATTAGTCCAAAAGTGAATACAGCTGTTCGAACGAATTTACTACGATGTCGCAAGCCAAAACGTTAACCGCAACGTTATTCTGCCATTTTTATAGTTTGATACTACTTCATTTTGATTATTTTATAATCAGGGGCCTCTTCATCGCGCACTTAATCACACAAACGGATTCGAACTGGAATTAATTATTTTCCCTATCTATTTGTCTTATTCTTCTATTCTATAGGCTAGATTTTGTATGATTTAACGTGTATAATAATTGCAAGAATACTTCCAGTCTGAGCAAAGCCCCTGAGCTATTTTGTAAACGTGTCTCTTGTCATTTATCGTCTGTATATGTAAAGTAAAGTTGGCGACCATAGTCGGTGGTGACCCGAAGGCTCCCTTTTCGATAGCTACTACACCAAGGTGTAGGGTAGGGCGCTACTCCTTTCCCTGGACTGCCCCATTTTACCTTTGATCCTTACCTTATAATGCTGAGCGTTAAGCAAGGTAGCATCAAGTACCATTTTTTAAGTCTTTGGTATGACTCGACCTGGGATTGAACGCCGGTCTCCCGGGCCATTCGCGAATACTCTGACCATTATACCAAATTGAAGTTTTACAAAATAGACTTCTGTATGGCTTGGTTCGAAAAAATATTGAGATGTGTATATGAAATACATTTGGGGATAAAGACCTATATAAAGATGGCTTTCTATACGGTTCGGTTCTAGAAATGTTTAGATTTGTACATGAAATACATTTGGGGATAAAAGTAAAGTAAAGATAAGTAAAGTTGGCGACCGTAGTCAAAGGGGAACTGAAGGCTCCAATTTCAATAGCTACTACACTGAGGTGTAGGGGATGGCGTTACTCCTTTCCCTAGATTGCTCCACTTTACCCTTGATACGTACCTGATAATACTGAGTGTTAAGCAAAGAGGTATCAAGTACCATTTTTAAAGACTTTGGTATGACCCGACCTGGGTTTGAACCCCAGCCTGCCGGCCAATTGGCGAACACTCTCCCCAATAGGCCAATGAGCCGGTTAAATCTACATAAAAATAGCTTTCTATAGGTCTCGGTTGTAATTATGGACTATTACTATTTAGATGGGTATATGAAATACGTTAAGGGATAAAGATCTATATAAAAAACTAAAAACACAAAATGCATTTTGTGTGCACGGATATAACGTTTAAACTCAATAAAAACATCAATATTATCTTTGAAGGAAAATTTAAAATAGAGTAAAGCTGTTTGAAATCAAAGTCTTCCTTCTTCTAAAGTGGTTATCTAACCAAGCCTAAAAAACCTGCCTGCTTTAATATTTTCCCATAGCTGGAAGGAGAACTGATGGATTGTTGCTTTACCTTAGGAAATTGACGTCAAGTGAAACTCAAACAGGCTCTTCCTGAATTTCCTACTCCATGCAATGCGTTATGCGTCCATAGCCCAAATGTAAGCGAAATGAATATCGCATATTCCTTATTTTGCTCAAATATAAATTGACTTTTACAAAGAAAAACAAATTCTACTCAAATATAAGTTGTCTTTAACAAAGAAAAACAAATTCGGCTCCAATATAGGTTGTTTATTAGAAAGAAAATTAAATTCTGCTCAAATATAAATTGTTTATTAGAAAGAAAAATAAATTCTTTTCAAATATAAATTGTCTTTAACAAAGAAAAATAAATTCTGCTCAGATATAAATTGTTTATAAGAAAGAAAATAAATACTTTTCAAATATAAACTGTCTTTAACAAAGAAAAATAAATTCTGCTCAAATATAAATTGTCTTTAACAAAGAAAAATAAATTCTGCTCAAATATAAACTGTCTTTAACAAAGAAAAATAAATTCGGCTCAAATATAAATTGTTTATTACAAAGAAAAACCAACTGAGTGAATTAATTCAAGCTTAGTAAATCTTATCATACGATAAATCTTCCTTTTTATTTACTCAGTATTGTTTAGGAGTTCACTGATAAAAGGATAGAATTTACTATAAAGTTAATTCATTTGCTAGACAACCTCTTCCACTGTTAGACTACATCTTAAATATTTTTCTTTACTGAGGCGCCTTAATTGATACAGAGTGATTAAAAGTTACTCTCTATTTTAGAATTTTTATTATTCATTTCTTAACTGTAATTTTTACAATGAATATATTATACATCTTTTAAAATAGGGAGTTACTTTTTACTCACCCTGTGAGCGTGTATATATATATATATATATATATATATATATATCCTGCTTAGCTATTCACTAAATCCAACCCAAAACCCTTATGTGTCTTAAAGGTAAATGCCATTATTTTATTTTATTCTTTTTTTTACTTCTTTTTTGCTCTAAGAAAATATTTTCTAATACGACCCTTCATAATGATTTAGGTTGGAGCCCCTGTTTGGGGTTTATGACTATAATCTATTTTCAGCGCCAGATGCCTGTGGTAGGCGTCGGTGCGACCGGCTTGGTAGTTTCGTTAACCTCAGGTTACTCTATCCTCTTTTGCATAATGCATAAGGGGAAACGCAAGAGAACGGACATTTTAAATGGGCCAGTTACGCAGGCGGACGAAAGAAATGCTACACTGGACACTAGTTTAGTTGGCCAGCAGACGAAAAGAAAAATCGACAAAAGGGTTTCAGAGATTTTGATATTTTTACAAATATTCATGAGAGAGAGAGAGAGAGAGGGGCAGAAGATGGACGGAAATTCTTCTTCCTGTACACTTTTAGCATTTATGTGCGCATGCGTGCATTTGAGTCCATCTGTACGTCTTGATTGAATATTTGTTAGATTTGTGTGTGGGGTGGGGTATTTTGTTCTCAGTGTGCGTGCTAGAGCAAGAGAGAGAGAGAGAGAGAGAGAGAGAGAGAGAGAGAGAGAGAGAGAGAGGGTACGTGTGTGAACGTGCACTAGCGTCTTGCTATTGAGACTATGAAAGTGCTTGTCAGTTTCTATGTAGCTATGTACATGAGGTGATCGCCAAAAGCGCTGGGAAATGAGGTGCGAAATGGTTTTCTCAAAGAACGAAAAATTGATATAAGATTAGGTTCTTTGCTTATCAATGATTTGAATCAGGAAAATGAATAAAAAGCCACGAGAAATACTGAATGATTTTCTCAAGAACAGTTTGATCAATGTCTAAAAATTCCCAGATTAAAAATGTAAAAACATCACTTCGTACGGTATCACCTATAAATAAGTATACAACTTATAGTTTTTTTTTCTTAAGTTTAATTTTCTTCTAAATTAAAGATCCAAGGATTTTATCGCTTCTAGATGAACATACACTATCAAAACGATTATTAGTTAGTATTATCTATCACCAAACTCTATAGCAGTGAAGTCCTGTAATAAAAATAATCAATATTGCTATTAAAAAGAAAAAAAAAAGGTCGGAGTGAATCTCTGAAATGTAGTAGTAAACATATTCAAGTCCGACATTGAATTAAGCCAAGTTCGAAACCCAGTCGTGCTGGGCAACCGTTGTCGATGGTGACCCGAATGCTCTCTTTTCAATTGCTACCACATCGAGGCGTTGGGTTGGGCGCTATTCCATTCCTTGGCTTGCTCCACTTTACCCATGATCCTTACCTGACTGTTAAGCCAGGCGGCATCAAGTTCCATTTTTAGAGTCTTTGGTATGACCCGACCTGTGATTGAGCTCCGGTCTCCCGGACAATTGGCGAATCCTCTATTCATAAGGCCAATAATAATAATAATCTTGGTAAAGTTACGAAAGCTGTTATTCTGGAGCTAGGATTATAATAATAGTACAACTATTGTCATTCCAGAAGGATGGTTGTGACATTAAATAACCAATCAAACAACCCATATGACGTTAAACAAAGAAACCAAAAAAAAAAAAAGTATAATCCAACAAAAGAGTTTATCTTAAGTATTTTTTAAAACAAAACTTGATCTTTGCTCTAGTTTCATCTTACCCAGTCGGCTCTGGCTAAAGAATTCACCGACTGCTTCTCTGCAGAGGATTAAGACCCCCACCACCAACGAGTATCCTGATATGACACTAAACGATCTGATAGTGAGGCTCCAGTGATATTGGGGCTTTCGAGAATGTGGAACACCCCTTCATTACCATGGCTCTCAAGTCCATTCTGGCCTGGAATGGAAGAAACCTGATAGGCCCCTCTCTATGCATTAAATAGAACTAACTACATACTTATGCTAAACTCAATTGTTTGAATTAGAACTGTTTGACTAAACTGTATAACTTGAAATAGAAATGCTTTTGACAAATAAACTGTACTTACATCAAAACTGCGTGCTTATGCTAAACTGAATTGCTTGAAATGGAACTGTTTTTGACATTGAAACTCTACTTACACTAAACTGAATTGTTTAATATAGAACTATTTTGACATTTAACTGTGTGTAAACAAGATCTGTACTTATGCTAAACTGAATTAGCTGAACTAGAACTGTTTGAATAATCTGAATAGCTTTAAATAGAAACGTTTTTGATAATTAAACTGTCTATTAATGCTAAACTGAACTGTCATGGCATTTAACTGTGTGTAAACAAAATCTGTACTTATAGTAAACTGAATTAGCTGAACTAGAACTGTTTGAATAAACTGAATAGCTTTAAATAGAAATGTTTTTGACAATTAAACTGTGTATTAATGCTAAACTGAACTGTCTGAAATAGAACAGACTATTCATATAAAAACTGATTTATCGTTAAATAACCCACAAAGGTTGATATACAATTAAACCCAAACAACCAACCAACAATCTAGTTTCATCTTTTCAACGCTGTAATTTTTAGGTAAGAAAATATAACTGTTTATATCCGAATAATGCTCAAATGAAAATCAGAAAAATCTTCGGTTTTGAAGAAAATTACTCTTTTTTAAGTAATTGTTACAGCAGTATTATATATATATATATATATATATATATATATATATATATATATATATATATATATATATATATTATATTATATTATATTATAACAGTTTTGGCTGTCACTAAATTACTTTGTGGATTTGTGTCGAACCAAGTTGAATATAATATGGAGAGTGCTCAATTGCTAGGATAGCGCTATTATATAATAATAATAATAATAAATAAATATATAGTAGATATATATATTTAATTCATGGAATTTAGACTGCGACCCCTGGGCTTCATGGAGTTTCATGGAGTTAAGAAAATGAAATGACTCGAAAATCCTTTTCGATTTATTTCATTTTCTTAACTGCCTGATGATTGTTGTTTTGCAAAAAACTCCATGAAACCCAGGGGTCGCAGTCTAAATTCCATGAATTATATATATATATATATATTCAGCGAAATCTTCCTATACCCTCTGGTTTTGCAATAATAAATACTATGTAGCAGACATGCCTAAACTTATCATAATTTAGAGTCTACAAATTATCTTCGCCTCCATCCAAAGAATTGGTTCTAAAAGTTTTATATTTACGGAGAAAAGGAGAAATTTTTTTCTGAATAGATATATCATCACGTCTGTTAAATAATCAGGGACATAAAAAGAGCGCCACCTGCTTTTAGCGTTTAATCTTAATCATGGATATATATATATATATTCATAATTAAGATTATATATATATATATATAGTCATGATTAAGATTAAACGCTAAAAGCAGGTTTAATCAGAAAAATACGTTGCTCCTTGCACAAAAATCTACAGTATTTTCAACTATAAGGTGGAAAAAATTCATGATTCTTAGTTTTATGTTGCCCAACCTCAAGTGAACCTGTATCAAAAGTATATATATAGTTGGCTTTTTTTATTTTTCTTGAACTTTTTTTAATTAAAAAGAATTTCAGAAGAAATACATTCAAACTATTTTCAGACCTTCTTAACTACAAAATATTTTCTTTTCTCTTGTCGGTTAAACATCCCTTTCACACATATATACACTCACACACGCACATACACACACACACACACACATATATATATATATATATATATATATATGTGTGCTTTACTATTATTTGCGTATGTGTAGGTCCATAGTTTTACTTCCCTTTTCTGAAAGTTTGTATCGAGGCATGTTAATCTATCATGTTAATTCTAGCATGAACTCTGTAAGATGTTGACCATTTCTCTTTGACGAGTTGTGTAAACTGAATTTGTGGTATACGTCTTTACAAATTTGAGCATTCATGTCTTCGCCAATGGCGAGAACGTTGTATTTCGTGATGCTACGAACAAGGGAGGATAGCTAATCATAGAATGCGATGAGGTCTGTTTCTTCACTAAAATTGGTAGGGCTGTAGCAGGAGATGATTGTTGCGCTGGAGTTGCCAAAAGTAGCTACCATCATACTGGGTTGTATTTTCTCTATGCTATTTAGTGATTTTAGAGTTATCCCATGAAGATGCAGAGGCTAGCGTCCATCTATTGCCTGTATCGTGATATTTAATATCCTCGCTATGGATGTATCTGTGTTCTTGAATGCATATTATGTCTATGTTAAGTGATGCACTCCTATGGACCCCCACATATGACCAAGCAAAAGCAGGACGACCAGCTCGAACTTACATACAGCAGCTATGTGAGGACACAGGATGTAACCCTGAAGACCTGCTGGAGGTGATGAATGATATGGAGAAGTGGCGAGAGAGGGTCAGGGATATCCGTGCTGGCGGCACGACATGATGATGATGATGATGTCTATGTTATGATCTATAGCCGATGCAGTCAGCTCCGGTAGTTGTCCTATTCTATTTAAGGTTCTAACGTTGAATGTCGCTATTTGTATCGTGCATTTACATTTTAGTAATTTTTGTTTGAGGTTTGTGGCTGATTTTTCGAACACTGAGGCCAGGGCTCCAACCTCTGCAGGACGCGTCTCTTTTTTAACCGCACGAAGAGCGATGCGGTTTGAACAGGTGGTTTGGGTGTGGGTCATGGTTATCTTTCGATGGCTGTTTTTATTCTTATCGACAGCAGCCACCTTTATAGATGAGCAGCAGTAGTTTCCCGATCGAACTATTCGATCCTGGCAGTTGAATCGTAGGATTCATACGCCTAGGACTTAGTTAGGCATTGCGTTGAGCCGTCAAAGGGTTTATCCATGCTGCTTCCCATGGCTTTTGAAAAAAATGTTTTTTCTTTTTCCCCTCCTCGCCATTCTTACTTCCCCTGGTCTTGGCAAGTGCACCCACCCAAGCTGAAACCCTGCGACATAGTCTGGAACGAGCTGCTGCAGACAGAGGCCTCCATGTCAATGCACACAAGACAGAATATATACGTGCTTTAATCAAAGAAGTGACGTCTCCACACTAAACGGTAGCTCTCTGAAACTAGTAGACAAGTTCAACTACCAAGGAAGCGGTGTCTCCTCAACCGAGACAGACATCAACACGCAACGAGCAAAGTCATGGACTACTATCGACAGACTATCGGTCATATGAACGTCAGACCTGACCGATAAAATAAAACGCAGTTTCTTCCATGCAGCGGTCGTGTCGATACTGCTATATGGAATCATTACATGGACGCTAACTAAACGTACCGTGAAAAAGTTTGACGGTAACTACACAAGAATGCTGCGAGCAATATTGAACAAGTCCTGGAAGCAGCACCCCACAAAGCAGCAGCTGTACGGTCACTTACCACCCATCACGAAAACTATCTAAGTTAGACGAACCAGACATGCGGAACACTGTTGGAAAAGTAGGGACGAGCTCATAAGTGACGTACTCTTGTGGACCCCTTCACATGGCTGATCAAAGGCTGGACGACCAGCTGGAGCCTACATACAACTGCTCTGTGCCGATATGGTTATGTAGCCCTGAAGACCTGCCGGAAGCAATGGACGTTAGAGAAGGGTGGTGTGAAAGGGTCAGGGATATCTGTGCTGATGATGCGACTTGATGATGATATATATATATATATATATATATATATATATATATATATATATATATATTCATTTTGATATGCTGTTTTTCCTGAATTATGTATATATGGTTTGGTTTTGTTTTGTTTCTTTCTTCATGGAATATCAACCCTCTGCCAAATTCATCCCTGAAGTAGAAAAGCAATGATAGTATTTAGTCCAAAACTGGGAACGAAAAGAGATTGATATCTTACCCAATGGTATTAGTCTAAAAATGAACGTATTATCCCGACTATATATATATATATATATATATATATATATATATATGTTAAAACCATATATATATATATATATATATATATATATATATATATATGTAGGCAATTAAATTATTGTTTTGTGAGGCCTGCATACATGCTGAAAATGATCTTTTTTTTAATTACCAGATCCTTGATATAACTGTGATTAGTCTGAAATATTAATTGAAATTTTCTCTTCTTCCTTGAAAGAAACATCAATATCATCATGGACAGTTATTTCAATGGGCTCATGGTTCGTCTAGTGCTAAATAAATTCAGTCTGTAAAGGGTTAACTTTAGTTGGCTTAATATTTATCACTGAAATTGAAGATCGTATTTTTTTGCACATGTGTCTTGTGGTTAATAATGGGGTGAAAATCTGCAAGGAAAGTTCAGGTAATTAAATCGAGAGAGAGAAAAAAAGTAGGGAATATTTTTGAGACGTAAAAAACAAAAACAAAAATAAAAGGCGAGACCTGTAAGTTTCCTGTAAATAAATCTTTTATTTATTTCTGTAATTGTTAATTTTTCCTTGATTTTTTTTCACGCATACATGCTTACATGTGTTTTGGAAACACAAAGGCCCATAAAAGTTTAATTTCCTTCGTTGTTCTTTTAAAAACAACAAAAAAAAAAAACAAACAAAAAATTCTTCATGTCTGTAAAATATTGATTTCTTTCAGGTAAAAAATTTCAGTGATTGTCATCAAAGGATCGAAAAAGGTTTCTTTTTTACCTCTTAAAGTGAAGAGCGATGAATGTAATTGGCTTTATTTCTTTTTTTTTTTTTAATGTATTTTTAAAAATTTTTCTTATTTTTTTCTTTCCTTATTTTGGGTGGTTGGATGGTTGTCTGAAAGAACAATGGAACAGACATTTGAAGAAAACAGGAAAATATTCAAATCGCGACCAGGAAGAAATTTAACTGAAATTGAAGCTTTTGATGCATTCTGAGTGTGGATAGGTGCATTGGCAGTTACCTACGATTCTAAGAGCCGAAAAATAGTTTTGTACGAAGAATATATTTGAATAACTGACTCTGCTTGATAATGGTCATGAAAGAACATTTACTGTCATTCACCAATCTTAGCAATACCAGAAATATGGTTGGTAGGTTCGTTGGGTTTTATGGCATATCAAACATTGTAGGTTATTTAACGCCAAATCCATTTTAATACAAATGATCACCTATTTAAAACAATTCAGTTTAGCATGAGAATACAGTTTAATCCAATTTACCATCCCCTCCCCTCGGGCAGGATATGACACAAAGTCAATTTTTAAGTGGAGTTTAACAGGTTTGAATTCAGAGTTTCTTTTTCCTAGACTAGTTGCCTTACCAAGGCAGAAGAACCCAGTCTGCCCTACTATTGACCCATAGTTGGAGGGAGAATAATTGGATTCATACCGTTCCCCTGCTATGTGAAATGCAATCAGCCTCGTCCAGGATTTGAACTCGTGTCGCCGTGTCCATTTCCTACAACGATAACCATTACACCACAGGGACCTCCGATACAGTTTAATTGTCAAAAAAGTTTCTATTTCAAGCTATTCAGTTTAGTCAAACAGTTCTAACTCGGCTAATTCAGTTAAGTATAAGTACAGATTTTGTTTACACACAGCTGAATGTCAAAACAGTTCTATATTAAACAATTCAGTTTAGTGTAAAAAGAGTTTCAGTCTCAAAAGACAGTTCCATTTCAAGCAATTCAGTTTAGCATAAGCGCGCAATTTAAATGTTAGTACACAGTTTAATTGTCAAAAACATTTCTATTTCAAGCAATTCAGTTTAGTCAAACAGTTCTAATGGAAACAATTCAGTATAGCATTAGTATGCAGTTAGTTCTATTTAACCCATGGATAGGGCCCTATCAGGTGCTACCATTCCCTACCAGAGTGGACCTGGGAGCGATGACAATAAAGAGGTGCTCAGCATTCCCCAAAGCTCCAGCATCACTGGAGCCTCACCATCAGATCGTTTAGTGTCATATCCAGAACACTCGTTGGGGAGGTCTTACCCCTCTGCAGAGGTACAGTCGGTGTATTCTAACGCCTCAGACGACTGGGCAAGCCACAAGTATGGTGTGAATGAAACTCTCTAAAAACTGTATTTTCTCCCAGTTTGATAACCACTGCATATAAGCACTTCTTTCTTTCTACAGAGTGGAACGATAAAATTGTCGTCCTGAAGAAAACAACACTACAGTTGTATTTTAAAACTTTTATTGAAAAAATCAATTCGGGTAAATTTATTATGTTGTAGAGCTGACATCTATTCAATGTAGCCGCCTTCAGCCTCAATCACCGCCTCGATACGGATCCGGAACTGGGAGCATGCCCTTTCCACAAGTGCCAGCGGGAGCTCGGCGAATACTCGGCGGATGGCGGCTTTCTGGCTGGCTTTGGTGTTGTTGGAGGTCATGTTGGTGATGTTCTCGACGTATGACCAAATGAAGTAGTCCAGCGATTTCAGGTCGGAGGAGGAGGGGGAAGTGAGAGAAGGGTACAATGTCGTAGCACTCCTTCCGAAGCCAAGCCTGGGTCTCTTTGGACCTGTGGGCCGGCGCCGAGTCCTGCTGCGTTACCCAGGGTCTGCCATCGGCCACCTGATTGCACTAGGGGATCACCACACTCTTCAGGACATCCAGGTACACTTTGGTGTTGACTTTTAAGCCGACTTCGAAGTTGTGAGGTGGCATGATGTGGCCCTCACTTGAAACCACACCAAAGAGCATAACTGTAGCCGGAAACTTTGTTTTCATCACCCTGTGCACTCCCCCGTTATTCGCATTTTGAGGGTGCTGGCAATGGTCCTGTTGTCAAGACTTGGATCGGTAGAGACCATGAGTTGTACCGCGGCGCATCTCCAATGTCACATTTTCAGACATGATAGAAGGCTCCTATCGCTCTTGGGATTCGTACACAACTGGCCATCCAGTAGATGGTCTGCAGCAAAAAAAGATAACCGGTTTTCATTAAACAGAAATGTAATCATGTCGTCTTTTCTAGGGCGACAATTTTATCGTTCCACCCTGTACTTGCCTTTATTTCTTTCTTTCTGTTTTCTTTCTTTTTTTTTCTAATTTCCTTTCTTTCTTTCTTTTTTCCTTCTTTTTTTTTTTCGTTATTTATTTTCCATGTATGTGCGTTAATATTTATCTACCTCAACCGTTTGATGAGTCACTTCTTCCTAGGTAGGTGAACTTGTAATATATATATATATGTAAAGCTTCTCTCATGAGTTGAGCACTTCTGTAACCGATAAGCGTATATATATAAATAAATATATATGTAAAATTCCTTTGCTTATCCCTAGAGGTACGATGGCTTTGAGGAAAGATATCTGAACGGCGTAAGGTCAGCCGTGTTTCAATCCTAGCAGGTAGCATCTCATGTGTCTAGCCACAGTGATACAACGAAACAATCCGAAACGGACTTTCACGTCGATTTCATATTTTTTGGATAGGCTGATGACAAAATAATGATTCACTAATGCGCCACTCATTCTCTCGAGCAAATATTTTGAATTCGGAAGTTTTTCAGTCACCGATAACGGTTACTGTACCAAGGCTAGAGGGCTCAATTTGCCCAACCATTTAACTCATAGATGGATAAGGGAGGGATGGATTCATGCCTTTACTAAACACCGAGTGAAATACAAGCAAATTTGTCCGGGATTTGAACTCGGTTTTTGGAGTTCACTTCCCTACGTCTATTACTGTTACTACAAATAGATTTTAGAATTTAAGATGTTAAAGAAAAACATTCTTTTTTTTATTGATTTAACAATTCAACTGTATCAGGAAACATTTTTTCTCAGTAATTCAGCCTTCAAAATTACGAAGCACGACAAAATATATGTATAATAAATTTGACTGCAATTGAATTATATTCTTGCGTCATGTTCCTATTTGTCAATCTAGGCCCGGCATGGGAATTTTTCACCCATGATTTCTTTGTTTAACGATCTGTATTTTGCAATAAAAATCTAGGATCTCCTGTTTTGTGTAACTTGCTATGACTTTTTGGCATAATAGTAAGAGTGATCGCTAACTATCCGGAAGACCTCGGTTCAATCCCTGGTCTAGTCATACCAAAAAATTAAAAATGATACTTGGTGCCTCTCTGCTTAACACTCACCATTATAAGGTACGGATCAAGGGTAAGTGGAGCATTCCAGGGAAAGGAGTAGTACCCTGCCCTACACCTCGGTTTAGTTGCAATTGAAACTGAATTACTAACTTGGTTAGGTTTTAACGCATATAATCCTTGGAGGTTATTTCTTGTATTCTTTCAGTCATTCTCTTTCGCCTACCTCTTTTTTTTCTTTATCTCTTTTATATATTTTCCCCATTTTTACTCTCATTCCTTCACCTTTCCTTTCACTATCTCTTTTTCATTTACTCATCTTCTCACTTTTTTTGTCCCTTTATACTGTTGTATTTTCTTCTTTTTTTCCTTCTCCTTTCTTTCCTGCAGAAACATTTCCAAGTAGATCCATTTTTGTTGTTGTAGTTGTTGCTGCATCTTCCATTTATACCCACGAAAAAGCTAAAAAAAAAGAAAAAAAAAAAAAGAAAGAAAGAATTATAAGAAATAGACCGGCAGAATCGCACTCTTGAAAAAGAGAGGACAATACGAAACGAATTCAGCAACTAACAGAATCTACTGACTCAGCAGAATGTACACAAGAATAACAAAGCGAAACCAAAGACAAAATAACAAGCTGAAGAGTACAACACACACACACACACACACACACACATATATATATATATATATATATATATATATATATATATGTTGAATGCTGTTTACGTCATTGCTTGCAGGAACTGTTTAATTTGAATATGCACAATATATTATACAATAGAGAGAAGAGACGCAGTAGAATCATGAATGCTTGCATGTAAACGTAAATATGTACAAATACACATACGGACACACTTATATACACGCACGCACGCACAAACATAAACATCCCCCCACATATATGTATCTACACACACACACACACACACACACACACACACACACACACACACATACATACATATATATATATATATATATAAATATGAGATACACATACAGACAAACTTATATACACATTCAAACAAACACAAACAGCCACCCGCACCCACATACATATATACATACACACGCATATATATATATATATAAGATACAAGCATATTAATTACAGCAATCACTGAACCGATTATATGATGATCAGGTTAAAGTGAAAGTTTATCAATTCCTAAATCCTTCCATTTGTTAACTGTTTTATATATATATATATATATATATAATGAAAATAATTTCTACATGGCCAAGAGCGAGTCTACCTAGGTTTCACCAAGCAGCTCATTAGGATCGCACTGAATATATATATATATATATATATATATATATATATATGTACATATATATATATATACATATATATATATATATATATATATACATATATATATATATATATATATATATATATATATATATATATATTCAAAATAAAAGCTAAACGGTCACATTAAGATGATAGATTTATTTCTATCCTGTTAAAAAGGATTGATATTAATCAATGTTTTAAAAATTAAAAGGACTTCTTCAGATCAACTCAAACAGATCAACTCAAACAAGTCCTGTTAATTTTTAGACCATTGATTAAAATCAATGCTTTTTAACAGGAGGGAAATAAATTCATCATCTTAATATTTCAGACTAATCACACTTAAAAGCCGATTGCCTTTTTTTTATTTTGAAAAAAATAATTTGCCCTGAAGATTTTATTTCCATTGAGCTCTTGACCGGGACTATTTAATTTTAATATTCTATTTTGGAACGAGCCGCCGCAGGCATTGGTCTCCATGTCAATGCACACAAAACTGAATATATGTGCTTTAATAAAACAGGCAACATTTCCATACTAGAGGGAACCTCACTGAAACTGGTAGACAAATTCCCCTACCTAGGAAGCAGTGTCTCATCAACCGAAAAAGACATCGACACGCGGCTAACAAAGGCATGGACAGCTATCGATAAGCTATCGATGATATGGAAATCAGACCTGACCGATAAAATGAAACGCAGTTTCTTCCTGGCAGCGGTCGTGTTGATACTGCTGTATGGATGCACTACATGGACGCTAACAAAACGGCTGGAGAAGAAACTAGACGGCAATTACACAAGAATGTTGTGACCAATATTGAACAAGTCCTGGCAGCAACACCCTACAAGGCACCAACTATACGGCCACCTGCCTCCCATCATGAAAACTATCCAAGCTAGACGAACCAGCTATGCAGGACACTGCTGGAGAAGCAGGAACGAGCTCATAAGTGATGCACTCGTATGGACCCCCACATATGTCTGAGCAAAAGCAAGAAGACCAGCTCGAACATACATAAAGCAGCTATGTGAGGATACGGGATGTAGCCCTGAAGACCTGCCAGAGGCTATGAATGATAGGGAGAAGTGGCGAGAGAGATGTCAGGGATATCGGTGCTAGCGGCACGACATGATGATGATGATATTTGAATATCTAAATTGTCCTGCTTGGAATTGTTTCCAACTCAGGATTAACTGTATTTATTACGTACATATATATTGAACATAACAGATAAGGAATTAGTGTTCAGATTTTTATTTAGCTTCTTTTTTTTTTTTGGCGAAACGAAATGCCCGAAAAGTAATTTTAGGAGTTTAAAACTGTCTAAAATCCTAATAGGGTTACTGTTTTGAATATAGAGTGCTGTTACGGAAAAGACTACCAGGCGACATCAAATTGACACATAATTTTTAATATTGTTGACACACACACTGCTCCCCACATTATATATATATATATATATATATATATTGTCATCCACTGATAGGCGTTTCGTTAAATCAGAATTCTTCAGTGAGGCTAGACACGCAGAACGCTTGAAGCGGAGATTGAAACTCACCTAACTTTAAGCTAGACTTAATATCTTACCGCTCAGCCATTTAGATGACCTACGTCAGCTCAGGAATTCTTACGCATTTTGTATAAGCTTTCCTTTGTTTACATTTTGCATATCATAGATTCGAGAACGAAGATATAAAAAAGGATACAGTCCATACCAACAGCAAGCACGTTCGGGGCTAATTTGGCCGGGGCGGGACAAGCAGGCACGGTTGCATCGGCCACAACTAAATGTTTGATCAGAGCTTCATTGTACAGTGTTGCAATTCCTCTTTTGCCTTTTGCCTTTGATGACGGCCCTGTATAAGTTTTCAAGGTAGGAGGCAACATGGTTGATGCCCAGACGCCTGGCAACGTGGTTCTCAGCGATGGTGGATAATCTTCGATGATTAATGTGACAGGTATCCAGGGATATTTTCTAGCAGTCTTTGAAGCGCTTCTTTGAGGTTCGCTGTCGCGATGGCCAGCGGTGAGCCCTTAGTGCACTGTGATCCAGGGCAGACGATAGTTTCTCATCCTGGACTTCAGTAGCATTGTCTAGATGCTGACGATCTTCGCTTTTTCAAGGACCACAATATCTGTGATAAAGTTCATGTTGAGACTATATATATATATATATGTGTGCGTGTGTGTGTATGTGTGTGTGTGTGTGCTTGACCCTTGTGTAGTGGGTGGAGTGTTCGGCAATGGCTCGAGAGACGGGGGTGTTGTGTCGTAGATCGAGTCAAACCAAAGACTCAAAAAATGGTACTTGATACTTCCGAGCTTGATACTCACCATTATGAGGTACGGATCAATGGAGGTGCCCGTGGTGTAATGGTTATCGTCGTAGGAAATGGACACGGCGACATGAGTTCAAATCCTGGACGAGACTGATTGCATTTCACATAGCACTATTACCCTAGGGAAAGGTATGAATCCAATTATTATCCCTCCAGCTATGAGTAAATAGTAGGGCAGACTAGACTCTTCAGCTTTGGTGAGGCAACTAGTCTAGGAGAAGGAAAACTCTGAATTCAAACCTGTTAAACTCCGCTTAAAAACTGACCTTGTGTCATATACTGCCCGAGCGGAGGGGTTGATAAATATATAAGGCACGGACAAAGGGTAAATGGGAACAATCCAGAGAAAGATCAAGACGTCTCATTAACAACTTGATGTAGTAGCTACTGAAAAAGGATCCGTCGATTCGCCCTCGACTACGGTCCCCAACTTAACTAATATATATATATATATATATATATATATCCAATATGGTATATATATATATATATATATATATATATATATAAGGCTATATATATATATATATATATTGGCTTTGAGTTAGGGGTATAAGAAACAGAACATAAGACCAGATGGGTGATAGAGAGACATTTACGGAAAAGCCAAATATTTTTGCTGGCCTTCTTGCCATGGCTCGAAAAGGACGTGGCCTTAGTCTTCCTAGTTTTATTATTCTCCTCAACGTTAAAAGCATAGAATGATAGACATATATATATATATATATATATATATAGTATGACGAGTCGATTCATAGCAAAAATTTAAGAAATGGTACTTGGTACCGCCTTCCTTATTACTCAACATTATAAGGTACGGATCAAGCATAAAGAAGAGCAAATCAAAGAAAGGAGTGCCACCCCATCGTTATAGTAGCTAATTAAAAGGGAGCCTTTGGGTCGCCCTCAATGACGGTTGTCAACTTTACTTCACTTTATATATATATATATATATATATATATATATATATTCTAGTGTTGTATATATATATAGGGAAGTGAACTCGACCACTAAATGTCTTACTGAATTATTCTCCTCTTTCTGTTAGTGTTTTCTTTTATTTCCTATTTCTAAGGATAATTTTTACAAGCGATGTTAAGGAAGTCTAAGTTGAGAAAGCTCCCGTTGGTTTTGTGAGAACAGAAGCTAATAAAAGCAATGAATTTAGTAGCCTCCCTATTGGTTTTGAGTTAGGGGCATAAGAAACAGAACATAAGACTGGGTGGGGGATAGAGAGACATTTACTGAAAAGCCAAATATTTTTGCTGGCCTTCTCGCCATGGCTCGAAAAGGATGTGGCTTTAGTCTTCCTAGTTTTATTATTCTCTTCAATATAAACGCATGAAATGATAGACATTACATGATAGTAAATAGATGAAATGTAATATAATGGCCGAGAGATTTCGTTTTATATATCTTGCTTTTGGGTTTAGTTAGGCTAAGAACCTTTCGGCTCAGTGCAAGGGTTAGTTAGGTGCAAACATGAGCGTAGGTGTTCACGCGCGCGCGGAGCGGACGTATCATTCAGAGATGTCCCAATAAAAATTCCAGATAGAGGATATGACCAGGGAAGCGTGGGGTGAGATTTGAGAAAAGTCAGTTAGTTGAGTTTTGCCGTCAGAAGAAGAAGGTTGACTTTCGCTTGCTCGCCGAGGCCTTGCGGCAGGTGTCGCACGTGGTGGTGGTGGTGTGGGGGGGGGCAGATGGAAAAGTCAGCATAGAAAGATTGTGCCTCTCTCCTTATGTCGAAAAATCTTTTAACTCAAAGGTAATAAAATGTTTCGTACCTGAACTAAGAAGTCAAGTGTTTTCCGTGTTTCGGGATTCCTATATGCGTTATGAACATTCTATGTACATTTCAAATATTCATATCTGGCTATGTTACAGAAAGAGAAACAGTTTTAAAAAAAGCAAAAATATTTCTACTTGTGCTGTAATCATCGAAAGAAAATAATTTTATTTTGCTTGTTTAATAATTCCATTCCTCGAGCGATTAACCTAATGAGTAGAGTGTTTGCCAATGGTCCGGGAGACCGGGGTTCAATTACAGGTCGAGTCATACCAAAGACTCAAAAAGTGGTACCTGATGCCGCCTTGCTTAGCACTCAGTGCTATAAGGTAAGGATCAAGGGTAAATTGGAGCAATCCAAGGAATGGAGTTGCGCCCTCCCCAACACTTTGGTGTAGTAGCTATTGAAAAAGGAGTTTTCGGGTCATCCTCGACTGCAGTCGCCAACTTTACTTTTACTTTACTTATTTTACCCTTCAAGATGGCTGTCTTTTGGCAGAATAATAAAATAGGGGTCACAGAGAAAATGCCACCGAAATGCAGAAATTCTTTTGTTTGTTTTCTAGTCGTATTAAGCCAGAACTCACTACTGATGCGACAATGTTTTTATGGTTTCGAACGGCTGAAATCAAAGACTTGTCAATATTAGGAACTTGAAATCGCACAGTTTTTTGTTGTCTTTTTTTCTTTTTTTTTTTTTTTTTTTTTTGATAAATTCGTTTTATTTGGTTCCGAACATTTTGGATGAAGTTATTGTTCACGTTGAGCTAAGATTTGAGAGAGGTCAGATTTGCTTTTTCACGATGACAAAAATAAATAAATAAATAAATTCCCAGTGGAATCGTTTTCAATTTTGGATGTTTGTAAAAACAAATTGGATTTGGATGGATTGGAATGCGGGCTAAAATAGTTTATGTAGGAGATTTTGCAAAGCAAGCATTAAACATCCAAGAAGGCGTATAGATAATACCTCACCTTGAACTAAACCAATCTCTGGCTGAAGTAACCAAATTACGACGGCTGATTCGGACCGTACCCACCATATCTGCTTCCTGTGAGAGATCGTTTTCTTTGCTTAAAGACGTAAATAGTGAACAGTGATTAAGTCATTTAGTTTTCATTTCTATGAATAAAGATCTTTCTAAGATGATGATGGTACAATGTGTAGCTGATACTTTTGACAGCTAAGTGATAGAAACAAAACGAAAAATTTACAAATAAATTTCAATTACTCATTATTTGTTGCTTTTATTATTTTCTCTCATAACAAATAATAGTCATTATCGTCACCAGGGTATTACTAATAGGGAGGGTAGCAAATCCTGGAGACGGCCCAGTCAGGTAAGGCTGGAGAATAGACCGACTGCATCCCACAATGAGTGTCCTATGACACTAAACAATCCGATGGTGAGACTTAGGTTTTGGAGCTTTGGGTAATGTGCAATACCTCTTCATTGCCATTACTACCAGGTCCACTCTGGTCCGGAGTGATAGCACCTTATAGGGTCCTATCTATGGGTCAAATAGAACCACTTGATATTTAAACTCTGTGCAAACAAATGATTTATGCTAAATTGTTTTGTTGGAAAAAAACTCTTTGACCATTTAACTGTGTAAACAAATCACTGGGGTTTAATTGAATTGTTAGTGATGTACTATAAGACCAACGTTTTGTGCTGTAAAGAAAGAAGTTCGCAGAAAAAGAAAAACTCAAACTCGAAGGTAAGGGAAGAAAATATAGCAGTCGTTTTTATTCAGCTATGATCACTGCAACTCGAAAAGTTCCTTCTTCACCCTTCCTCTCGGTGGTAACAGGGTGTGGGTGAGGGCTGTCTGTGTGACACACGCCTGTCACAGCAGATAGATCGTAGCAGACTGGGGTATGACGGGTCGGGGCCTCCGGAACCTTTAACATACCCGTTTTGACAACTGCCTTCAACTCAGCCAAAATCTCATTACTTGTTTTCTTATATAGAGATTTTGGAGAACAAATCGAAGATCCTCGAATGTTCGATGTCACTAGTGAAACACGTGATGATACATCTGTGATCATTTTAAAATCACGTTTAACTTTGCAGGTCACTCTGCCCGCACGCGCTAGTCTCGTGACACCTTCACTGATTGACGACAGCGCCCGTCCGTAATACTACAGTGATACATATCAATATTTCAAATCATATAGCTGTGGGTAAACGAATGAGTACTGTTGAATAGAATTATTAGTGTTAAATAACAATACGTGAGACTATTAAACTGAGTACCTAAATTGAAATATTGATAGAACATAGCAATACTTGGAACCATTTAACTGTATCCAAATGAATTAATAGTTTTCAATAGAATAATAAATGTTAAATAGCAATTCTTTTGACATAACGAATAGAAATATGAGTGTTAGATAGCAATAGCTGAAACCATTTAAAAGAGTAGAAACAATATCAATGCTTGTGTGCAAACAAATTAGTTCTAACTCATTTAAAAATGAAATTACGTATAAACTATATGTGCAAATAAATGACTGGTGTTTAATTGTGATTGTTATATAGCAATACTTGAGGCTATTAAGCTGTGTACTGGCAAATGATAGGTCATCATCATCATCTTGTTGTGCCATCAGCACGGATATCCCTGACCCTCTCTCGCCACCCCTCCCTATCGTTCATTACTTCAGGCAGGTCTTCAGGGCTACATTCCGTATCCTCACAGAACTGCTGTATGTAGGTTCGAGCTGGTCGCCCTGTTTTTGCTCGGCCATGTGATGGGGTCCATTGGAGAAAATCACTTATGAGCTCGTCCCAGCTTCTCCAGCAGTGTCCTGCATGTCTGGTTCGTCTAACTTTGATAGTTTTCGTGATGGGTGGTAGGTGGCCGTATAGCTGCTGCTTTGTAGGGTGTTGCCGCCAGGACTTGTTCAATATTGCTCGCAGCATTCTTGTGTAATTGCCGTCTAGCTTTTTCTCCATCTGTTTAGTTAGCGTCCATGTAGTGCAGCCATAGAGCAGTATCGACACGACCGCTGCTTGGAAGAAACTGCGGTCAGGTCTGACAACCATATGACCGATAGTCTATCGTTAGCTGTCCATGCCTTTGTTAGTCGCGTGTCGATGTCAATGCCGGTTGTTGAGACAAGGTGAACTTGTCAACTAGTTTCAGAGAGCTCAAACAGGCGACATTTCCACACTAAATTATAGGTAGTAAGCAGAAATACTTGAAATCGTTTTATTGTGTGTCCACTACCCGCAAAAAAAGCTCAGGCTCGTTTTAAAATGTTTTCTACGAAATGTGTTTACAAATCATATATCAAATATGCGTGTATAAACAGGATTTGGTAATGAATAACCTATAACGGTTGATATACCTTTAAAGTAAACCTAAGCAGAGGAGAGGTGTATCAAGCTTGAAGTGAGGTCTCTTGGTAGACTAGTATTTCTTCTGATTAAGATTTGTGTATATCAAATCCATAGAAGCGGGAGAGGCAAATGATTTTTTTTTCCAGTCATTATCCTGCAATATGGACTGCCCACCCTGTGTCCTTAGTAACCATTCTCCACTGATTATAGATAGATAGATAGATAGATATAATACAATATATACAAGCATGCCTACACGTAAGTATGTGTGAGTGGGTATGTATGTGTATCTGAGCGTGTATTGTAAAACATTTTTTTTTTGTATTTACTAATTAAACTGGGATCAGTTAGTAAAGAGTTAAAAAAAAACAAACAGATGAAATTAAAATTAATCTAAATCTTTTATCTTAGAACGTTCTAAAAAATACTGGAGTCGTTGAAGGTTTTAAGGAAGGAATGTTTTATAAGAGAATAAAAAAAAAGTGAAAACAATAGCAAAGAAAAAAATAAATAAATAAATAAAGAGAATTAAAAAAAAAAGATATTGATGAGCCAAATCAAGCTAAAATAAAAAAATAAAAATAAAGTAAAATTCAGCTGATTATATTTATTTACAAATTTCAGTCACAGGCGTGGACAATTAAAAAGTATTTTAAAAATATACAAGTCAGAAAACTGAAATTCCCAGGCGAAATAAAGAAAATAATAAGAGATTAAACGCTACTATATTATCAAGAGACAAACAGAATGGAATGAAATTTAAAAGACAAGAAGACAAAACACAATAAAGGGCTGCTAATATTTGAATGTAGTGCCTCGTTTATTGAATGCCGTTGTTAGTACCACGGGGATTTACATGAATTGAATTCTAACAATTTAATCATTGTGAAAGAAAAGAAAACTGCTCACTTCATCCAAAATAGATTTTAGTCAATATAAGTGAATAATATATATTTCTGATGATATAAAGTTTTAAATAAGAATACACCTAATCACTAATAATGTGCCCTATATATATATATATATATATATATACACTAGGATCATTAAATAAGTTTCCAGAATTTTTTCGTATGGCCACTTTTATTGATAGTACACACAAGAAACTATAGACCTCTTCGAAGTTCTCTCCTCCGTCTGCAATGCACTTGTTGTACCGTTCCAACAACTTCTGGACAGCCCCATGGATGTCCTCTTGTGTAAGCGTGACCTTCGTCACAGCCTCTTTCATCTCCTCATCTGTCACATAACGACAGCCTCTGAGCTTAGGGAATAACCAAAAGTCACAGGGAGTAAGAGCTGGACTGTAGGGAGGCTGAGGAACTGTCTTGATGCCCATCTAGGTCAAATAGTCCGTGACAAGGATGGAGTTGTGGACTGGTGCATTGTCCTGGTGGAAATGCCACTGACCCGATTTGAAGAGTGCTGGCCTCTTCCGACAGAATCTCTTACTGAACTCCCTTAAAATCTGGACATAGTAACCCTAACCCCAATCCTTTGGCTAATCAACCCTGGTGTATTGACTTCCTTACTCCCTCCACACCTCTCACCATCCCTCAGAGACTCCCTGGCTTCCTTGAATCTCTTATGCCCCTCAAAAACTGATGCTCGATTCGTGCAAGATGCTCCCAATGACGTCTGAAGCATTCCATACGTTTCTGTGGCATTTTTTCTAAGTTTAAAAAACAATTTTATTGCATATCGTTCTTTTAAAGTGTCTTTACGTCCAGAATGCATTTTTGAAGTTCACCAGCTGTGACAATCAGGCTTTAGTAGGGTGTATTCCAATTACTGCTGTAGGTGTTCATTTGAACCTGAAGTCATAAAAATTTGTCAGTCATCTTATACGATGGGTAGCAATAACATACTAAATTTTCAAGAGTCTACGACAATTGTAAATGCTGGTACAAAAAAAGTCTGTAAACTTATTGAATGCACCACGTATATATATATATATATATATATATATATATATATATTGTCGTCCACAGACAAACTGTTTTGTTGTATCACAACTCCTCAGTGTGGCTAGACACGCAGGATGGTTCAAGCTGGGATCGAGACCCGCCGAACTTAACGCAAGATTTGGTATCGAACCTCACAGCCAATTCGGTGACGTACGTCAGCTCTGGAATTATCATGCATATGTATTACCTTTCGTTATCGGATACCAGAGTGCTCAGTTCGTTAGAAGAGCTTTGCGTTAAGAAGATGGCATCCGTTAATTCCTTCGCCAGAGTGCTCAACTCCCGAGAAGGGAGCGTACATATTGATATCCACAGACAGACTGTTTTGTTGTATCACAACTCTCAGTGTGGCTAGATACGCAGGTCGATTTAAGCTTGGATCCTTTTCTTAAAAAAAAAGAAAGCGATAAATCTAAATTTTCATGATTACCTCTTTTATTCAAGTAACTTTTCATTAAAATTCAGCCCATTATGAGTGAGGAAGAAAAGAAACAACAAATAATCTACGATTTACTTAACGCCGAAACCAAGCCAAAAAAATGTCCGAAATGATTGAAATTTCTTTCTGGCCTTCATCAAGCTCAGACTTTACTCCCTTAATTACGCTATATGGAGAGTTTTATGAAACAAAACAAATGTCACTTCCCATCCAAATATTGTTTCGCTTTTGAGGAGTAATGGAATAAAATGTCTGAAGAATTTATTTTGAAGGCATGCATATCGTTTCGAGGGTGAGTTGATACAATACCTGAAAAACGATAGCAATATTGAGTAGATTTAATATTTTGTGTCGTGTTTTGTTTGTTTTTTGAAATCAAAATTAATCTTCTTTTATAATAGAATCGTTTATTATTATACTAGTATATTCCTAATTTTGCTTACAAACCCAGTGTATACACACACACACACACATATATATATATATATATATATATGTGTGTGTGTGTGTGTGTGTGAATATGTATGCATACGTGTGTATATATGTGTGAGTATATATATATATATCATAGATATATACAGCCATGTACACACACACTCATACATATATGAATGTATCTTAATCTCTTTATATGAATATATGTATATGCGTATGCGTGTGCATTTGTGAGTGTGTGCGCATATATATATATATATATATATATATATATTGATTGATTGATTGATTTAAAAAGAAATGGAGATGTGATTTTTATAATTAAGTTAATAAGAAATGGACAATTAAAATATCGTGGACATTAAATTCAGTAACTAATTCCTCTGTAGTCGAAGGCGACCCGAAGGCTTCTTTTTTCAATTGGCTCATTGGCCTAGTGGGTAGAATGTTCGCCAGTGGTTGGGGAGACCTGGGTTCATTCCAAGGTCGCCTTATACCAAAGACTTTAAAAATGGTACTTGATACCTCCTTGCTTAACACCCAGCATTATAAGGTACGTATCAAGGGTAAAGTGAAGCAATCCATGGAAAGGAGTTTCGCCCTCCCCATGCACATCAATGTAGTAGCTATTGATAAAGGAGCCTTCTGGTTGCTCTCGACTACGGTCGCCAACAACTAATTCCTCTACAATTCCAATTCATGGGTTAACTGAATAGCAACAATATCCGATCGTGGACTCATGAGCAAGTGAATGCCTTTTAAATCCATAATTAAATCCATAATTAGAATTATTCCTCAGTTCTTTTTAAAATTACTCTTCTATTGATTCTGCATATATATATATATACACAGATAAAGATGCTGATATATATATATATATATATATATATATATATATATATATATATATATATATATATATATATATATACATGTATATATATATAATATATATAAATGTTACTTCTGGCAAACATTATGGAATAAATGCTCTTTAAGGTTATTCACTGTGTTTTTTTCTTTTATTTAGCTGCAAATAATTTAATAACAGGAACAAATAAAAATATTTTTTAATAGCTGAATATTCTAGCTTCGTAAAATATACTTTAAACAAATTATACTGAATTGTCGAAATTAATGGTATATTTTTCCATGTCCTGCAGAAAAAAATCTTATGGAATAATCTATTGCTGAGGGGAAAATAATGAAACGATCGAATAATCTTCATACCTAAAATGAATACCAGCAAAAGCCTAGATATATCAATCGTGTTACAGTGAACAGAACGTTCCGGAATACCACAAAAATCGACCGGGCATACCTTATTTTAAGGAAACATGGTAAAATAAAATAAAATAAAATAAATAAATCATGGGCCTAACAAAAAATGGACCTACCAAAAAAACAAAACAAAACATGATCCAAGCAAAAGAACAAAAAACAATTAAAAAAAGCCCATGGGCCGAAGAAAAAAACAACAAAATTCAATGGCCGAACAAAACCAAAAAATCATGGTCTGAATAAAAAACTAAGAAAAAACATGGGCTGAACAAAAAAAAAAAAAAAAAGAAAAAGAAACATGGGCCGAACAAAACAAAAGAAAACATGGGCCAAACAAAAAAGCAACATGGGCCGGATCAAAAAGAAAAAACATTATCCTAACATAAAAAAAGAAAGAAACAAAGGCTGAACAAAAAGTAAAAAATGCAGGCCGAACGAAAAAAAAGAAAAAAAAAAAGATATCAAACAAGAAAAGTCAATTGAAACAATGAAAAGCATTGTAAAACTCAATCAGTAGGAAATCCACAAAGACAAAAAGAAAAAAAAAAGAAAAAAAAGAAAAAAAGAAAACAGAGGCCGAAAAACAAAACATGAATTTTTCAAAAACTTTCTCCGCAATCATACAATGTGGCGAAAATCTTTGAAGAATTCTAATTTTTTTTTTTTTAATTCTAGTTCTTCTGATCAATATCCGCTCATATCCATAGCAAGTTTGTTCTCTGTGACCTCATTTTTTCTAGTTTTACGGATATTTCTTTTAATTTGTACACTATAATTGCTCAAAAACAATCATACTCAGATAAGCCACCTCTCTTTAGTAATTACGATTGGCTGCTTGAGGCTCCTTCTTATCAGTTGTGATACACTCATACATGAAAATAGACTGATTGACAGATTGATTTTGACGGCCCATCTGTTGTTTTCTTATGAATAAATGTTACTTAATTACGTATTTGACATACTTATTTAGCTTTTGTGTAGTTTTTCCTTCGTTTTTTTTCTTTGTTAATTTTTTTGCACACGGTCACATTATGTCAAGTATTCCTATCAAATTCAAATTATTTGCTGACAAATCTGTTTGTCACATAGATAGGACTCTAAGAGGTACTTGGCCCTGTCGGCTAAGGCTGCAGAATACACCGACTACATCTCAACAGAGGGGTAAGACCTCCCCAAACGAGTATCTTGTGGCCCAGTCAGTTGGGACTGCAGAATACACCGACTACATATCTGCAGAGGGATAAGACTACCACAAACGTGTGTCCTGTGACCCAGTCGTCTGAGACTGTAGAATACACCGACTATTTCTCTGCAGAAAAATAAGACTACCCCAAACGTGTGTCCTGTGGCCTATTCATCTTGAACTACAGAATACACCGACTATATCTCTGCACAGGGGTAAGACTACCCCAACGAGTGCATATTACACTAAACAATCCGATGGTGAAGTTTCATTATTCCTGGAGCTTTGGGGAAGGCGAAGTACCTCTTCATTGCCATCGCTCCCAGGTCCACTCTGTCCCGAAGTGGTAGCATCTGATAGGTCCTATCTATGGGTCAAATAGAACTAAACTGTGTACCTATGCTTAACTAAATTGTTTGAAATAAAACTTTTTCGAAATTTAAACTATGTACTCATGCAAAACTGAATTGCTTGAAATAGAACTGTCTTGACATCTAACTGTGTGTAAACAAAAAAAAATGTACTGCAGAACTGAATTGTTGGAAATAGAACTGTTTAACGGCTTCGAGCTGACAAAGAAAAGAAGCTGAATGTACCCCGCAAAAACAATTACCGAAGCCGACTACGCCGATGACATAGCGATACTGGCAAATACACCCAACCAAGCCGAAACACTACAGCATAGTTTGGAACGAGCAGCCGCAGGCATAGGCCTCTATGTCAAAGCACACAAAACGGAATATATGTGCTTTAATCAAACGGGTGACATCTCCACTTTAGACGGAACCCCTCTTAAACTAGTAGACAAATTCACTTACCTAGGAAGAAGCGTCGCATCAACCGAAAAGGACATTGACAAAAGGTTAACGAAAGCATGGACTGCTATCCATAGGCTATCAATTATATGGAAATCAGACCTAACCGATAAAATGAAACGCAGTTTCTTCCAGGCAGCAGTCGCATCGATACTGCTATATGGATGCACTATATGGACTCTAACAAAACGACTGGAAAAGAAGCTAGACGGCAATTACACATGCTGCGAGCAATCTTGAACAAGTCCTGGCGTCAACACCCCACAAGACTCCAACTGTACGGCCACCTGTCTCCTATCACGAAAACTATTCAAGTTAGACGAGCCAGACATGCAGGACACTGCTGGAGAAGCAGTGACGAACTCATAAGTGATGTACTCTTATGGACCCCCACACATGGCCGTGCAAAAGCAGGACGACTAGCACGAACATACATTAATCAACTATGTGAGGATACGGGATGTTGTCCAGAAGACCTGCCTGAGGCGATGAACGATAGGGAAAAGTGGCGAGAGAGGGTCAGGGATATCCGTGCTACCAGCATGACATGATGATGATGATACGTATAAAATGGATTTGGAATTAAATAACCAAAATTGGTTGATATGCCATAAAACCTAACCAAATCTAACAAGTATATTTCAAGATCAGAGTGGTCTTGGGAGTAATGGCAAAGAAAGATACTCCACACTCTTCAGAGCTCTAGAACTAGCTTCATTACCGGATACAATCTACTGTCATCAACAGGACACCCTTTTTAGTCGTGGGGTTCTTACCTCTATGCAGGATATATAGTCAGCATATTCTAAGCCGAATTGATAGAGTGGTCTTTGAGAGTGCTATAGAGAAGATATAAAACCTCTAAATAAGGCGTGAGTTCAGTCAGTTCGTTTCACAACACAAGTTAGAATTAGTACAGCGAGTTTGATCCTAACTATGTGCTCCTCTAGAAATTACGGTTCATAGCAATCCCCTTTATGGTACATTCAGTATTCCTAAGGAGGATGCTAGCGGCTCTAGGGGGCAGACAAAAAAACAAGGATGCTTTGACAAAACTCACCAGACCTTAATGACGATGGGACGACATCCGTTTCCTAAATATTCCATACTCTCCGGCACTGTGCTACTTAACCCTGAAAAATACTGGAACTGAACGAGTACTTCAAAAGTTACCTCCAACTCCACCCGACACCCATCTAGAAAAAGACGCCCCGGACCCACCTTGTCTGTTTGTGTGCATCGTTCGTTACGGATAAACAAACAAAGGTTTTATGACCGGTCCTGCGGAAGTATCACTCTTCGGGAAACATCTGTTGGTATATGCTAAAACAATCTGCGGATGTTTCAGATCATTTTCTTTTCCTTTTTCTTTTGCTTTTTTTTTTAGGTTCTTTAACCAAACAGCTTGGAAATTGTGTGTGTGTGTGTGTGTGTGTGTATGCTCGTACTCTATTTTTTTTTTTTTAATAAGAAGGGTCACCATTTGAGGTTTGTGTTGAATAATTAAATAAAAATTAGAACGAGGATTTAAAAAATATTTTCTGGTAAACATCATATCAATTGAAAATAAAAACAATCAAAAAAGCATAAAACACACTAAGATGTATTTAAAAAACTTAAACAGCATTATTAAGAAAATATGAAGAAAATATAATGTACTTATATTCATTTATGTAGGGTTTTTGCCCGTACACCTTCAAGGATTCTACGGAGGGTTAATATTTGTGAAGTCGTGGATCTATTTCTTCGGAAGCCATTTTGGTTTTTCCTAAGTATGTTGTCGATTTTGGGTTCTATGCGCTTTCGTAGTAGGACATTGTAGATTTTGGCTGCTATGGATGTAAGTGTTATGCCTCGGTAGTTTTTGGTTAATCCGAGGTCCCCCTTTTTAGGGAAGGGGAGTATGCATCCTTTCAATCATCTATCTATCGGAGGTGCCCGTGGTGTAGTGGAGGTGCCCGTGGTGTAGTCGTTATCGTCGTAGGAAATGGACACGACGACACGAGTTCAAATTCCTGGACCTGACTGATTGCATTTTACATAGCACTAATACCCTTGGGGAAGGTATGAATCCAATTATTCTCCCTCCAGCTATGGGTAAATAGTAGGACAGACTAGGTTCTTCAGCCTTGGTTAAGCAACTAGTCTAGGAGAAGGAAAACTCTGAATTGAAACCTGTTAAACTCCGCTTAAAAATTGACCTTGTGTCATATCCTGCCCGAGCGGAGGGGTTGGTAAATAGTATCATCTATCTATCGGATTTTGATTGTATACTGCGTTGCAGTGTCGGAGCAGTATGTCATCGAATTGTCTGGTCTTCCATACTTCCGGGGGAATTTCGTCCAGCCCTGCAGCTTTCCTATTTTTAATTTTTCTGAGAACCGAGTCGAGTTCTTCTTGTGTGAACGGTCCTAGTTTAATGTCTAATTGTTTGCTAATTATTCTGGTGATTGGTTCATGTGTTATTTTCGGTGGGTTTCCTAGTAAGTTTTCGAAGTGCTGTTTCCACAGTTTTATTCTTTGTTGGTTTGCTGCTTTCAGTTTTGCTTTGGCCGTGTTCTTTCTTCTACTCACTTCGTTTATTGTTTACCAGGCTATCCTAGATTGTCTATCTTCCACCGAGTCTCTAATCTTATCTATCTGGTTTTGAATGTATTCTGTCTGTTCCTTTATATATATGCCTGCTAATTGATATTGTGCTGTTTTTAGTTTTAAGGCATTTGTGTTTGTTGGGTTTTTTCGATAGTTTTTGGAGGCTGTTTTCACTAGTGCACGTTTTTCTCTCACCGCTAAAGTTTCCCAAGGGACTCTATATTTAGATTTGAGTTTTTTTGGAATGCATTTCGCTGCTGCCTCGAGGTGTGCGTTGACGAAATTTTCATATTCGTCGTTTGGTGTACTTTTTTTCCGTCTTTTCTTGTAGTGTTTCGAAACTGTTTCTTAATTCTAATACGTATTTATCTCTTATATCTCTGTTGTTCAATCGGGCCCAGTCATAGTGTTTGGTGGTCGCTGTTCGTTTGGCGTTTTTTCGTAGGCTTAACCGTATTTTCGCCGTGACTATTCGGTGATCGGTGGACACACCCTCAAAAGAGGAGTATGCCTCGCAATTCATTGCACTATTTTTCCATTTCTTGTTTATAAGGACGTAGTCTATCTGAGCTTTAGTATTGTTTGCGTACGTGTATGTCCATAGTTTTCCCTCCCTTTTTTAGTAGTTTGTATTGAGGCATGCTAATCTATTTTCTATCATGAAATCTGTTAGATGTTGCCCATTCCTATTTGACGTGTTGTGGAGGCTGTATTTGTTGTTTCCGTTTTTCCCGATTTGGGCATTCATGTCTCCGCCAATGACTAACATGTTGTGTTTCGGGATGCTACGCACTAATGAGGATAACTCATCGTAGAAGGTGACTAGTTCAGTTTCTTCACTAACACTGGTGGGGCTGTAGCATGAGATGATTGTCGCTCTGGGGTTGCCGTTAAAAGTAGCTGCCATCATTCTAGGTTTTTATTTTCTCAACGCTATTTAGCGTTTTTAATGCTCTTGGTCCTATAAGTAATCCTACCCCTCCTACTTCGGCGTTGACATAGTTTTTCCATGCGGATACAGTGACAACCTACAAGTGACATTAATTTTTGTTGACTTTACCAAGGCTTTCGATTCCATTCACAGAGGAAAGATGGAACAAATCCTAGTAGCGGACGGCATACCTAAAGAAACCGTAGCGGCAATAACGATTCTCTATAGAAACACTAAAGTAAAAGTACGATCACCAGATGGAGACACACAATACTTCGACATTGTAGCAGGAGTACTACAAGGGGACACGCTGGCCCCGTACCTCTTTATCATTTGTCTAGACTACGTACTTAGAACATCGATTGACAAAATCAAAGAGAATGGCTTCGAACTGACGAAGAAAAGAAGCAGAAGGTACCCTGCAACAACAATTACCGACGCCGACTACGCCAATGACATAGCGATACTGGCAAATACACCTGACCAAGCCGAAACACTACTGCATAGTTTGGAACGAGCAGCAGCAAATATAGGCCTCTATGTTAAATCTACACAAAACGGAATATATGTGCTATAATCAAACGGGGGACATCTCCACCCTAGAAGGAACCCCTCTTAAACTAGTAGACAAATTCACTTACCTTGGAAGCAGCGTCGAATCAACCGAAAAGGACATCGAAACCAGGTTAGCGAAAGTATGGACAGCTATCAATAGGCTATCGATTATTTGGAAATCAGACCTAACCGATAAAATGAAACGCAGTTTCTTCCAGGCAGCGGTCACATCGATACTGCTATATGGCTGCACTACATGGACGCTAACAAAACGGGTTGAGAAGAAGCTAGACGGCAATTACACAAGAATGCTACGTGCAATCTTAAACAAGTCCTGGCGGCAACACCCCACAAGACACCAACTGTACGGCCACCTGCCTCCTATCACGAAAACTATTCAAGTTAGACGAGCCAGACATGCAGGACACTGCTGGAGAAGCAGGGACGAACTCATAAGTGATGTACTCTGATGGACCCCCACACATGGCCGTGCAAAAGCAGGACGACCAGCACGAACATACATTCAGCAGCTATGTGAGGATACGGGATGTTGTCCTGAAGACCTACCTAGGGCGATGAACGATAGGGAGGAGTGGCGAGAGAGGGTCAGGGATATCCGTGCTACCAGCGCGATATGATGATGATGATGATATTCATTTATATTCATGCTGCTTTAAATCACTTTTCACACACACACACACACACACACGCACGCACATATATATATATATATATATATATATATATATATATATATATATATACAAATTTCGTTGAATATAATAGACATTTTCTGTCTAATAATTTTCTTGTTGATCCTTTCATATTGCCGTATTGATTTTATAGTATTCGGCGGTAATTGATTGATATATTTTCCATAACTGTTTATTTCCCAAGTACTTTCTGGCCGACTTTGGGCCATCATCAGGGGAGGATGCATTATAAAAGTGATGTAACTTTTGTATATACACTACTACTTTGTAAGAAGAAGAGCACCCAAACTTAACAGAATTAATTTTCAAACCAGTGCTAATGTACTTAAATGTTTTAGCTACTGACACTATTTATAGAACAATTTTAAAAGAGAACGTTACACACCGCAAGGGCACAGTCGCTCTTCTTCTTACAAAGTAGTAAAGTAAACTGGTTTATATAGGGGTCATTGTTCCTCTTTCCTGGAGTGTGTTTACTTTGGTCTGCTTTACCCGTCTTTGATATTTGAATATGCATATATATATATAGATATATAAATGACCATTGGTTGGTCAAACTGGTTTATATAGACCAGTTTGACCAACTAAGGGCCATTTATAGTGGAAACAAGAGTTCAAATCTCATTGAGTACCCCATTAAAAAGGCCTCGTGTCACACATGCTCTTTGATGAAAGTAACAAGCTGGAAACATACATATATATAACACGTATGTAAGAACAAAATAAATACATTAAAAAAATACAAATCTCTTCGTGGATCTTCCAATTTTGAAATATATCCTAATTCTTTCTTTGGTCTTACAACAGACATCTTTAAATATATATATATATATGTGTGTGTGTGTGTGTCAGTGTGTGTGTGTATGTGTGTGTGCATGAATAAGTTTATATATATATATATGTGTGTGTGTGTGTGCGTGTGTATGAACGTGTGAGTATGCATGAGTACATATTGTATTTAACTTATATAAAGGTGTGTGTGTGCGTACGTGAATGAATTTATATATATGTATGTGTGTGTGTGTGTGTGTGCGTGCGAGCACATTGAGTACATATTGTATTTAACCGCATGTAAGATGCATATTTAAAAAAAATAGTACGTAACATCCAATAAGATTACTTCCTTTCTTTCTTTTTTTTTTTTCTTTTTTCATTCTTTTTCTTTTATTAATTTTATTACTCCTTCTGTTTCTCTCTGTGTTCCCATCAATTTTCTGTCTCTCTTTTTTTTACTTATTTCTCTCCTTCGTCAAACTCGCTTTTTTTTGGGGGGGGGTCACTTTTTTTTTCAAATGGAATGATCTATTATTAGCTTGAGGTGGTGACAGGATTTAACACGAACTTACTACTAGTACGGAGTTACAAATAGGCGCATTAATATATTGATAGAAACTATGTTAATTCCTGGAAGTCCGATGTGTACTTGCTTCATAGATAGATAGATAGATATGTTCAAAACGAGATAGACAGATACTTAGAAACATTTTCCTCCATCATCAATATATCTATATTATTGATATTATAAATATACAATTAATATATACATATTATTTTATTTAGAATATCATTATTTTACTCCTTAAGATTCTTTTTTCACATCAGCGTTAGCTGATGGTCTTTTACTGGAGTTTGAGTGACAACAAGTCTCCTCAAGTCTCCAGGACTCTTCTTAATATTCTGGCTTATCTTAATAATGCTGTAGTTTGGTTTCAACTTTTACTCTGTGGTCAACTGGGACAGCAAAGTTCACAATTCTGCAAGTTCTCTTTTTGTTGTTGTTGTTGTTGTTGTTGATTATTATTATAAGGTCTGGTCGTCTGAACAAGATGAGGGGATCCGTTTGTATTTCAAAACCCCAGAGGAGTTTGTGCGTCTCATTCTCCAGGACAGGTTCTGGTTTGTGCATATACCATTTATTCGTATGGTCAATTTTAAATTTGCTAGTTTGCAGCGTTTGCTTAATATGTGATTGATCGTTTCGTATTATTATTATTATTATCATTATTATTATTATTATTATTATTATTATTCCTGTAGAGATTTTCTCATCAGCGTTAGCCGATGGTTTTTTCACAGGAGTTTGAGTGACAACAAGTCTCCTCAAGTCTCCAGGACTCTTCTCAGTATTCTGGCAGTTTTCAATAATGCTGTTGTTTTGATGGTCTCCACTCGTCCGCCAATTTCCAAGTCCTCCAGGCCCTTTAATAATCCCTTAGTTACCGTGTCAAAAGCACCAATCACAATTGGTACAATTGTCAACCTCGTGTTCCACAGCTTTTTCATTTCTCTAGCCAGGTCGAGGTACTTATCCTTCTTTTCACATTCTGTTAATTTTATTCTGTGGTCAGCCGGGATAGCAAAGTCGACAATTTTGCAAATTTCCTTTTTTTTTTTTTTGTTGATTATTATAAGGTCTGGTCTTCTGGCCGAGATTAGGTGATTCGTTTGTATGTTAAAGTCCCATAGGAGTTTATGTATGTCATCTTCTAGGATTGTGCTGGGTTTTGCATATACCATTTATGTATGTCATCTTCTAGGATTATGCTGGGTTGTGCATATACCATTTGTTGGTATGGTCAAATTTAAATTTCTTGCACATCTCCCAGTGGATCACCTTGCCCACCCAGTCGTGTCTAGTCTTGTACTCTTTCTGTACTAATTAGCTGCATTCGCTTGTTATGGGATTGATCGTTTCGTCTCTGTTGCCACATAGCCTACATTTGCTATTTTGTTGAGTCTAATCTATCCTCGCCTTGATATGATTGGTTCTCATGGCGCTGTTTTGCGCTGCCATTAGGAGAGATTCTGTTTCTCTATTATTATTATTATTATTATTACACTGCTTCATTTGCCCGACGCTAATACGTAAGTACATGTATAAATATATTCATGCAATTGTTTATAAATATCTGCATGCATGTATGTCATTGCCTAATAAATGTTGAATAGACCCAAAATGTTATTTCAACCGCTTAGCCAAGCGAATGCATGTGACAGACTGGACTGAATTCAACAGCCCAGTTTATGCCACCAGCTTCTAATTTATTAATTTTTTTTCTGCATATTCAAGCAAGAGGATTGATCAATATTCATTGACTATGCCAAAAACCTCTCCAGTATTTGGAATTGAAAAGTGGAAGATCAAAATGAAAATATGGCGTCCATGTGAAAACCCTCAGAATAAAAATCAACTTAATCATTAGTGATTAAATACCTCTCAAGGCAAATAGACGTAGTCTATTACTTAGGATAATAAATCAGATATTATCAAGGTATTTATGCATAGCATATATAAATATATGTATATATATGTATATATATGCACACACACACACACACACACACACATATATATATATACATGTATATATACATGTATATATATGTGTGTGGAGAAAAATATTGAAAAACAAAGTAATCCAAAGTGAATTTGATATGAAAGTTGACATTATAACATTTCGGCTTAAATGAACCATCGTCATGACTTAAAAAAAGATGGTATAAAGAGTCATCAGATCACCGATGAATGCTCGATAATTTACATTATCTACTTCAATATATATGTATATATGTGTGTGTGTGTTTGTGTGTAAAAGAGGTAAAACGGAATTAAAATTTTTGATTGTTTGTCTTTGCTTCCATAGCGTTACAATTCCAATCTTTTTTTTTTAATGCAAAAATATTTTATCAAAATTATTTTAGCATGGGAAATAATTATGATATTTTGATAATTTTGATTCGATTGGAAGTTTTAATCAGGGTTTGTAGATCTTGTTACGTGAGAAAACTGAACAATACAGTTTGATATGCTCAAATTGCGTCATGTCATGTGATGAAAGTTTTTTTTTTTTAAGTAAATAGCGTTTTATGGTTTGAGAAACGGATTCGTGACGTTTTATTGTTTTGAATGTTTAGAGAAAGGAGAAGAAATCTTTAGTGGGAATTTTGAATTCTTTTAATATTATTTTTCCTATAGGTAGCGAAATGTTGGAAAAAAATGTTGTCGTTCTGGTATTGTGATGCTGTGTGCTATGGAACATGCTTCAATTTATTCTTCTTTTATTTTTGTCTTGAATGAAAGCAAATATGGCAGAATTTTGAAAATCAAAAGTGTGGTTAGTTAAAATGTTGTGAGAAACTAAAGACTTTGATGTGCTACCAGTTTTAAAGTTTTTTTTAATGTTCATAGATTCTTTTGTTTAAATTTCTGCTTGTTTCTCCAGTGTAACTATTTACCAACCCCTCCGCTCGGGCAGGATATGACACAAGGCCAATTTTTAAGCGGAGTTTAACAGGTTTGAATTCAGAGTTTTCCTTCTCCTAGACTAGTTGCTAACCAAGGCTGAAGAACCTAGTCTGTCCTACTATTTACCCATACCATAGGGTATTAGTGCTATGTGAAATGCAATCAGTCTCGTCCAGGATTTGAACTTGTTTCTCCTATGTAGAAAATTTTTTTCTTCCGTTTTCCTTTTCTATGTACATTCTGTCAGATTCGACTCATTTCATTAATATCTCTCTCTCTATCTCTCTCTCTCTCTCTCTCTCTCTCTCTCACACACACACACACACATACATACACACACATATACATATATATATGTATACAATTATCTTCGACTATAAAGATCAGAGTTGCATATAAGGATAGACAACGTGAAACTTAAAGTAGTGAGTTTTTTTCCTGTTTCTTTTTTTATTATTAAGTTTCAAATATTGTGGTATTACTCTTTATTTTTGTGAAGAAAGCACCTTATTTTCCTGATTAAAATGCTTTCGAAGTTAACTTTTAATCATAATCGAATAGATAGATAGATAGAAGTGGGTAGGCTATGACTAAACGAAGACAAGATAATACGAATATCAATTTGACATGCTTTACTCCGAGGATATCTTCTTCAGAAACGTAATGAAATTTGGAGAAATGATTTTTTGCTAAATGAAATATCATTTCGCATGAAGTTACTCTTATAGTAAAAAATGTCTGATTTTACGTATTTTATCCTTTTCCTCATAATGAATCTTGACCAATCTGACCACAGTACTGTTCAAATGAACTTGAATACTTAGAAGGGTCCTGGAGACCTGATGATACATGTTGTTACTCAGTCTCAGGGGAAAATATTCGTTAAAACTAATGGGAAAAATGCAAAGAGTACGAAAAAAATCACATTACAAAATAGGCATATTTTAAGTTAGGCCATTTAGTTTAAAGCGTTAATAACCCTTGATGACGTTTTAATCCAAAATCCTGTTTATACAATTATATATTATTTGCTTGCACACAGTTAGATAGTTTCAAATACTAGTTATAATATACAATTTTTTAAAAAATCTCATTACAAAATGTACATATTTTAGGATAAGTTAGGTTATTTGGTTTAATAACATAACGACTCTTTGTTATATAATTGGTGAATGATTTTTTTATATCATCATTTTTCGTTGGTTATATCTTATCATTCATTTTAGTTAGGCTTAGAACTATTCGGCTTAGTGCACGGGTAGGTGCACACATTAACCGCAGGTGTTCACGCTCGCGCGGGGAGGATGTGACAATCACAGATGTCATAATAAAACCCCCGGATAGGAAATGGGACCGGGGAGGTGAATGACGTCATGCCCAGAAGTGATGTGCTGAGGATTTTGGGTGATTTTTGAAAAAAAGGAGTGAGTTGAGATTTGAAGCTAGACGAAGCGAGTTGATTTTTGAGCCTCGGTGAGGCCAGTCCAGTTATGGACTACGGGATGCCCGCGCGTTGTTGGGTCAGATGGAACAGTCAGCATAGTAGAAATTATGTCTCTCTTTCCTCGTGTCGAAAAACCTAAAAGTCAAGAAGGTAATAAAATTTTCGTACCTGAACCAAGAGAGTCGTCAGTGTTGCGAGTGTTTTTCGGATTCCTATGCATGTGAACGTTTTACAGATCCGTATATATCACGTAACCACATTTTGGCTATGCTACACCTTGATCATTTTAAAACCCCAAATACTGTTTATACATGTAGATGATTTACTTGTACGCTGTTAATTGGTTCCAAGTATTGCCATCTAACACTTGTAATCATATATGATATCATAATCATTCATTAGCATAAATTTAAATTGATTCAAGTCCATCTTAGGCTAATAATTCAAAATGGTTTAAATGCTATCTAGTACTGAAAATGGAGGTGCCCGTGGTGTATGGAGGTGCCCGTGGTGTAATGGTTATCGTCGTAGGAAATGGACACGGCGACACGAGTTCAAATCCTGGACGAGACTGATTGCATTTCACATAGCGCTAATACTCTTGGGAAAGGTATGAATCCAATTATCCTCCCTCCAGTTATGGGTAAATAGTTGGACAGACTGGGATCTTCAGCCTTGGTGAGGCAACTAGTCTAGGAGAAGGAAAAACTCTGAATTCAAACCTGTTAAACTTCGCTTAAAAATTGACCTTGTGCCATATCCTGCCCGAGCGGAGGGGTTGGGTATACAAATATATATATATATATATAGTACTGAAAATTCTTTTCTATAGTAATCATCTATTTATATACTGTTAAATTGTTTCAAGTATTCCACACACTGATAATCGGTCTTTCCTGACAAAGTAATTTTTCGCCCAACTCTCCCACACAGACTCCCTGGTTTCCTTGAATCTCTTATGCCACTCAAAAACTGATGCTCGATTCATGCAACATGGTCGAAAAGTAGTCTGAAGCATTCCATACAAAATAAACAAATGAAATAATAAACAATAGGAATATTTTACACAAAAAAAAATCAATGAATAAAACAACAACAACAAAAAAACTAAAAAGTCTAAAAAATAACAAAAAAGCAATAAATCTCACTATTTGCTTTTGTCACGAAAATAAAACCCAGAAATTTAACCTGCCCACAAGGCTATGGCTTTAGAATACACCGACTGCATCTCTGCAGAGGGGTAAGAACCCTCCACCCAGCAACGTGTATCCCAGGTATGATATTAAATAGTTTCATGGTGAGGCTCCTGTAATGTTCGAGCTTTGGTAAATTCGGAGTACCCCTTCAAGATATTGCACCCAGGTTAACTCTGGCCGGGAGTGGTATTAACTGATATGGTCCTGTCTTTGCGTCAGATAGAACTACATGACGTTTAAACGGATTTGTTTGTTTGCTTGTTATTTTAATTGCATGTCAAACTTCTCGGGCTATTTTATGCTAAATCCATCCTATTGAAGGGAAGATAAGGGTTTCTCAAGGGTACTTGTCCAAAAATGAACGTAATAGCGCGACAGGGATTCGAACTCGCTAACTACAATTCCGCTGTCCAACGCTTTAACTATTGCATACCCCCATTTAAAGGGAGTACAAACAAATGACTTAATGCTAAATTGAAATTTTAGGAATATAACTGTTCGATGATTTTATTATGTGTATCGACAAAATGTGTTTACAAATCATATATCTAATATATATGTAAAAACCGGATTTTGCATTAAATAACCAACAATGGTTGATATGCCATAAAACCAAACCAAACCAAATCAAACCAGAAACCAAAGTCTAAGTATTAAACTTTCCTTGTGGAAACATTTAACAAACTCAAACTACACAACTGTTATCATCGCAAGCATATAAAAAAGTATCAAAAACCGCTCTCAGACAATTCAATAAAAGCACCCTGCACAATTTATATATATATATATATATATATATATATATATATATACGAGGATCATTAAATAAGTTTCCAGACTTTTTTCGTATGGGCACTTTTATTGATAGTATACACATGAAACTCTAGTCCTCTTCAAAGTTCTCTCCTCCGATTGCAATGCACTTGTATCGTTCCAACAACTTCTGGAAGGTCCCATTGAAGTCCTCTTGTGTGAGCGTGACTTTCGTCACAGCCTATTTCATCTCCTCAATTGTCTCATAACGACAGCCTCTGAGCTTAGAGAAAAACCAAAAGTCACAGAGAGCAAGAGCTGGACTATAGGGAGGGTGAGGAACTGTCTTGATGCCTATCTTGGTCAAATAGTCTGTGACAAAGATGGATTTGTGGACTGGTGTATTGTCCTGGGAGAAATGCCACTGACCCGATTTGAAGAGTGCTGGCCTCTTCCGACGGACTCTCTTCCAGAACTCCCTTAAAACCTCAACCCTAACCCTAATCCTTTGGCCAATCAAATCTGGTGTAGTGACTTCCTTACTCCTCCCACACCTCTCATCATCCCTCACAGATTTCCTTGTTTCCTTGAATCTCTTATGCCACTCAAAAACTGATGCTCGATTCATGCAAGATGGTCGAAAAGTAGTCTGAAGCATTCCATACGTTTCTCTGGCATTTTTTCCAAGTTTAAAACTGAATTTTATTGCATATCATTCTTCTAAAGAGGTGTTCATTTTAACCTGAAATCATAAAAATTGGTCAGTCATCTCATAAGATGTATAGCAATAACATACTGAATTTTCAAGAGTCTACGACAATTTTAAATGCCTGTACAAAAAAGTCAGGAAACTTATTGAATGCACCACGTATATACATATATAGTCATCCACAGACAGATCTGTTTCGTTCAATCAGAACTCATCAGTGTGGCTAGACAGTATCTTCCCGTAGCTGGGATCGAAAGCCGGTTGACTTAAACGTCAAGCCAAAGTTTCTAACCATTCAGCCACGAGGAGACATTAGCTGCGAAGTAAATTTTAAACGGTTATGAATCACAATTACTATTACTTACATACATCCGTTCAACGGTTGCCGAGACCTCAATTCATCTACGAAGAGGCTTGCAATAGACGCTAATGGCAACACGATTACTTCTTCGCCAGAGAACTCAACCCTACGGGGGTAGGGGAGTATCTCTCTCTCTCTATATATATATATATATATATACGTGGTCGAAGATCCTTTAGTCTAATGAAAAAGCTGTGATGTAGGCTAACCTTCTCGGAGAAGTTAACCCTAAAATCAAAACAGGAGAAGGTAGCTTCAGCATCAAACTTATGCCGACTTAAGATAATGTAACACGGAAATAAAACCAGTAGTTTATATCGTCACCATCTCTCTTAGTCTGTTTGTCAATGGGTGGTAGCCATGTAAACCGAAATATGAAAATAAGTGCCATGCAAACATATGTCACTATAATTCAACAACGTTCAGATGTCTTACTTTCTTATTTTACGCATCTTGTATAATTTTCACAAGTTAGATTGTTTATTAATCAGGATGTTTCGATTGTAATTTTGGTCGTAAAAACGGCTCTCAGCCGTCAAGATGTGACAGTTTTCATACACCCACAGACATACGTACACACACACACACACAAATATATATATATGTGTGTGTGTGTGTGTGTGTGTGAGAGAGATAGAGAGAGTGTGTGTGTATGAAAAGAGACAGAGACAGATAAACAGACAGAGACAGTGAGTAAGAGAATGAGTGTGTGTGTGTGTGTGTGTGGTTTGGTTTGGTTTCTTTATTCAATGGCATATCAACTTTTGTAAGGTTATTTAATGCCAAAGTGATTCTCCTAGAAGAACAGTAGTCGTATTATTTAACCCATAGCTGGGAGGATAAGGGGGTTCATACCTTTCCCAAGGGTATTTGCCCGAAAGTGAACGTAATAGCGCAACTGGAGTTCGAACTCGCTTACGACGATTCCGCAGTCCATCGCTTTAACCATTACGCCACGAGGACACCCCCCGTGCGTATGTGTGTGTGTGTGTGTGTGTGTGAGAGAGAGAGAGAGAGAGAGAGAATCACTTAAGTTTTCTAAAATTCATTTTTGAAACCCTTTATTTCTTTTGAAGTAACCTTATATCAGGATGCCCTGTAAATATCTTAAAATCTTTGTCATATTGCACCAAATTCTGTAGTATATATACATACTAGAGTATTCATATACAGATGAAGAATCTATCTATTTATCTATCTATATAGATAGATAGATAGATAGATAGATAGATAGATTCTTCATCTATAAACATTTACAGTAAAAACAATTGTCCTTATCATATATATATATATATATATATGATAACGATAATTGTTTTTACTGTAAATGTTTATTCACGTAAGAGCGTAAATAGACATCATTTTTCAACCAAATAAAGAAACCCCGAGTTAAATATGGCCAGAAATAATATAAATAAAATTCCAAGATTAATTATAATTATTACTCCACGGGTTACTAAAACTAATGTCCGCAACCTCATGGGTTTTATCAGTTCGTTACGATCGACGCATTGTTCGGGTTCCATCAGATCTATAATTCATCGTGTACGGAAGGTCGTGGGTACGGGTAGAAAAAGACAGAGCGGTGTGGAGAAGGAAATTAGCAAGAAAACTTGAAGTGGGGTGTATGGGGTGCAATAGTTAAAGTGTTGAACTGCGAAATTGTAGTTACCAAGTTCGAACTCCAGTGCCATTAAAGAAACAACCAAAAAACATCTGGGACAATTTGCTGTTCACTCCGTTTCTTGTCTGTTCAATAACGGATCCAGTCAGTAATCGCACGTTTTTAACCGTGTATTTACCCAACCCCTCTATCAAGAGAAGGATGCGTCTCAAGGTCATTATTTTTAGTTTGGTTTGGTTTCTTTGTTTAACGGCATATCAAGACTTGTAGGTTATTTAATGCCAAAGTCATTCTCCTAGAAGAACAGTAGTGGTTCCATTTAATCCATAGCTTGGAGGATAAGGGGGTTCATACCTTTCCCAAGGGTATTTGCCTGAAAGTGAACGTAATAGCGAGACTGGAGAACGAACTCGCTAACTACGATTCCGCAGTCCATCGCTTTAACCATTACACCACGAGGAACTGGTTTAAATCCAGGGTTTGCCCGAGGTTAAAGATTCAAGTCTTCTCTTCAATTAACCCATCACCGGAAGGAGAACGACTGGACTCTGAAAGGTATTAGTGTGAGGTGAAATACCAATAACCTCGACCAGGATTTGAACTCGAATCCTCAAGTCCATTTCTTCCTACTGTTATGCCAAGTATGACTTTTTGTTATGATGTTATCCAGTTGCATTAAACTTTGCGAGGAGATGGGAATCGCCAAGTGACCTATAAGATCAGGAGATTGTTTTGACGTATGACTGTGACAGATGGCATTATATAGGAAAATGGCTGTAACTAATTTCTAAGTAACATACAAGTTGTATTGGGTTTCATGGTATCTATAGAACAAAAGCCTAAACGGTTATCGATTGATTAACTAACTTTTAATACAATAAAAGGCAGTAAACCGCACTGATACTTACTCGTTTGACCGTAGAAGTAAATTAAGATGTTTCGGTGGGGGTATTAGAGTTGTAATTTATTAACTTTCTTTTGCTTAGATGTGGCACAAGGCCGTATGAATGGAGCTCCTAGTCAAAACCAAACTCACTCGTGAAGACTAGCTAGTCTAGCTTGCTAACCATTACACCACTCTAAGCGCCCAGGAGGGATCTTAGAGTAAAGTTAACGTAAATCTTCCCGGACACAATTTGAACTCGCTTCGCTGCGTTAGCCACTACGCCGTCTGCACCCATTTACTTGAACGAGGTTAATTTTTGACCGGGGTTTAATAGTAATTATCTAATAGGCTGCATCTGGCACAAGGCTTTCTGACTTTGTTAAACACCAACTACTGCGAAAAATAATCAGTAAGTAATATGGAGATTTTCAAAGCTGTTGTAGGACATCGTCTAACAAGGCAAATATTGGGAGTTATCAAATAAAAGTTTTTTCGTCTTGTTTCTTATTGCTGACCGACGCTTTAGTTATTTGGAGGTGGAAGCAGAGTTGCAACAGACGGTCACCCAGTGAGGATCGAATTCGTTCTGTTGCTTAATGAGTCTAATTCTAAACCATCAATGCTCCTCGCAAAATCCTAACGAATCGAACTAGTAATAGTAACCATTTGTTCCCCATCATACCCGTCGCATGATGGAATGCATGATGGAAGAAAATAATTAGACATCTGAATGGTGGTGACTTGGCGGCGTCCATCTCCTTTCCCTATTTATCTTCCATCAATGCAATATCTCGATATAAGCAAGCATCTTGCTCACAGGGTGAAGTTATTTGCGTTACTCTTGGTACGTAATTTTGGAAACGCATTTCTCCTTGTCTAATCACTTTTTTCTATAGCACACACACACACACACACACACACACACATATATATATATATATATATATATATATATGAGAACGTTACTTCTGAGTTCTTCATTATATCTTCAGCTATGCCCCCGCATATCTTGTTCGTTTTGTATGATATGTAAGATGGAATCCTACACAATCCTACACTGGATGCACCGGTGTTGGCCGACCAGCTTGGACTTGCATGCAATAGCTCTCTGCCGACACTGGATAATATCTAGATGAACTTCCAAGGATGATGTATGCTAGGGACGAATGGTGTTTGTGTGTGTGTGCGAGAGAGAGAGAGAGAGAGAGAGAGAGATTGGTTAGGTTTGCTTTGGTTTTATGGCATATCAACTATTGTTAGTTATTGAATGTCAAAACCTGTTTATACATATATATTGAATATATAGTTTGTAAACTCATTTAGTCGACACGCACAGTTAAATGATCGAATGGTTCGATTTCTAACAATTCAATTCAGCTTAAGTCATTTATTTGCATTCATTTTAGATGTCGATAAATATGGAAAGGAGATGGACGAAAACAAAACGAAAAAACTTTTATTTGACTCGTAGATAGGATCCTTTCAAATGCTATCTTTCCAGGCCTGAGTGGACGTGGGAGTGATGGCAATGAAGGGGGACTCCACATTCCCCAAAACTCCGGCATTACTGGAGTCTCACCATCAAATAGTTTAATGTCATATCCAGGAGACTCGTTATGGGGTCTTACCCCTTTGCAGAGATGCAGTCGGTGTATTCTACAGTCCCAGCCAACTGCGCTAAGAGAGAGGGACAGAGAAAGAGACAGAACTACAAGCTATTAGCAGGACTTGATTATATATATATATATATATATATATATATATATATATATATATATATATATATGTGTGTGTGTGTGTGTATCACGCCGAGAAGTAGCCTATCTTGGCATTTTTCAGAGAAATTGCAGAAACTAAGCAGCTCCCAACTCCTCTCTCCATGCAACATGTGAAAGGTTGTCGTGTTGCACCAAATATTCCGGTTATATATATATATATATATATATATATAGATAATAAACGCTTTCCTTTTAAAAGATATGTACTTTTCCTTTTCTTCGTATTTTTCCTATGTTCGAGCGTGGTCCAATTCAGATGAGACAGCTTGACCAAACTTCGTGTGATCCATCCAATGATTAAATGGCCAAAGCTCGTTTTCTCACACAAACAGAAAGGACACGTTTCCATGGATCGAGCCAAAACGGAAAAAGCTAATAAAATCAAACGATGAAATTTGAAGACTTCACGCCGCCATATCATCCAATATAAAACTGATTGGATTTTGGCGCCTTTGCATCACGTGTTTATATCCGCTAAACATTCACAGACAAATAGCTATCCATTAAAGACAAACAAAATAATGAGACACCTGCAGTGTGAGAAACACCGTTTACTCACTGTACTGCCTCAAAAGTAATAAGAAAAATCTATGGATTTCCATTGCCTTACAATATATAGCTATCTAAAAATGAAATCTGTGTGTGTGTGCGTATGCGTACATTTGTGTGTATGTGTGTGTGTGTATATACATAAGAAAGAGACAGAGAGAGTTTATGCGAGATCTGATTGAAAAGTAACGGGACTGGGTGGGTTCTTTGAGCTATGGACGAAAGAGGGATAAGCTGATTGTGTTACCTTCTAAGATGATATCTTGGGACTATATAACTTTTAGCTTAGCTTTGGGAACCATTGCATTTCTTTTGCACATGCTTTTTATTACACCACCTGTTTTTCAGGTCGTGAAACTGAACGATTAGAAAAACAGGAAGAAGAAATGATGAACCCCGAGGGAGTCTTCAGCGGTTGGAAGTGGGCAGTGAGCAAGTTATATATCATATTAAGTGAAGTAAATATAATGAAAGAACAACAGTCTCTGCAGGTAAATTTTAGTTATGTTTCAATAGATTTTTAATATTTTATTTTGATTTTTTAGATGTTTGATTTTAAAATTTGTGGATGTAATTTCTTATCAATATAAGCCTAAGATCTCCGACTTAGACGTGTTAATTTTTCAATTTAACGGGTTGGATTTTCCAATCAAACGGGACCTTTGCTGCTGCGCAGGAAAATCTATCTACACCGACGTTATGTTTTTCTTGGTGCCTTATATTTCAATGAACAGTTACTTTAATTTTTCATATCTGTATGAATGGCTGACTTCTTCTCGGGAGGTACGAACAGTAGCATAGTATTGTCCGATCTTCATCTTACCTAAATTATATAAGGGTATAATTTTGAGGATGGTTATGAGTTTTTCTAGTCGCATTTGGAAAAACGGAAGTATGGGAAACACTGATCTATTTGATAGTTCATCTCAAAAGACACACATTGATACAAGAAGCACGTACTACATGTCGCATATAATCAGAGAATGAGGGTACCGCCAAAATGTCACACCCTCCAGTTAATAGGTTATGTGACACAGCAAAATGTCTTCTTTATATATATATATATATAATGGCAAATAAGAGGTGGTAAATAAGTTTATCTTAGAAGCGGTCACGACTAACTTGGGTTCAGTGCTCCATGTCAGTCTGATAACCATGTTGCGTAAAAAATGAAACTTCTGAAAACTTAACCGTTTTTCGCCATTGTATGGCATCATGTTTGTTCAGGAAAAAACATTTCTACTCTGTATGGTCTACAAAAATATCTAGTTTCACCGCAATTAGTACCGACAGTGCTAAGTTGTTTAAATAACTAGACTCGCATACATATATGTATATATATATATATATATATAATTGTAATTCGATCTCTCAATTTGATATCTCTAGTTTTACACACACACACACACACACACACACACACACACACACACACACGTGCATACTGACACACACACATATATATATATATATATATACTTTATTCATGTACATTAAGTTGCATGACACTAGGTTATATATGCATAGATAAACATTTGAGCTTGAGATATACAGATCGATAGATTCAGAGAGAGAGAGTGAGAGAGAGAGAGAGAGAGAGAGAGAGAGAGAGAGAGAGAGAGAGAGAGAGTGTGTGTGTGTGTGTGTGTGTGTGTGTGTGTGTGTGTGTGTTAGTCACTTTTTATGTGAGTGTATTCGTTCGAAGGGATTTCCTTATCGTTTTTCTTGTTGGCAAATAATTTTCTTTAAAAAATGAGGAAAGAATTTTTGTCTTTAATTTTAAATAAAACATTTCAAAGAGAATCTGTTTCCTGAATGAATATATATATATATATATATATATATATATATATATATATATATATATATATATGTGTGTGTGTGTGTGTGTGTGTGTGTGTATGTGTGTGCGTGTGTGTGTGTGCAGCTGATTTAATTTATTCAAATTATTTTGTCTTAGAGATTATGTATTTTGGAAGGAAATAAAGTTTTGATAATATCAACATTTACACACACGCATACACATTCGCGCGTTCACACACACACACACACACACACACACACACACGTACACACGTGTATTTGTGTCTCTATGTGTGTGTGTGTATGCATATATATGTCGACACTAAGATAATGATATATGTATATATATATATATATGTATATATATATATATATATATATATATATATATATATATAGACAGACAGACACTCTATACTATTAAATATATATATACAAATTTATGTCCATAGAGTAAAATATATACATATATAAGAAATTCTATGTGTATCGCTATGATTGTGTACTAAGTATACATGTATACGTATGTCCACAAATGACACTTATTCATATCTGTAGATGAAAACATTAACTATTTACAGGCATTGTCTGTTGGCACGACTCTTATCCGAGGGTCCCCCCTCTGAGGTTAATGGGAGTTGCTGCCTTAGTTGCTACTGGGAAGCCTCGCTGCAAAAGTTATATGTCATCAAATTTGTCGAGCACTGTCCCATGAATATGTTATGAAGTTGGAACTCTTCCCGATTGTTACGGGAAAAACAGGGACTACGACACCTGTTTTTCATTTATTGTCGACTTCTTTTTTCCTGACGCACTTTGTTCTTTATTGTGTCGATTCAGAATTGATTCTTAGATATTTACAGTTTAGGGAAAAAGGTTATATTATTTCATTTAGTGACATCCGACATCTGTCCGAAAAGAATCCAGCTCTTTAATATTGACGAAAAAATATAATTGATAGATAAGAAAGAAGAAACTAAAGGAAACAAAAAAAAAGTTTTCCTCCGACAACGAAGTTATATAACTTGTCAGAATACTCGGATTGAGAATAAGAGTAACTTCAACTTTTCAAAATAATCTACAAAGTCCTCTTTCGGGATCGCCATCAGCTGGCTACTATGTTTTATACCTCTCTCTCTACATATTCTACGCTTGCTATTGAGTAGCGTATTATCAATTTTCACTGTAATAATATTGGTCCTTATGGCGTTGTTTATTTTACTGCTATTCAAAGAGATTCAATTTCTCTCAAGAGATCTCCTTTTCTTAGCTCTGGACATGTCTTCTCGTATGCAATTTCGACAAATATCCGTTCATATTTTTTTCTGATTTTTGCTTTTTAGTTTCTCGTTTTTTGTTTGTTTTTAAGTTGTTATTGCTGTTGCTGGTCGCTGCAATTAGTCTTTCTTTGATCATTTTAATGTAACTGTGTTGATGAACGTATGTATTTCTAAATGCTTGTGAATCCTCTTCCTCCTACCACGCCTAATCTGTCTATTTCACCTCTCGAGTGTAGTACGGCCTTGTGCATAGTAATCAATTTTCTTTTCCTTCAATCCATTTGTCTGAGTTCCTTCCTTGTCTATTTCAAGAATTGGCCCGAATGTCTTACAAGCAATATTGCCCAGGTGTTTATTTCTTTCATGGAATTTCTGCATCAGATCTTGTTTTCAAGAAGCTTTCTTGTTCATTTGAAGTACGAGTTTCTTATTTTATTTCTTTCATCTACGTTTGTTTGATAATGTCTGCTTCTAATATTGCCTAGTTCTCGTAACGTCCCTCTCCTTCTGAGGTAGATTTTTACTTATTTTATTTTAGAACTGGTTAGTAATATATTGTCTTTTACTATATTGTCATTTAAAAATGCATGAATTGATTTTATATTATCTTTTTATTTTTTTGTAAAATCACTGCTGTATACTATATGTGTCTTAAATGCAAAGACAATTTACTGTAATTCCAAATTAAAATTGAACCTGGTCAAGAAAAGCTAACATTATTCGACTTTATTAGAATCTAAAAATTTAAGTTAACGTAAAATAGAATGCCTATAAGGATGCAAAGAACCATAAATAAGGACTGCAATGAATTAAAAGAAAGTTATTGCGGCCTTTACCTTAGTTAAAACCTAATAATGACAGGATGGGGAAAAAAGAGGGACTGGGAAAATATTTTTGAAAGCTATGGGAAGCAGCATGGGGGATATAAAGGCAAGCGGATAAACCCTCTAACGGCTCAACGCCATGCCTAACCAGGTCCTGGGCGTATGAATCTTACGGTTCAACGGCCAGGATCGAATAGTTCGATCGGGGAGCTGCTGCTGCTCATCTATAAGTTTGGCTTCTATAGATGAGAATAAAAGCAGCTATTACTATGGCCCACACCTGAAACATCTTTCCAAACTGCATCGCTCTTTATGCGGGTAAAAAAGGGGCATGTCCTGCTGAGGTTGGAGCCCTGACATCAGTGTTCCAAAAATCAGCTACAGAGCTCAAACAAAAAAGCATCAGGTGTACGACCACTTACCACCCATCACCAAAACTATCAACTTTAGACAAACCAGAAATGCGTGACACTGCTGGAGAAGTAAGGACGAACTCATAAGTGATGTACTCCTGTGGAACCCTTCCCATGGACGAGCAATGGCCTGACGACTAGCTGGAACCTATATAAAGCAGCTCTGTGCTGATACAGGACGTAGCCATGAAGACCAGCCGGAAGCAATATATGATAGAGAAAGGTGGCGAGAAAGGGTCATGGATATCCGTGCTGAAGGCGCGACATGACGATGATTATTATCTGTTTGTTTGATGCTATCCATTTCCAGTATTTTCAATCTCTTGCAATTTTCCTGTTTTTTTTTCAGGATGAAGCAGTTCTATTCCTTTCGATGTTTCTCTTTTCCGACTTTCCATTATCGCCATGGCATATTCTTCATTATCTTATTCCATTCCTGAATCGTGACTGTATATTCTTATTGTTTGTGTCTTGGTCTCGAGTTCTTTTTCACATTTGTAATTGCCTGGATATCGTCTCTGTACATAAGGAGATAAATCTGATGATTTTGTAAATTTGTAGCCCTTTGTGTCAGGCGTCTCAAGAAAATGGGGAAGAGGACTCACATGCATTGAGAAATGCGTAGTTACATCAACACAGGATTTCGGCTGTTACATCAAAAAGAGCAAAGAAAATAAGTAAATAATTGTTTAGCATCATTGCTATAACAAATAATAGAGTCGATAGTGATTCTCCCTGGTTGTTGCCGCAGAGGATTTTGACCTCTGCTTTGTCCTGTAGCTAATTCCCTTTTCCACTTTTCCATGCTTTTCTTGATGAAGTTTATGAACTTGTCAGGTTTTTTGCACATTTTAAGACATTATATTATCCCCGTTAACTGGAACATATACTGGCCTTTTTGTCAACAAAAAATCCTTTCTATAGCAACACTTTTCCGCTTGAAACTTTGCTGTTCTATGTAAAGTAGTTTATCTGTTCTTGCTGCATCCTTTTTATTCGGTTTGGAATAGTTCGAGGCATTCAAGCTAATCATACGTTTCTTCTCATACCTCCTGTGTGGTTAGGATTTTCCATATCAAAGGGAAACACGTTATTGGTCAATAGTTGCTGGGGATATTTCTTTGAGGTCCTTCTAAATCTCCTTGGTCATCTATTTGAGGATACTTGTTTTTTTCTTGGCATTTACTCAGTTGTTGAACGAATGTATCGTGGATGAATGTGATTTTTAAAAACTAAAATGTATGTACGCCATTATGAACTGGTGTTTTCTAAATTTGTATTTGTGTGTTACTCTTAGTGAGTTCAGATGTATGTCAGGCTTAGAACCTTCTTCAATTTCTTGTATTAATTTTCATATTATCCATTCAGCTTGTCATTTATGTTCTTTCTATTTCCATATTTTACTCCAAAATTGTTTTGTTTCCTTAGGCATCTGGTTGCTAATTTCTCCTTCTGTATTCTCCATAGAGAGCTTTTCACACTTGCATCAGGTGATGGCCTTTCACTAGAGTTTGAGTGATAGCACATCTCCTCAAGTCTCCAGGACTATTCTTAGAATCCTGGCCGATCTTAACAGTGTTGTCGTTTGGATCGACTCAATTCCTGTTCTTATTTCCAATTCTTCCAGTCACTTTATCACTCCTTCGGTGACTGTCCCGAGCGCACCGATTACAATTAGTATCACCGTTACTTTCAGTGTTTTCGATCCTCTAGCAAGGTGAAGGTACTTATCTCTCTTTTTTAACCTTTCTTCAATTTTACTCTGTGATCTACCGGGACGGTGATGTTCACAATACGGCAGGATGAATGATTTTTTGTAGACTTTAACTAGATCTGGTCATCTGGACATGATTAGATGTTCTGTTAGTATCTTAAAATCCGAGAGAATTTTGCGTCTCGTTCTCCTGGACGGATTCTGGGTTGGGCATATACTATTGGTTCACATGGTCAAATTTCAATTTCTTGCACTGTCCTCAGTGGATAATATTTCCCACCCAGTCTTATATTCACTTTGCGAATAGTTCGATCGGGGAACTACTTCTGCTCATCTATAAGGGTGGCTTCTATAGTTGAGAATAAAAGCAGCCATGAAAAGATTACTATGACCCACACCTGAAACATCTTTCCAAACTGCATCGCTCTTCAGGCGGGTAAAAAAGGGGCACGTACTGCTGAGGTTGGAGCCCTGACATCAGGGTTCCAAAAATCAGCTACAGAGCACAAACAAAAAAGCATCAGGTGTACGAACACTTACCACCCATCACCAAAACTATATTATATTCACTTTGCGATTATTATTATTATTATTATTATTATTATTATTATTATTAATAATAATATTGATGCTCAGTTACGAGAACTATGTATATATTGCAATCTAAAAATGTACACCTCTTATAAATGATTGTGTTGTGTGTGTGCTTGTGTTGATAATATATGAGTATTTGAATATGAAAAATTACCCAAATTATATATATATATATATATATATATATACACTTGCATATAAACCATAAATATTAGGTTGATTGCCCAGCACCTCAAGTGGAATGTCGAAAGAAAAAAAAATTTCAACCCCTCCCAATGAAGTTCGCTTGCTATGGGGCTTCCAACACTCAGCCGACCTTGTCTTCCATTTTGGGTCTGTGTGGAGCCAAATAGATAACCGACCTTTCATGTAGACAAGTTTTTCTTTCGATTCTCTAAAAGAAACGTGTTTAATAAAAATTATTTAAAATTCAAAACAACTTCAGTCGACGAAATAATAATTTTGAGAGCAAAGTTCTCTTCCAAATATTATTCTATAGTCACAACCATGACCAACTATACAAAAACATAATACATATACATCTACATATGCATGCAGAATCATAACGACGACACAATAATAGACGAGCGACACAGTTCTTAGAAAAATATACCTCTCACTTTATTTGAAAGGGTTGTGTGTGAGAGGGAGTTGGAGACCGAACAGAATTGCAACATATTGACCCCCACTCTTATGGCCATCAGCGTTTCTTTCCCGTTCTCCTGGGCTGCTCAACCGGGGACCTGGGGCCCAGCCTCTCTGGGTGCTGTTTTTTCTCTACCGCATCTTATCTCCTACTGATCTGGTCTCCAAACTGCTTAATCGGGGGCCTGAGGGCTCCCTCTGCTGGGTTCTGGCTTTCTCTACCGCATCTTATCTCCAACTCTGGTCTGGTCTCCAAACTGATTGAATTTCCAGTGAACTGCGTTATATAATAGTTCAACGCCCACCTTCTTCTTGTGGGTGTCACAAATTGCACTCATTCAACCCATCCACGGTCAAGGTTATACTTTGCTATTCCTCGACCGGATGCACCTGTTATTTAAACAGGTGCATTTCCTATTTTGACAGCCCGGCCGGGTTGTAGGTCAATATACAACAATATTTATAGTAATTATTTGATCTGATTTTGTTTGGTCTATAACAAAAGGCTAAATATTTTCAGTTACTATAAATTTTTATTTGCCATTATGCGTAAAAATACATTTCAAAAACGTATTTCATAAAAATTGAATTATTAAAAGTGGAAACAACTGAAAATTTAATTAGAGAATCGAAGATTTTTACAAAGTTTCAACCCTGAAATCATTTTCCAAAAACTGCTTTCTATTCTAAAAAACCAAGTCGAATCTACTTGGATGTTATTTTAAAGGAAAAAAAATATTAAGACTGGACATTTTGATCATTTCCGTCTTTAAAAGTAGTATACAGGAAGATTGATAATGATACAATTAAGTAAGTTGTTGTCTCCCTTTAGTCGAGGACGACCAGAAAGCTCAATTTTCAATAGCTTCTACAACGAGGTGTAGGAGAGGGCGCTACTCCTTTCCCTAGATAGCTCCACTTTAACCTTGATACCTACCTTATATTGCTGAGTGTTAAGCAAGGAAGTATCAAGTACCATTTTTAAAGTCTTTGGTATGACGCGACCTGGGATTGAACCCAAGTCTCCCAGACCATTGGCGAACACTCTACCCACTCAACCAATTAGCTGGATACGATTAAAAGTAGATTATATTTTTCAATAAATTACTTTTTATTCCTTCAAAACATTTCTGTTGTAATTGATGTTCAATCTGAAAAGTTCTCGATAAATATTTCATGTTTCAAGAGAACAAATCAGTGTTACCGGTTGGCACTAGCAGAGGTTACGCTTTAAAACAAAAATATTTGTTAGTCACGAAAATTTTTTCAGATGCCATCCAACACAACAGTCCGTGTAGAAATAACAAGTTAGTCTTCCAAACACAAGCAGATTCTCTCACGTATAAAAAGAAACAATAGCACATCCGTGGTTATATATCATCCTGCAAAAATTGCAAAAGAGAAGCTTATATATTATTTAGAAAAACCTAAATAAATGAACGAAATGTAAAAGGAAACATACATTTGATTAATGAATACTTACAATATGACAAGACCCTGTTAAGGTTGAGATTGGGTGTAACAGATATTTTTAATGCTATTGTCTAGGAAGTTCAATAAATTATAGGTTAGTGGTCTGCACAAAAAAAAAAAACTTCACTCACACATAACTCTCTCACTGTATCGTCAATCACCATGACATGTTAGTGACGAGCTTGTTTTTGACAGGATATTTAGTGATAGGAGATAACAAAGTTGGATGAGGACATCACACACACACACACACACACTCACACACACACACACACACACATATATATATATGAATATATATATATATATATATATATATATATATTATAAAAGGAATTAAAACGAGAAAAGTTTTTGCATTTAAAAGTGTTTGATGCTATTAAGACATAGCAGACATGAAACCAAACACATCCGAAGTATGAACTCTTGAAGTCGGTAATTTAAAGTTTTATGCGGGAAACACAACCATCAGTCATAACACTTCAAGCCACGGTCTTCAAGATTTTATAATTCGAAAATACGTATATAAAGTGAGGTGAAGTTATAGTGTTCTTCACGCAGAGAAATATCCCAGTTTTTCCAAGTATAAAATCGGATAATACCAAAAAAGAATAAAATCTCAACACTCAGTTTACCATGTTGTCCGTCTGTTTATAAAGATTCAGTTAAAGTTAACATAAGTCAGATGTGTTGAATACAATCTCATGTGTGTGAAACTTTGTCTCATGATTTTTTATAGCTTTTTTGTTTTTCATTATCAAATATTATACTTGGAAAATATTGTATACATCTTCCAGTGTACGTATCGGTATCCTACATTTAATTTTAATTCATATATTTTCAAGTCGAACATTTAAAATTATATATATATATATAATTTTAAATGTTCGACTCATAAATATTCTTAATATTTTTTTTCCATAGAGAAAGAAGTTTCTCAAAAACTTTTCATGGTTGTTTTTACGCAGTTTTTATCGACAGCTGTTGAAAAAGGAAACATTTTTTATCATCTCAAATACGATATGCGAAAGGCATATATATATGCACATTACTACAGGTGATATTTTTAAAAAGTTCTTTATTCAAAGGATTTCTGACACCATAATTAAATAAATCAATATGGTTTGTGAAATAATGATTTATCCCACAAAATAAAAACAGAACATATATTTGCACACACACACACACACACACACACACACACACACACACATATATATATACATATATATATATATATATGCGAGGATCATTAAATAAGTTTCCAAATTTTTTTCGTATGGGCACTTTTATTGATAGTACACACATGAAACTCTAGCTCCTTCGAAGTAATCTCCTCCAGCTGCAATTCACTTGTGCCGTTCCAACAACTTCATGGAAGTCCTCTTGTGTGAGCGTGTCAATGACCTTCGTCACAGCCTATTTCATCTCTTCAAATGTCTCATAATGACAGCCTCTGAGCTTAGGGAATAACCAAAAGTCACAGGTAGCAAGGTCTGGACTATAGGGAGGCTGAGGAACTGTGCTGATGCCCATCTTGCTCAAATAGTCTGTGATAAGGATGGAGTTGTGGACTGGTGCATTGTATTAGTGGAAATGCCACTGACCCGATTTAAAGAGTGCTGGCAACTTTCGACGGAATCTCTTCCTGAACTCCCTTAAAACCTTTACATAATAACCCTAACCTTAACCCTTTGGCCAATCAACTCTGGACTATTGACTTCCTTACTCCTCCCACACCTCTCATCCTCCCTCACAGACTCCCTACCTTCCTTGAATCTCTTATGCCACTCAAAAAGTGATGCTCGATTCATGCAACATGGTCCACAAGCAGTCTGAAGCCTTCAATTCGTTTCTGTGGCCTTTTTTTCCAAGTTTAAAACAGAATTCTATTGCATATCATTCTTCTAAAAAGGCCTCACGTTCCGATTGCATTTTTGAAATTCACCAGCTATGATAATTAGGCTTTAGTAGGGTGCATTCCAATTGCTGCTGTAGCTGTTCATTTGAAGCTGAAATCATAAAGATTGGTCAGTTATCTCATACGATGTATAGCAATAACATACAGAAATTTCAAGTGTCTACGACAATTTTAAATGCCTGTACAAAAAAAGTCTGGAAACTTATTGAAAGCACACACACACACACACACACACACATATATATATATATATATGCGAGCGTGCCCCTGTTTATGTGTATGTGTGTGTGTTTTTGTAAAAGTATTTTGTTCGTAGTGTTAATCTTTATTTACTTTGGCACAAATGAACATTGACTGATGGGATCATTTTCTTTAAAATGGTAAACCGGCATTTAACCAGAATCAACGAAAAATGAACTGGTGATATAGCATATCTGACCGCTGAAAGAAAATATTTTTTTGTGAATATACATTCATACATTCATATATATGTGGGTGGGGATGAGAATTTTTGTATTGTATAGAAATAAAATGAATATACATACATACATATATATATATATGTGTGCGTGTATGTGCGTGTATGTTTGTCTGTGTAATGAGAACTTTTGCATTGCAAAGAAATAGAATTATATATATATATATATGTGTGTGTGTGTGCGTGTGTGAGTGTGTGTGTGAGTGTGTGTGTGTGCGTTCGTGTGTGTGTGTGTGTGTGATGAGAATTTTAGAACTGTATAGAAATAAAAAGAATATATATATATATATATATATATATATATATATATAAGTGTGTGTGTGTGTGTTTTTGTAATGAGAATTTTAGTACTGCATGGAAATAAAACGAATATAGATACACACACACATACGCAGACACACACACACATATATATGTGTGTGTGTCTGCGTGTCTGTGTGTGCGTGTGTGTGTGAGGAGAATTTTCGTACTGTATAGAAATAAAATGAAGTATACAACAGAATGAAAATCTTTTAGCATTATGAATTCCATCTGATCTGGAAACTCTACGTTATGGTGTTCTCTTTTATGACATTCATTTGGTTATCAACTGCAATCTCAAAGATCATTATTCACTGACTTTGAACCTCACTGAGTGGTTTGACTCTTGACATTCCATGACAGGGGACGGTAAATTTTGAAAAAAAGTTAAAAGTGATCTGCTCAAGAGTGATAGTTGGCAGGTTATTTTGCCATATTTTTCATACGTACAATGAGTTAAATAAAAATTATAATACAATTTATAACCTTGTGCCAGACTAAGAAAATATTTGCAAATAATTACAAATCTATACTCACAATAACCAGGAAGAGAGGAAAATAAAATTGTGGGCAGTTTTTAGTTCCCCTAGCAAAGAACCACTGAATAAATACCTTTAAGCAAAATACTTACAGATTAAGCAAAGTACTTACAAGGCTAGTTCCGGTGAGTAGGGAGGTTGTTTCACTTTCATAATACTGTGTTTCACAGACAAAAACATATCTAGAAAGGATACTGTCCGTCTCGGTGAAGATTATATCTCTAAATAATTGTTCGCTTTGGTTTAATTTGGTTATGTTTTAAGGCATATCGACCTTTGTGAGTTTTTTTAATTTCAAATTCTCTCTCAACTTCCCCCCTCTCTCTCTCTGTATATATATAGCTATAGCGATAGACAGACTGACAGAGGCGCCCGTGGTATATATATATATATAGAGAGAGAGATAGATAGATAGAGAGAGAGAGAAATAAAGAAATAAAGAAATAAAGGGAGAGAGAGAGAGAGAGAGGCGTACATAGTGTAATGGTTACTGTCGTAAGAAATGGAAACGACAAGACGAATTCAAATCGTCGATGAACCTGTTCGCATTTCACATAGCGCTCATACTCTTGAGAATTCTATAATTATCCCTCCACTTAGGGGCAAGTGGTTGGGTAGACCGGGCTCTTTAACCTTGGTATGGCAAGAAGAAAAATGTCTGAATTCAAACCAGTTAAACTCCGCTGAAATTTGACATTGAGTCACATCTTCCTCGTACGCAAAGGGTTGGTAAATACATATATACCTGTATAAATGACAGGTGGAGCACAGGCAAATGTTTAATCATCCCTTTCGTTGTCATTACTCCCAAGTCCACTCTTACCCGAAGTGGCCGTACTAATTAGGATCCCATGTATCGGTTAAAACCTTCACCCAGAAACAAACGGTTCTCACATAATATACGGTTATTTAAAAAAATATTTATTTGGGAATATAAAAATAAGGTGAAGTAAAAAAACTTGATTCAGCTATAGTAAAAAGAGCGTCTGTTAACGTGAGATATAGGATGTCTCAAAAGACATAGGACCAATTAGACGGCTAATAACTCTACTAATAATAATGTTGTGTTCTTTTTTTGTTTCAGATTTGAAAATAATATACTATAACAACTATTAATCCTCGATCAAAATGCCTTGGACAAGAGAGGAAAAATATTTTGCGTCTCTATTTTTTAGGAGACAAAATCATTCAAAACTCTCCCCAAAATAGATGCAACACATTAATATTATAATGATTTATTACTGAGACTAGAAACTCAAAGAAAAACTCTATGTCCTGGAAGCTGATATAATAACAATTAAAAAAAATTCGATGTCTCTAGCTAAAAGGATGGATTTTTTTACAGGACATGTTCCAAATGGCCGCCATTGCGCTTGTCTCAGTAATAAATTATTTTTATATAAATGGGTTGCATCTATATTGTGACACATTATTTAAACAATGTAAACAGCTTTTTAACAGAAAAGATTATATCATAAATTTTCCTTTGAATCTTTTCAGTAAGAGGTCAGTTACAAACAAAATGAAGCCATGAAGCTTAACTTCTACTCTGTTATTTTCCGTCAGCTTGAAACGTGAGGCAAAATAATCATGTGACTTATTACGTCAATCATTGAGAATACAATGTATTCTATAGAATTCAGTAGAAATCGGAAATGGTTGAATATGGTCATCTGAAGATTGATTGCGTGAAACTCCGAGTTTGTAGTGGTCTTGAATAAACTTAGCGTCTTTTTGTTATAATATTGCGATAGGTGCTCTGTACTTACGTGCTTTGAGTACTGCAAAGAATTTGCGGGTTTGACGCTCGTTTTAGATTTGAATTTAACAATTTTAATTTAAATAATTGTCTGCTATATAGGTTAAAGTATTGTGAACTAAACAAATTATACGGAAACATTTCTATTTGACCAATAGATGGAACCAAGTAGGTTCCACCATTTCGGGTCAGAAAGAACCAGGGAAGAATGAATATGATGGAATGATTCCACCGGCCCAGAAATCCAAAACTTGGGCTTTATCACTGAATGCAGTGTCATAAGTAGGGACCTTTTTTGATGGAGCGTACCCTTCTGCAGGCAGGGTGGAGGAGCCGACGTATTATAAACTCCGACGACAAGGTGTTGTAGAATTGAACACATACACACGCGCGCGCACACACACATATACACACGCACACACACACACACATACACACACACACACACACATATATATATATATATGTGTGTGTGTGTGTGTACGTGTATGTGTGTGTATATATATGTGTGTGTGTATGTGTGTGAGCGTGTGTAGATACATTGTTTCAAATAGACTAATAGAGACTTATGCGCTGAGTGCAAGACATACATACACACATACATATGAACAAACTAAGAAAAGAAGATAGATAGATAGATAGATAGAAATATATTTAAGTAGATAGTTTGATATGAACAGAGACATACATACATACATACATACAGATAGATCGATAGATAGATAGATAGATAGATAGATAGATAGATAGATAGATAGATAAAATGTCTTGATTATAACATTGCCGAAAAGAACAAATTCCTCATACTTAAATTAAAAAAAAACATTTTTGTTTTTTTGTTTGTTTTTGTTTTGTTTTGTTTTTTATTGTTTTTATTTTTTTATTTTTTTATTTTCAGTCTTCTTTACAAAAATATTACAGTAATTAAATAAACAGAAAGAAATGTTTCATAATACAATGAAGTATTTAGGATTTAATCCATATATATATATATAGATAGATAGATAGATAGATATCAACACCTTAGCTGGTAACAATAAGACGCTTAAACATTGTCGAAGGGATATAGGGACAATTCTTTACATTGACCGAAATTTTAAGACTAGTCATCCCACGATTAAACTCTAACGCTACATTAAAAGAAGAATTTTAGAGGCAGTTAAGAAGGTGTTTTACTGCACAATTACCCATCCATTTTTAGGGGTGTTTTTAATTAGCCCAACAAAAGAAATGCAGAATTCTTTGAATTCTTAAGCGAAGAATATCAAGAAAACAACAGAAATGAAAGAAAGAAAAAGAAAGAAAACAGGAGCTGAGAAATCGTGTTTGCATCTTTCATTGAAATAATAACCCAAACCACAGAAAAATACGGAGAAAACATGCAAGTCTCGTTTTAGCGTAATAGCCTTCGTGACAAGGAGCGTGTCTGCTGGGTGTGGGTCTGCATGCGAGGACGAGAGCGCACGCAGCGGTTGGGACGACGTCCGTCGTTCCTGGGCACGTCTCCCATCGACTGGTTCGTGTGACAGAGCTGAAAACAAAACTGTCTGTTTTTATAATGGAAACGTCACGCGCCTTCCCTCCACCGGTCAGATAGTCTACAATTTCGATAAACTCTTTTGTCACGAAGGATAAGGAGCAGGGAAACGGACGTCGGTGAAAAGACTCCATTGTAAACGTTGCTAACTTCCGGTCTGTCGTAAGTCTCATTTAATGAACATGTCGTCACGTGAGTCTCTTTTTGTTAGCACGAGATTTTGCTGAGATTCCTATGTTCATAATTTGAAAAATGTGACATCAGCTTTTCGTCTTGGGTTTTTCTCATTGGTTTATGACACCTAAAATTGCTTCGAAGAGAGCGAATGTGAATGTGATGTAACGGTTACTGTCTAAGAAAATAGACTCGGTGTGCCGAGCACAGATTCTGGACAACTTTGGTTTGGTTTGGTTTGGTTTGGTTTGGTTTTATGGCATATGAACCTTTGTAGGTTATTTAATGCCAAATCCATTTTTGAACATATAAACAATTCCATTTCATACAATTCAGTTTAGTATAAGTATAGTTTTTTTGTTTACACACAGTTAAACGTCAAAACAGTTATATTTCAAACAATTCAGTTTAGCATAAGTACAGTTTCAATATCAAATGCAATTCTATTTCAAACAATTCAAATTATCATGCAAAAACAGTTCCATTTCAAACAATTCAGTTTAGCATTAGTACGCAGTTTAAATGTCAAATAGTCCTATTTCAAGAAATTCAGTTTAGCATAAGGACGCAGTTTAGATCTATTTCACCCATAGATAGAACCCTATCAGGTGCTACCACTCCGGGCCAGAGTGGACCTGGGAGCGATAGTAATGAAGAGGTATTTCACATTCCCCAAAGTTCCAGTATTGCTATTTCTACAGCCTCAGCCGACCGGACAAATTCTGGACAAGTCTGCTTACATTACTCTTTGTGCTAAAGTGGTTAGAAAAAGCATGAATCCATCTTGTTTTCCTCATTCTCTTGGTTAAATAGTGGAGCAGACAGAGCTCTTAAGCCTTGGTAGGGCAACCAGTCGAAGAGAAGGAAATCACAAAACATAAGACTAGGTGCTAGAAACCACATGTGTGACATTTTGTAAACCACTTTACATTTCTCTTTGACTCCCTGTCTTCCATATAACATTGCCCACGACATTGTCGAGATCAGAATCTTTGTTACATTTTCTTATTGCATACGTGAGTGGGATAACTTAAATTTTTGGTTGGTTGGTTGGTTGATTTTTTCACTTTTGATGTTTTTTTGCTTAATTTATCTTGGTAAATTAAACATAAAGAGTTAATTATGAATTGAAGTTAACACGAGACGATGTTCCATAATGATACTAATGCTTCTATTTAGGAATGGATGAAGGATTCTAATTACAATTTTATTGCTATATTTATTATATTGAGATTTTGGATGATTGAAAAATGTAATTCTGTGAAAACGCAAACTAAAAAAAAAAACAACATAATAATTCACTTTCTAATTGAAAAGAAATTTATTTTCCCTGTAAGTTAGAACCATTTAAGTGCATTGCTCTGGTGAAGATTACGGTATGATGTGTCGTTTTTGTTGAGTTACTTTTATCTTCAAATAAATATATATGTAAATATCATATATATATATATATATATGTATATATATATATATATATATATAAGTCCCCAAATCGTTTTCTTTGTTTAACAGGATATCAACCTTCGTAGGTTATTAAATGCCAAAGCCATCTTTGCAGAAAAACAATGGTGATTTTATTTAATCACCAGCTGTTGAGGGGTTAGGGTTAGATGTTTTATAATGTTTTTCCGAAAGTGAACGTAACTGAGCGAATGGAGTTCTAATTCACTTATTCCTTGGTTGGAGTCCGGAACTTTATTCACTACACCTCGTGGTTTCCCCGTCAGAAATCACGAAAAACTGCTCAATTCCTGAAAAGTTGATTCATTTTTATATAAAATTAGTATAAGTAAATAAAGTTACCGGCCGAAGTCCAGGGCTACCCGAAAGCTCCCTTTTCAATAGCTACTATACCCATGTATAGGGGTGGTCACTAGTATCAATAGGTATAAATTTTGATTTATATGATGTTTCATTTCTTTATGTCGATGAAAATATGCAAATTTGTCAGATTTTACATAGAAAATAGGGCAGTCCGGTCGACTGAGGCTGTAGAATACACAGACTCCTCTACTGAGCAGTAAGACTCCGTCAACGAATGTCCTGGAGCCCCAGTTAGCTGACTCTGTAAAATACACCGACTGCGTCTCTGCAGAGGGGTGATACTTCCCCAACGAGTGTCCTGGTGTCCCAGTCCACTGAGTCTGTAGAATACACCGACTGCGTCTCTGCAGAAGAGTAAGACTCCCCTAACGAGTGTCCTGATTATGACACTAAACAATCTGAAGGTGAGGTTTCAGTAATGCTAGATCTTTGGCGAATGTGGAGTTCTCCCTTTTATTGACATCGCTACCAGGTCTATTCTGGCCCGGAATAGTAGCACTTGATAATGTCCTACATATGGGTCAAATAGAACAAACAAATGACGTATGTTGAATTGAGTTGCTAGTTATAAAATTGTTTGATCATTTAACCGTGTAAAGAAATGACTGATGTTTAACTGAATTATTAGTTATGTATAGGAATACTTGGAACCATTTAACTTTGTTGACTTACGCAAAATAGAATTGTTAGAAATATAACTATTTGATCATTTAGTTGTGTGTAAACAACTGACTGATATTTAATTGAATTCTTTGTTATACACGGCAATAACTGAAGCCATTTAACTGTGAGCAAAAGAATGAACTAAGGTTCGTTTAGAAACGTCATCAACAAAATGTATTCTCAAATCATAGATATTTAATATATATGTATAAACAGGATTTAGCTTTAAAAAACCTACAATCGTTGATATGCCATTAAACCAAATCAAACCAAAACACAGAACATTGGGTATTTTCTAACTTCATTTTCCAATATATGAAAGCAAATTTGAAACAAATGGTCTTTTTCTTTTATTTTTACAACAGAAGCAATTAAGAAATAGCTCAAAATTTGTATTTCATTGGATTATCAATCATTGATATTAATTTCATTAGTCTTCACTATTATTTTAAAATGATTATTAATAATAATAACAATAATAATAAAGAACCAACCATTTTAAAGCGAGGATTGATAAGACACAACAAAATTGCAAATGTAGGCTATGCGGTGACAGAGATGAAACCACCAATTACATAATAAGCGAATGCAGCAAATTAGTACAGAAGGAGTATAAGACTAGACACAACTGGGTCGGCAAGGTGATCCACTGAGAGATGTGCAAGAAATTTAAATTTGACCATACAAACAAATGGTATATGCACAACCTAGCATTTGTCCTAGAAAATAGCATACATAAACTCCTATGGGACTTTGACATACAAACGGATCACCTAATCTCGGCCAGAAGACCAGATCTTATAATAATCAACAAAAAAAAAAAAGAATTTGCAAAATTGTCGACTTTGTTGTCCCGGCTGACCACAGAATAAAACTGAAAGAATGTGTAAAGATGGATAAGTACCCCGACCTTGCTAGAGAATTGAAAAAAACTGTCGAGCATGAAGGTGACAATTATACCAATTGTGATTGGTGCTTTTGGTACAGTAACTAAAGGATTATTAAAGGGGCTGGAGGACTTGAAAGCTGGCGGACGAGTGGAGACCATCCAAAACGACAGCATTATTGAAGACGGACAGAATATCGAGAAGAGACCTGGAGACTTGAGGAGACCTGTTGTCACTCAAACTCCAGTGAAAGACCATCAGCTAACGCTGATGTGAAAAACTCTAAAAGAGTAATAATAACATAATGTCCTATTATAATATTATTAATTCTAACGAGCATTTTCCTCAACGTCTCAATTCTCGTTTTTCATCTCAACTCATTCAGGGAGAAGGAGTCCCCGCCGCGTAGCGGCTAATGTAATTGACTTCGACATCGTAGAAAGCGAGTTCAAATTCCATTTGGGTAATTACGTTTACTTTTGAGTTATTACCCTTGGAAAAGGCATGAACTCCTTTATACTTCTACTATTGGTTAAATTGTACCAATAATCTTCTTCTATAAGGGTGGCTTTGGCATTTAATAACTCACGCAGGTTGATATGCCATTCAATAAAGAAACCAAAACCAATATTTTTGACTGCAATGTAAGCCATTTTCACCTATAAACCCTGAATATAGTCTCCCATTATGTTTCCTTTACAAATGCCGTTCAAAGCCGGTTTATCTTAGTGTAAGCACTCGTCTTTCTTAAATGGTATTTACTAACCCTCAAAGGTTGATATGTAATTAAACAAAGAAACTAAAGCAAACTCATACGGGATGTTATTTCTCTGACAATAAAGAATAAGAGCGATTAGAAATGATACGTTCAAAAAAATCCAGGAAGCAGTACCCAACAAAACAGTTGATATCCGGCCACTTACCTCCTATCTCACAAATAATCCAAGCAAGACCATTTACACATGCTGAGCACTGGTAGAGAAGAACAAATTCATAAGCAATGTTCTCCAATGGACTCCTACACATGGACACACCAGTGTTGGCTAACTAACAAGATGTTACAGTTGTCAACTCTGTGTGGACGCTTGATGCCGTCTAGAGGACTTATGAAGAGCAATGACAGATGAAAATGGATGGAGAGAGAGAAAGAGATTCAAGAGAATACGAGCGGTCTCCAAATCTTGATGATGATTATGATGATGATGATGATGAGGAGGAGGAGGAGGGGGGATAATGGAACGACCTTTCCTGCTGTGACAGTTGAGCATTTTACATAAGTAAAAAAAGAAACTAACGGTATTGAATCCAGTAGTTTAAATGCTGATTTTTGGAACAGAGAGAGTTACCTGCTTTGGAGAATTGGAGGCTCACAGTCTTTTTATCTCTAGATCTAAAAAAAATGTCGAGTAATGTGTATTGGTTGCTAACAATAAAAATATTTCTAATTAAGTAAGATATAAACCTTCATCAAAAAGTGTCTGGCATATATATTTTTTGAAGAAATCACTCCCAGTCTGCTAGTCTATTTATCTCCCTTTCTCTCTCTCTCTCTCTCTCTCTCTCTCTCTCTCCCTCTCTATCTATCTATCTATCTATCTCTCTCACACACACACACACACACACACACACATATATATATATATATATATATAATTTCATTCTGTTTCCAATTTAAGTTTATAGCAATTGGCATATCAATTTACAAATTTTTCTCTCCCTCTCCCTCTTTCTCTATCTCTCTCTCTCTCTCTCTCTATATATATATATATATATATATATGAATATATATTTTTTTCTCTTTATCTCTCTCTGTCTCTCTCTCCCTCTCACTCTATATATATATATTTATATATATGATGTCCCTTGAAAAGTTATCTTCACACTCAAGAAGGCAATGACCAATGTTTCTTGATTTTTTATTGATTTTCTTTATTGAAATGAAGAAGAAACTATGTGGCATGCGCTAACCTATCAGTCTACTTCATATATATATATATATATATATATATATATGTGTGTGTGTGTGTGTGTGTGTGTGTGTGTGTGTGAACGCAATAAAAAGCTCTCATTATTTTTTTCTATTCATGTATATGGCAATTGCCATATATATTTATTCATAAATTTATCTACATACAGTTTATGCAAACACACACACACACACACACACACACACATATATATATATATATATATATATATATATATATATATATTGAAAGAGAGAGAGGTGAGCTCTCAAATTCTGAATAGGGTTATACTGCTTCACTCAGAACTGACTATCTCTGTGCGACATAATCACTTCTTCTGGCTCAATATCCCGCTAAGCCGATTCTAGTTATCGAAAGAATGTCCAGTGACATTTTTAGGACATGTCCAGGTGATCAAATCTGCCCAAACGATTTTAGTACCTGTTTACCGATGGGATACGAACTGATACCATTTTATGCCCGACAGCTCACAGTCATAAACGCGGCGTTTTTATAAATGGACACTGGGCAGATGGGTTGGTCAGTCTCCATGTGTCCGGTCTTTGATAGATTACCGAGACTTCAGAATGGTGATTACGTATGTACATGCGCCTCTATGTGTGTGTCAGTCCGTGTGTGCATTTGTGTGTGAGAGAAAGAGAAAAAGAAAGAAAAAAAGGTAGGGAGAATAGAGGTGAGGAGATACGAAACCGTTACAGAGAGAGATGAAACAGATATAGACAAACAGAACTCAAAAAAGGAGAATTTTTAAATCTTACAGAGAAAGAAAGGAAGAGAGTGCTAGTGAGAGTGCGAGAGAAAGAGAGAGAGATAGAAAGAGAGAGAGAGAGAGAGAATGTAAGACAAAGTGAATGAAAATATTCAAAGGATTGGAACGCTGAAAGAACAAATTACAAAACAAGCATATATATATATATATATATATATATATAGGAATTAGCTAGTAAATTGTGTATGAGATGAAGAGAATGAGAGAGCGTGCGTGCCTGTGTGCGTGCGTGTATATTTACGTATATATATAAGTTATGTAATGCATTGTTTTATTTGGTTAGTTTTTTTTAATCTATTTCCATATATATATATGCGTGGGGGTAAGAGAAAGAGAAAGAGTGTGTGGGAAAAAGAATCAGATTGACAAGGAAGTAAGCGTGCATGTGTGTGTGCATGTGTGTAAGAGATCGAAAGAGAGAGAGAGAGAGAGAGAGAGAGAGAGAGAATGTAGGAACTAATCACCGAAAAAAATAAATAAATAAACTAAGAAAAAATGGATATAAAACCCATTCACAGTAATATCTCACGTAAGAGAAAAATATAAATGAGAGAAAAATGTAGCCTGGGAAAGCCAACAACAATGGAATAATGCAAGAAGAAGAAGAAGAAGAAGAAGAATCAGTGATTAACAAAGAGAAAGAGAGAGAGAGAGAGAGAGAGAGAGAGAGAGAGAGAGAGGAAATTAATTGATGTAATTGAAATTGAAAGAGAAAGTGGAAAAGGTCAAAAGTAAAAATAAAACAAAAAAAATGAAGAATCTCAGAAAAGAAAGAAGAAATTTCTAGAAATATAAAAAGACCAAAAAAATAAATAAATAAATTAAAAATTATTTCCTTGGAAAATGCAAAGCAGGCTACAGATTCATAAAGTCGCAAGAAAAGATAAACCACCTCATGTACATGGATGATGTCAAAATGTTTGCCAAGAATAAAAAGAAATTGGAAAGCGTAATACGAACTGTTAGAATATTCAGCCAAGATATTGGAACGGAATTTGGAGTGGAGAAATGCGGAAAGTTTATGATAAACAAAGAAAAAGAAAAAAAAAAAAAAAGAAACGACGGAAGAAATAGAATTACCCAATCAGGAACGTTCGGAGAAAAAGGAAACTGCAAAAAACCATGTTTCAAGAACTTAATCAAAGGAATAAATACCTGGGCAGACGCTCTGATGAGATATTCTCGACCCTACTTAAACTGGATAAAAGTAGAATGAGAAACATGAACCATAGAAAGAGAAAATCGATAAGCAAACACAAAGATTTACACGAGAGGAATGAAATTGACAGACAATATAAAAAAAACAAACAAGAACTAAGAAGGCAGGCCATCATTTTTTTACATTATAGATTGATGATGATGAAGGGCCAATGTCCGGTCCTTGATGATGAAGGGCCAAGTGTTCGCCAATGGCCCGGGAGACCTGGGTTCAATCCCAGGTCGAGTCATACCAAAGACTCAAAAAATTATACTTGATGCCTCCTTGCTTAGCACTCAGCATTATAAGGTACGGATCAAGGGTAAAGAAGAGCAATCCAGGGAAAGGAGTAGCGCCCTCCCCTACACCTTGGTGTAGTAGCTATCGAAAAGGGAGCCTTCGGGTTACCCTCGACTATGGTCGCCAACTTACTTATAGATTGATGAAGTCTATGATTAACAATTGATTAATTTTGATAATTTGAATAAGTTTTCTGATAATGAAACTTAATATGCACCCAGCAAAAGCATGGATTCCTATCGATAGATTATCATTCATATAAAAGTCTGATCTATCCGATAAAATAAAACAGAATTCCTTCACAGCAGCAGTTGTGTCAATACTACTGTACGGATGCACCACATGGACGCTGACTAAACGAATAAAGTAAAAGCTCGACAGGAACTACACAAGAATGCTATGAGCTATATTGAACAAATCCTGTCAGCAGCACCCAATGAAACAACAGCTGCACGGCCTCTTACTTCCCATCTCTAAAACCATCAAAATAAGACAAACAAGACATGTGGGACACGGCTGGAGAAGCAAGGACGAACTCATAAGGGACGTTTTTTAATAGACTCCTTTTGGTGGATGAGCCAGTGTTGCCAAATATCAAGAACCTACCGATAACAACTTTGCATGGACACATGATGCAATCTGGAAGACCTGCCGGGAGCGATGGATAACAGGGACTTATGGAATGAGAGATCCAGGTAAATTTATGCTTGCAACACGACTTGATTGGTTGTTTTTTGTTTAGGTTTTATGGCATATCAACTTAGGAGGTTATTTAATGCCAAATCCATTTTTATACAAATGAACAGTTCAGTTTACTATAAGTACGCAGTTTAATAGTGAAAAACATTTCAATTTAAAGATATTCATTTTAGTCAAATTGTTCTAATTAAAACAACTCAATTTAGTATAAGTACATGTTATGGGACCGTTACCTACCGATTGATGGACTCTTCTAAATCCTACATTAATCTAGAGCCAAGTACTCTCGTCATGTGCATGAATAGTTTGCCTATCGCGTTGGGCTTCGGCCCTGCAACAGGACCCACCTTAAAAACGGCCTTGTGCCATATTCGTACGTTGGTGGGACGTAGGATAAATACAGTGCATGAATAGTTTGCCTATCGCGTTGGGCTTCGGCCCTGCGACAGGACCCACCTTAAAAACGGCCTTGTGCCATATTCGTACGTTGGTGGGACGTAGGATAAATACAGTGCATGAATAGTTTGCCTATCGCGTTGGGCTTCGGCCCTGCGACAGGACCCACCTTAAAAACGGCCTTGTGCCATATTCGTACGTTGGTGGGACGTAGGATAAATACAGTGCATGAATAGTTTGCCTGTCGCGTTGGGCTTCGGCCCTGCGACAGGACCCACCTTAAAAACGGCCTTGTGCCATATTCGTACGTTGGTGGGACGTAGGATAAATACAGTGCATGAATAGTTTGCCTGTCGCGTTGGGCTTCGGCCCTGCGACAGGACCCACCTTAAAAACGGCCTTGTGCCATATTCGTACGTTGGTGGGACGTAGGATAAATACAGTGCATGAATAGTTTGCCTATCGCGTTGGGCTTCGGCCCTGCGACAGGACCCACCTTAAAAACGGCCTTGTGCCATATTCGTACGTTGGTGGGACGTAGGATAAATACAGTGCATGAATAGTTTGCCTATCGCGTTGGGCTTCGGCCCTGCGACAGGACCCACCTTAAAAACGGCCTGGTGCCATATTCGTACGTTGGTGGGACGTAGGATAAATACAGTGCATGAATAGTTTGCCTATCGCGTTGGGCTTCGGCCCTGCGACAGGACCCACCTTAAAAACGGCCTTGTGCCATATTCGTACGTTGGTGGGACGTAGGATAAATACAGTGCATGAATAGTTTGCCTATCGCGTTGGGCTTCGGCCCTGCGACAGGACCCACCTTAAAAACGGCCTTGTGCCATATTCGTACGTTGGTGGGACGTAGGATAAATACAGTGCATGAATAGTTTGCCTATCGCGTTGGGCTTCGGCCCTGCGACAGGACCCACCTTAAAAACGGCCTTGTGCCATATTCGTACGTTGGTGGGACGTAGGATAAATACAGTGCATGAATCGTCAGCCGGTCTTAGAGACTGGATATTCGACTGTCTTGTAAGCCTAGCTTACGCCACCACTTTTCTCTGTATCTTGTTACTTCAATATATCCTTAAACTTATACCGTGTTCCTAGTTATCTTTTCGTGGTCCCAAATTGGGTCCATATCAACTGGCGACGAGGATTCGAGACTATGTACTCACGCAAAAGCAAAGAAAAAACCCAGTTGAAACACACTTCAACTGGCGACAAAAATTCGTGATTACATTCTCACGCAAAAGCAAAAAAAAAAAAATCCCAATTGATTCAAACTGGCAAACGAGGATTTCAAGACTACATACTCACAAAAAATCCCAGTTGATTCACACATCAACTGACAAACAAGAATTCGAGTTTACGTACTCGTGCAAAATTCCAGTGGAATTAGACCTCAACTGTTGAATTAGACAAACGGGGTTTTCAACTCTAGTCAAAACTAGTTGATCTCAAATCAACAGGTGACCAGGAATTTCGTGTATAAAAGTTACCCCTCCCCAAAATTACCGAACAATATTCTCGAAAATTAAAAAAAACAGTTTCTGCTGAACAGAAAAAAACAAGTTCTACCAATATTAAAACCAGTCAACACTTATGAACTAAGTCCTCTCTCCCCACACTCCAAAGTCTAATGACAAATTTCATAGTACCCTAATTAAAGAAACAAAAACCTGCTCTAGTCGATATAAGGTCAAACAAATTTCGACACTACACCAGGAAATACTTTTTTTGGTAAAAACAAGTGTGGAAAAATTACTAAATGGTCGCATGAACATTGCAGAACGACGGTATTTTAAAGAGAAAGAAAAAAGAAAAATCTTTACTAGATTTCTTAAAATTTTTGTTGTCCCTCCCCTTTTGGTCACGCGTTGAAAAAACCGAAATTAGATTTTTTTTTTTTTTTTTTTTTAGTATTTTTTGTGTATGCTCTCTCTTCTTCCACATAAAAATTAGTCAATTGTTTGAATATTACAAAAAATTCTGCAATCCAATGATGGAATTCCAGAAAATAATTGTACAAATGTTAAAAGTTCAGATGGACCATCAACAGAGAATGGAAGAACACCGGGTACAGCAACAAAAAGAATTTCAACAAAGAAATGAGGAAAGACTCCTACAAGCATTAATGAAAAGGAACAACAGAACCAAATAGAGGAGTTATTATTAAAATCGTTAAACTGCACTAAAGCTCCTGAGAATGATATTACTTTGAACAGTACTATAGAAAATTTTGAGTATGTACCAGAAAACGATAAAACCTTTGCATTCTACAGACGATATGAAGACGTATTTAACGCAGACTGAAAAGAATGGTCAAACGAAAAAAAAGTACGTTTATTTCTCAGATTGGGTACAACTGAACACAATAGGTTCGTTGATTTTATCCTTCCCCCGCCCCCCCAAAAAAATCAATGGATCTGGAGTTCTCAGAAACAGTTAAATTATCTGAACTGTTTGGGCCAAACGCATCACATTTTCATAAGAGATGGAAATGCCTTAATATATTTAAGGATGACCAACAAGATTATATGACGTTTGCGGCAAGTGTAAATAAACACTGCAACGATTTCAAGTAAGCAGATTTAACCACAGACGACTTAAAATGTCTTATTTTCGCGCAGGGTCTGGTCTCAGCAGAAGACGCTTGAATTAAACGCCGTGTGTTAACTAAATTAGAGGACGAACAAGGGCTGACCCTTTAAAATTGGCTGAGCATTGCCAGAGGGTAATATCCGTTAACAATTCCTCTAAAACTATTGAGGAATCGAGAATTGCTCATATTAAAATAAAATCAAGAGCAAACCGACACGCTATTCCCCACAGAAAGAGAAAAGTAAAATTGCGCGACCAAAAATTTACGAACAAAGTACGAATAGACGAAAAAACCCACCACCAGGACCATGTTAAATCTGTGATGACCTACACTGGATGAGGTTTTGTCCAGCGAAAAAGAAGTTAACCTGTAAAAACTGGTAAAGTTGGCCACGATGTAACACGTTGTTGGTATGCCAAAAATTGAGGAAACCCAGAAATAGAATAAGACAAACACAGTCAGGCGATAACAAAGACGGGAATTTACGCAAATACGTAACGGTTAAAATTTTTAACAAGACCGTAAAATTCCAGCTTGACTCTGGTTCCGATCTCTCGATAATAAATTTGCATACGTGGCAACGTCTTAACAAACCAGCTTTACTGAGAATGAAAAAGACTTCACATTTTGTAACATGTGATAGTATAAACATTTTGGGCGAAGTGGTTCTCACTGTAACCTTGAATGGAATTACAGAGAAACTCGTTGCATATGCGCCAAAAACACCGAAATCTATTCGGTACGGATTGGATTGAAAAATTTAACCTTTTGGAACTCCCTTATGAGCACGTTCTGCCGTAAATTAGAAAGCCCAGTCACTAACACAGAAAAAATAAAAGAGGAACTCAAACAAAATTCCCTGAGGTGTTTTCTTGCGGCCTTCGGAAATGTACGAAAATGAAAGCCCAATTCCAGGTAAAGGACCATACCCAGCCCATATTCAAAGAGCGAAACGTCCCTTTCGCGGCTCTAGAGCAAAGAGATGAAGAACTGGACAGGTTGGAAAAAGCAGATATCCTGTCTAAGACAGATTTCAGCGAGTAGGCTGCGCCAACAGTCTGTGAGGAAAAACCTAATCAAATTAGGGTTTGCGCCGATTGTTCAACAGGGTTGAACAAAGCACTGAAAGACCACCGCTATTCTCTCCCTAGCCCCGATGAGATATTCAAGAAACTTAATGGTGACCAAATCATTTCAAAAATAGATTATCGAACGCACATCTTCAAATCGAGGCGGAAGAGAATTCTAAACAGCTTCTTTTTTCTTTTGTCTCTACAGAAAAAAATAAACTTAGAGGGTGTAATGGGACCGTTATCTACCTACTAATGGACTCTTCCAAATCCTACATTAATCTAGAGCCAAGTACTCTTATTGTTGGGATGAATGGTCAGCCGGTTGTAGACTGGATATTCGACTGACGACTAAGCTTAGGTTACGCCACCACTTTTCTCTGCATCTTGTTACTTCAATATATCCTTAAACTTATACCGTGTTCCTAGTTATCTTTTCGTGGTACCAAATTGGGTCACCATCAGCACAGTTTTCGTTTACAAAATCAATCAATTTAGTTTAATATAATTATAGATTTTGTTTACACACAGTTAAATGTCTAAACAGTTCTATTTTAAACAATTCAGTTAAGCGTAAGTACAGTTTTAATGTCAAACGCAGTTCCATTTCAAACAATTTAGCTTAGCATAAAAACAGTTCCATTTCAAACAATTCAGTTTAGCATAAGTATATTTCTGTTTCAAGCTATTCAATTTAGTCAAACAGTTCTAACGCGACTTAATGATTCTGAAATAAGTTATAAATCGTTTAATGGATGGAAACTTATCGTGAGCCAACTCAGTTTAAATGAAAGACAATAATCCCCGCTCCGTGAGATCAATTTCAGAAATTGGCTGCAATTGGATAATCCAAGTCTCGAAACCGTAAGGTTTCAAAAGTTTAGAAAATAGTTTAAACAGTTCATCAATTGTCAAGGGCGGTTCAAAAGAAACGACTAAATTCTACCTAGTTCGTCACTCCTCGTAAAGGTCATGTGTGTGAAATAAATGAATTGTAAGGAACAAAATATGTGCCCATAAGAATAGTGTTCGTATTGTTGTTATCCAAGCAAATAATAACTTTGACGTTTGCGTTACTTCAACGAACAAAACCACGAGAGAAAACAGTGTTACGACTAGAGGTTACAGCAACAACAAAAACGGCGGCCAAAGGTAGAAGACAGATATGGCGGCCAAAGTTAAGACAGACATGGTGGCAAACGGAAGACGAGGCTTCTGAATTAGAAGACATAATCATATGTGCAAGTAAGAAAAAAATGCTTATATAGCACATTGACAACTGAGAGGACGGGCCAATACAAGGACTCGAGGAATATACAAAACAAATCGTAAGAAATAAATTAAAACAGCCATTAACAGCAAAAGCAAACTTGCCTAGTCGGCTGGGGCTGTAGAATATATCAACTTCACCAGAGGGGTAAGACCCACCACCACCAATGAGTATCCAAGATATGACACTAAACAATCTGATCATGAGGTTCTAGTGATGCTGGGGCTTTGGGGAATACGGAGCACCCTTTCATTGCCATCTCTCCCCGGTCCACACTGGCCCGGAAAGGTAGTACCTGATAGGGCCCTATCTATGGGTTAAATAGAACTAAACTGAATATCTTGAAATAGAAATGTTTTGACAATTAAACTGTGCTTACATTTAAACTGCGTGCTTATGCTAAACTGAATTATTTGAAATGGAACTGTTTTTAAACATTGAAACTGTACTTACCCTAAACTGAGTTGCTTAATATAGAACTGTTTTAACATTTAACTGTGTGTAAACAAAATCTGTGCATATACTTAACTGATTTAGCTGAATTAGAACTGCTTGACTAAACTGAATAACTTGAAATAGAAATGTTTTTCACAATTAAACTGTACCTACATTTAAACTGCGCACTTATGCTTAACAGAATTGTTAGAAATAGAACTATTTTTATAAAAATGTATTTGGAGTTAAACAACCAACACAGGATGATATGCCATAAAACCAACCAACCAAAGCAAACTTTTAAATACGAAGATTGATTATTGCATAGAAAAGACAAAAATTAGAAGGAAAATCAACTACATGACTCTTCAAAAATGAATTACGTCTGAGATGACCTGGGCATGTCTGCGCAGAGGAATCGTAAAACGAGAAAATGAACTAGTACAAGCAGCAGCTTTACATAATGTCACGACGCGATCAGAACAAACTATGATAAACCAGAATAAACAAAGCACAAATGTATCGCAAATATAGGTTACATGGAGAGAGAGGGGGGATGAAACTGTCATTCTCATTATAAGTAAATTCAGCAAATTGAGACAAAAGGTAAAAAATGTAGCGACGACTGGGTAGGAATAGTAATTCACAAGGCCATACGCAAGTGTCTTAACATAGAGAGAGACAGGTAAGAAATTAATTGATGTAATTGTAAGTGAAAGTGAAAGTAAACAAATGATATATGCACAAACCAGTCTCGAAAACTGAAACATAGGAGAACTCAAATACCAAATATCGACCAGAAATCTTGCCTTAGTGTTAATTAACAAGTTGTTCTAGCGGACATTTTTAAAAGAAAAAGGTAAGTTCTTGGAGCTTGTCAGGTAGCTGAAAAACTGGAACGTGAAGGTGACAGTGATATCTACAGAAGTTAAGTGCCCTTGAATCGCTCTGTAAATGCCTGGGAACTGAAGATATGAGGAAGAATTAATCTGCTAGAATACTAAGAAAACTACCAGAGAGCAAAAAAAAAAATGAATTTGATTGAAAACCACCAGTTTCAACTGACATGAAAACTTCACAAAAGATAATTTCACCCTGAATTAGAGACGACATGGGAGTAATTGCAATAAACACGTATTCCATATTCTCCTGATCTCCAGAAGTGTAGCCTCACTATCAGTTGTTGTTTTGGGTCTTATGCAGTTCACTGCTTTTGAGGGAAGATCATACGCCTCTGCAGTGGATGCAGTAAACGTATTGTAAGCTCTGACGACATGATGAATAATTGGAAAAAGAGAGTGTTACTGAGAAAGAAAGAAAGAAACCGAGAAAGAGAGAGACGTGGAAAGACAGGAAGCGAGAAGGCATTAGAGACATAGAGAAGAACAACAACAAGAAAAAGAAGAAAGCATGACAAAGAAAGAGAACAGGAGACTGAAGAAATCATAAAAGAAATAAGGCAAGGCAGAAAGAAAGAGAGAGAGGTGTGGGGAGAAAAGAGAAAGACAAATTGTCTGAAATAAAACATGTCGTTAAATAAAAGATTGGTAATGCTCGTTGTTTAGCGGACGGATGAACATGTAGAAGAAAAAGGCGGGCCGGCATGACTTAGATAGAGATAGAGATATATAGAGAGGGACAGACAGAGAGACAGACAGACAGAGTGAGAGAGAAGGAAAGAATGAAAAAATAAAGAAAGGTGTCAGTAGAATAACTAAGACTAAAACAGAATGATAAAAGATCTCAAAATTCTTTTCGTTTCAATTATTTGTCGCTCATTTCCGTTCTTAAGATTTCTTTCCTTCTTCAATAATTCACTTGGTTGAATCTACATGTTTTTATTATAAGCACTGTCGTCGAAACAGACGCAATTCGTAATAGTTCATATCTAGCTAAGAAAAGAAGGACAGTGGGAAAAATCCAAGAGCCAATTATTCTTACACGAAATACTCCGAAAATAGAGGTCCCTATAATAGAGGGCACTACGGCTGACTGCGCCCCAAATATGTTGTATGGAATAGTAACTTCTGTGATAGCATTTATTGACCAAACCCCTAAACCAGGGGCAGGATATAACAATTTTTAAGCAAAGAATAACTAGTTTTCGTCTTCATGAAATTTTTCTCCAGTGAGATGTATATAAGTATGTACATACATACACACACACACACACACACACACACATATATATATATATATATATATATATATATATATATATATACGAGGTGCATACGATAAGTTTCCAGATATTTTTCGTATGGGCACTTTTATTGACAGTACGCAAATAAAACTCTAGTCCCCTTCGAAGTAATCTCCTCCGGCTGCAATGCACTTGTACCGTTCCAACAACTTCTGGAAGGCCCCTTTCGTGAGCGTGTCAATGACCTTCGTCACAGCCTCTTTCATCTCCTCAATTGTCTCATAACGACAGCCTCTGAGCTTAGGGAATAACCAAAAGTCACATGGAGCAAAGTCTCGACTATATGGAGGCTAAGGCTCGGTCTTGATGCCCATCTTGGCCAAATAGTCTGTGACAAAGATGGAGTTGTGGACTGGTGCATTGTCCTGCTGGAAATGCCACTGACCCGATTTGAAGAGTGCTGGCCTCTTCCGATGGAATCTCTTTCTGAACTCCCTTAAAACCTCAATACAGTATTCCTTGTTGACTGTCTGTCCAGTGGGAACCCAGTGCATGTAGCTCATGCCAATGCTGCCAAAAAAAAGGGATGATCAAAAGTTTGTGGGTGGATTTGCTCTTTCTGGCCTTCTTGGGTCTGGGAGAGCAAGCACACTTTCACTGGGAACTCTATCTCTTGGTCTCTGGGTCATATCAGTAGATCCAGCTTTCATCGCATGGCATTTTTCCAAGTTTAAAACACAATTTTATTGCATATCGTTCTTCTAAAGTCCAGATTGCATTTTTGAAGTTCACCAACTGTGACAATCAGGCTTTAGTAGAGTATTCCAATTCCTGCTGTAGCAGTTCATTTGAACCTGAAATCCTAAATACTGGTCAGTCATCCCATAAGATGTATAGCTATAACACACTGAATTTTTAAGAGTCTACGATAATTTTTAATGCCTGTACAAAAAGTCTGGAAACTTATTGAATTCACCACGTGTATATATATATATATATATATATATATATACATACGTATTTGATATCGCTCTTAAATGCACCTCTAACAGTTAAACAATAGAAATATATTTTTTCGATAGCAAATAATCCAGGTTTCCATTATTTCTTGTGGGAGATTATATAATCAAACGGATATTGTTAGGCGTTATTTATTGTCACAACCTCCTTTCTTTTTTTTTTTTTTTTTTTTGCAATTGTGTACATTAGATGCTCGTCGTTTTCCTACATTCTGTTGAAGTATTTCCTACAAGTGATTGGACAGCTGCATTTTTATATTATCTGGTAAAAGAGTCTCAGTACTCAAAGGTTTAGGGATAGATGACACCTAAACATGAACGTCGTTTTTATTGTCTAATGCTCTCAGATGAATAATAAAATTTTGGTATCTTATTTATGAGCAATATTTTATACATACATATATATATGTGTGTGTGTGTGTGTGTGTGTGTGCACAACTTATGTGGCGCCCGGTGATTGGAGAGGCAGGTCAAAACTTATTTTTATTTCCAGTCTTCACTCTTTACTGACGGTGGTAGACTGATGGACTAAATAGTTCTGTTAAAAAGCACATGTGAAAAAAAATCGAAAAAAAAGAAAAAATTAATATCAGTTTTCGTTCTCGTATTGAATGAATATATCTACTCCATCAGTTTTTATCAAACTGTATAAATCAATCGAAATATGTCACCATTTTTCATTCTCCGCCCACACAAAAGATTCTATCTCTACTTAATTGCAATAGCAGCAATTATATATATATATATATATATATATATATATCATTCAAGCGTTGACGAAAGAGTAATAGTATAGATGATATTTTACCAACCTACAGAAACTGCGCTTTTGAGCTAAGGATACATCATTGTGAGACTGCGTGTAAAGTTGTACACACACACACACACACACACAAATATATATATATATATATATATATATATATATATATATTATAACAGTGTTGGTTGTCACTAAATCCCTTTGTGGGTGTGTCGAACCAAGTGCAATATAATATGGAGATTGCTCAATATCTAGGATAGAACTATTATATAATAGTAAGTTGGTGACCATAGTCGAGGGTGACCCGAAGGCTCCCTTTTCGATAGCTACTACACCAAGGTGCAGTAAAGGGCTCAACTCCTTTCCCAGGATTTCTCCACTTTACCCTTGATCTGTACCTTATGATGCTGAGTGTTAAGCAAGGAGGCATCAAGTACCATTTTTAAAGTCTTTGGTATGACTCGACCTGGGATTGAACCCAGGTCTCCCGGGCCATTGGTGAACACTCTAACCATTATGCCAATGTCCGGTAATAATAATAATAAATAAATATATATATAAGATATATATATTTAATTCATAGAATAGAGACTGCGACCCCTTGGTTTCATGTAGTTTTTTGAAAAACAACAATCATCAGGCAGTTAAGAAATGCATTGATGATCGTTGTTTTGCAAAAAACTCCATGAAACCCAGGTGTCGCAGTCTATATTCTATGAATTCAATATATATATCTAATATATATTTATTAATTATATATATATATATATATATATATATATATATATATCAGGGGTGGAGACGGGACTAGTGCTACTCGTGCCCGGCACGACCAATAACTCGGTCAATGTTATTCAAAATGGATTAAAAATCATCCATTAATTTCAAGCAAACATACTTAGTCTGATCTCAATTAAATTACGTATCTATTCAAGTTTCGATAACTAAGTAGGCAAAAGTTCATAAATATATCTGGGAATAATACAACGATGCTGTTTTGAACGGATGGTCTTTGTCTGGCCACCGTCAGATCCATTTAACATCCCATAAAATCGGCTATAATGTTGAACACGCGTAATCCGTGCCAGGCACTAGACCCTTATAATAACAGTAATGTTAGAGAAATCCGCTTTTGGCTGTAGCCAATAGCAAGAGCAACTCAAAACACCGTGCTCAAAAATATCAGCACAATGTGACTGCTGACAGCTGTCTTGGGAAGAGGGAGAGGGACCGAGAGAGAGAGGGGGGGATAGCAGATTATAGCCGTCACCGACGTCATCATCATCGCTATGGTAAATGTTGGTTAAACGGCGTGTTTTAATTCGTTTTTTCACTAACATATCTCTATTTCTTTAATGAATGTTGCATATATTACATTCTGTAACTAAAATTTGTTTATTTGAATACATTTTCAACAAATAATCTTTATTTTAAGCGAAATTGAAACTATTAGCTGTGTCTGTGTATATTGTCATCAGTTTCTTTATTCTAATAAACATATTTTTCTCGTCATAGTAATGAACATCTTCTCTTTTCTTCTATACTTTAGAAAGGAAAAAAATTATCTTATCTACTGTATTAACAAGACTACAAATTATATAGTATCTTGATTGTTTACAAAAAAACACCATGCAAGATAGGTTTGTCAATCTGTGCTATACAATGGAGAATCACGCAATAGCAACTATGATGACTCACTTTGGGTCCACAGACCACGGGTTGGGAACTGAAGTTGACAGAGGGTGTGGGGGGGCACGAGTTGCAAAAATAGGCTAGAGTCGCCACTGATATATATATATATATATATATACTATGCCTACCAAGAGTTAAAGATTTAGACCACAACTAGTTATAATGGCTGAAACAATCCTTTGGTACTGATTGGGAGTTGGTATTTTAATTTATTTACTTTTATTTTCATTTTTTATTTATTTATTTATTTTATCTGAGCCAAGTTATTCGAACATGTCATTTTGCGTTATATTATAGGTTAATAATTATTTTGTTAGACAGCCAATTCTTTTTTTCTCTTTTGGAAATTTAAATTATCTATGTACCACGTTTTCCTGCAACATGATTTCGTTTTGACGTTTTTTTCTTACATGATTGTCTCCTTCTCGCTGAAATTCAACTTACTCTTACCTCTATCTCAGGAACACATTTTTTTAACGTTCAAACTTGCCAGTAACAAGAATTACCGAATATTATTTCGATGCACCAAACCATTTTCCCATCAATATAGAACGGACAAAATTTTCCCTAATATATATATATATATATATATATATATATATATATATGTATATATGCATGTATGTACTTATGTATTTACGAAATCCTCCGCACAAGCAGTATGCGTTAAAAAGTTCATTTGTTTATGTGGAGTTCAAAGGTTTGAATTCAGAGTTTTCCTTCTCCTGGACAAGTTGCCATACCTGTACTAAAAAGCCCAGAGTGCCCAACTATTTTACTCTGTGATGGAGGGAGGATAATTTGAATTGTACTTTTCCCCAAGTCCATTAGCACTTAGTGAAATGCTTACTGCTTCATCCAGGATTTGAACTCTGGTTGCTATGTCCGTTTGCTATGGCACATTTTTCTATTCCAAATTACATTCCAATATCCTATTCTTTATTGTTTGTATCAAACTCTCCAGTTCTTTTTCTTTTTATTATTATTATATTCCTTGAGAGTTTTTCACGCATACGTTAGCTGATGATCCATGATGGCGTCTGAGGGATAACAAGTCTCTTCAGGTCTCCAGGACTCTTTTTGAAAATCTGGCCGATTTCAACAATTCTGTAGTCTGGATGGTCTCGATTCATCCTCCGATTTTCAACTCTTCCAGTCCTCTTTGCAAGCCTTTGTGGATCATTCTAAGTGTACCAATACAATTGGTATTACCGTCAACCTCATGTTCCACGGATTTCTTAGTTATTTGGCAAGGTTTCAGTACTTTCCTCTCTTTTAACTTTCTTTGATTTTCACTGTGTGGTCTGCTGGGACGGCAAAGTCCACAAGACGAAGTCTTCTTTTTTTTTTTTTTTGATTATCACTAGTTCTGGTATGTATGTATATATGTATGTATGTTTAAATAGTTCTTTATCTTTATCGAAACACAATACAATTTTTTAATTATATAATATATATTTCATGTATTTAATTAGATAATATATATTTCATGTATTTAATTAGATAATATATATTTCATGTATTTTAATTAGATAATATATATTTCATGTATTTTAATTAGATAATATATATTTCATGTATTTTAATTAGATAATATATATTTCATGTATTTAATTAGATAATATATATTTCATGTATTTTAATTAGATAATATATATTTCATGTATTTAATTAGGTAATATATATTTCATGTATTTTAATTAGGTAATATATATTTCATGTATCTAATTAGATAATATATATTTCATGTATTTTAATTAGATAATATATATTTCATGTATTTTAATTCGGTAATATATATTTCATGTATTTTAATTAGGTAATATATATTTCATGTATTTTAATTAGATAATATATATTCATGTATTTAATTAGATAATATATATTTCATGTATTTACTCAACCGCTCCGCCACGTGTAGGATGCGACACAGGGTTAATTTTTAAGCGGTGTAAAGCTCGTTTGAATTAAGAGTTTTCTTTCTTCTAGACTAGTTGCCTTACCAATCCCAAAGGACCCATTATGACCAAGAATTTACCCATGGTGAGTGGGTATGACATTGGCTCATGCTGTTTCCTGGGACACTGAGATACAAACGGATCACCAAATCACAACCAGAAGACCAGATCTAGTATTGATTAACAAGATTGCTCGATTGGATTTGGTTTTATGGCATATCAAACACTGTGGGTTATTTAATATACATATATATTAAATATATATGATTTGTATACACATTTTGTTGTTAATATTTTTAAACGAGCCCGAGCTCATTCTCTGCGCACAGTTAAATGGTTTCATAATAATAATAATAATAATAATAATAATAATAATAATAATAATAATAATGACCATACGAACAAATGGTATATGTACGGCCTGGAGAATGAGACGTATAAAATTATATGAGATTTTGAGATACAAACGGATCACCTAATCTCGGCCAGACGATCAGACTTAGTAATAGTCAATAAAAAAAGGTACCCACCGAATTGTGGACTTAGTTTTTTCAGCAGACCTCAGAGTAAAATAGAAAGAAAACGAAAAGAAGGATAAGTACCTGGACCTTGCTAGGGAACTGAAAAAACTCTGAAACATAAAAGTGATGGTGATACCTATTTTAATTGGACTCTTGGTACACTCACTAAAGGATTGGTACAGGAATTGAAAGAATTGGAAGTAAGAGGACGTATAGAGACTATCCAAACTATGGCATTTTTAAGATCGGCCAGAAAACTGCGAAGAGTCCTGGAGACTTAAAGAGACTTGCTGTCATTCAAACTCCAGTGAGAAGCCACTGGCTTGCGCTGGTGTGAAAAACTCTCAAAGAAGAAGAAATAAGAGGACGAGTAGAGATCATCCAATTTACGACATTTTTAAGATCGGCCAGAATACTGCGAAGTGTTCTGGAGACTTGAGGAGACTTGTTGTCACTCAAAGTCAGGTGAGAAACCATTGGCTAACGCTGGTGTGAAAAACTCTTTAAGAAGAAGAAGAAGAAGAAAATTAAAAAGAAGAGACAAATACTTAAACCTTAGCAAGAGAAGTAAGTCGTGGAACATGTGGGTGACAGTCATATCAATTGTAATTGGTGTGTTTGGGACGGTCCCCAATGGCTTGGAAAGAGGGATTCCAAGAAGAGGAGAACAGATAAAGAATCGATACTATCTAGATTACAGTATTGACCAGAATACTGAGAAGATTCCTGCAGACCTGAAGAGAATTCCTGTCTTCCAGATTCCTGAAAAACTCTCAAGAACTATGTAGACATGTAAGTTACGGAAAGACAATATTTTTGTAAAATATTTTTCCAGGTGTCTTTCGACATTTTTATCCCATTTACGTCTTCAAAAATCTAATCTCATATTTGAAACTAGTTTGATTATTTTTTATCCCTTAAAAAATGTTCATCTATAAAAAGAAAACAAAGCATCTCGATTAATTAGTTGTATTTATTGTTTCCTTTTAATATATTTTATATTTTTCATAAAAAATATTTTACTTAACCAGTTTTAGTCTCTATAATTAATTTATAAAAAATTCTGAGTTTTCCAGCGGTTTTTCCTTATGTCATATAACTAAAGTCTTATCTAAGATGTTTTTAAGTTTTTATCTGAAAGGAAAACATTCTAAACCCAATAAACGTTATCTTCTTCTTCTTCTTCTTCTTCTTCTTCTTCTTCTTCTTCTTCTTCTTCTTCTTCTTCTTCTTCTTCTTTAATAAATTTGTTTATCTTCTATCATGAAAATATTTGAAACATAACAAACGTCTCTTCTGTTACAGATCAGTTTATTTTTTCATGCTAATATTTCAAACATAATCTTCTTCTTCTTCTTCTTCTTCTTCTTCTTCTTCTTCTTCTTCTTCTTCTTCTTCTTCAATAAATCTGTTTATCTTCTATCATAAAAAATATTTTAAACATAACAAAAAAGTCTCTTCTGTTATATATCAGTTTATTTTTTTATAATGATATTTTAAACATAATCTTCTTCTTCTTCTTCTTCTTCTTCTTCTTCTTCTTCTTCTTCTTCTTCTTCTTGTCGGTTTGTTAGTCTTCAGTTATTCCCTGGTACAGTCTGATGGGGCTGCAGAATACACCGACTGAATCTCTGTAGAGGGGTAAGACTACCCCAACGAGTGTCCTGATTATGACACTAAACAATCTGATTGTGAGGCTCCAGTAAGACTTGGGTTTTGGTGAATGTGGAGTACCCCTTCATTGCATGGCTCCTAGGTCAACTCTTGCCCGGAGTGGTAGCACCTGATAGGGTCATAACTATGGATCAAACAGAACTAAACTGTATATTCATGTTAAACAGAATTTTTTGAAATAGAATTGATTTGACATTTAACTGTATGTAAGCATAAAACTGTACTCATCCTAAAGTGAATTGTTTGAAATCGAACTGTTTATATGTATAAGAATAAATTTGGCATTAAATAACCTATAATGGTTGATATGCCATAAAACTAAACCAACCCAAACCAATTATTGCAAATATTGTAAACATAACCAACCATATTTTCTTCTTCTTCTTCTTCTTCTTCTTCTTCTTCTTCTTCTTCTTCTTCTTCTTCTTCTTCTTCTTCTTTCGTTATGTGTTTATAACTAACATTACATAACAAGCAAATAAAGAAGAAAACAAAGGAAACTTTTACTTTCTTTTCATCTTCAGCTAAACAACTTTTTTTTCTAACTCTTGAGCAAAACTTTTATTGAAAAGTTTGAAAACATAAACAGCTCTGGGGAAACATTAAATATGCATGGAAGTTAAGTTGGAATCAACGGCCACAGTCTTGTCTTGATAAACAATCGCACCTTATTGGTGCTACACTTTGCTTTGGACACTTTCATTTTATTAATAGACAAAAATTAAAACTACATACAAAGCCCTGACGAGACAAACCTCAAGAGAATATGCCTATGTATAAGTTCATATATATATATATATATATATATATATATATATATATATACACACATACATATACATATACATATATATATATATATGCATAATTTCACACACACACACACATATATATATATATATATGAACTTATACATTAGTATATATATATATATATATATATATATATGTGTGTGTGTGTGTGTGTGTGTGTGTGTGTGTGTGTGTGTGTGTGTGTGTGTGTGTGTGTGTTATTTACCTGCAGTATTTTTTAATATTTGCAGTTAAAATAATAAATTTATGCAAATCCTTTTGCTAATAGAAAACTTTCAAAAAAAGTAATCGATAATATTCTGTCATCAAAAAATTGTTATAAAATGATTATAAATCTGGATGTGAGGTTCACGTTCTGAAAACTGTGAAATACCCTTTCAGACTTGAAACCAAATAATTGTTTGCAAATTATTCATACCAGATAAGAATACCTGAAACCATTTAATTGCTAGCAAATTATTGATGTTAAAAAAGAATACTAGAAACCATGTCTGCAAAAAAAAAAAAAGATGATTATTATTGATAAGAAATTGTAATTTGAAATCATATTATTAGGAACAAATCATTAATATTCGATCGGAATATTTGAAACTATAATAGCTTTATAAAAATTCTAATTATCTTGCCCTGACAGCTGGAGCTGTTGAATACGCAGACTACGTCTCTGCAGAGGAGAAACACAAACTTACATGAGTGTCCTGATTAATGACACTCTGATAGTGAGGCTTTAATCTTTGAGGAGAATAAAGTACAACTTCATTGCCATTACTGCCATGTACACTCTGGTCCAGTGTGTTAGTACATGTTTCGGTCCAAACTATGGCTCAAATAGAACTGTTAAATCATTTTCAATCATGGAAACCTTTTAACTTCGGCAAATAGAACTATTAGAGAGAGATAGCAATAATGGAAACTTTTTAAGGGTGTGGAAATAATAGATAGCAAAACTTAAAATCACTTAACTGTGTACAAATAAATGAACTCTGTCTCCTTTAAAAATAATGTTACCTACACGCAACTCACTCACAAATCATATATATATATATATATATATATATATAAGACAGTCGTGTGTGTGTGTGTGTGTGTGTGTGTGTGTGTACTGGATTGCAATTACAACCATATAGCTATGCAAAACACTTAGTTATTAATAAGAATACTTATGTGAAAATAATGTTCGTAAATCATTAGTATTAGTCGGGAATATTTGAAACAAAACAAACCTTATCAAAATCCTAATTATTTATAATATCCTGGCTTTAAGATCCAGTAACACTCCGTTAGTCGGAAGAAGCAAACACGGCGATTATCTAGATGGGGAAAGTGAATCTAACAAATCCAGCAAAGACTTGTTGATGCTTATTCTTTGGAACTATAAAAATGCAGGAATTACTGATCACTTTTAATTGAAAGAATGATTTTTTATTTTTCTCCCGGTTTGTCAACAGTCTTTTGTGTCAGCCGGTCTTCTTTAGAATCGAAATCTCACCCTGCCGCCCAACACTTCAATACTCTTTGGTTCGTTTTTGCCTCCGAGTCTGTGGGGATTGTTCATTAAGCGACCCTTTCATTTGACTAAATTTTGAAACCTATATACGATATCGCCTATGAATAAGTACATTTATTTATGGTTATAAATTAGATAGTATGATTTCAAACGGTCTCAACCAGTTCACCATCACTCTCAACTTCCCTTGATAATCCTTATATATATATATATATATATATATATATATATATATATATTAGAAAAACACTCGAACAAGAGAATATGATAGTATTGGATTATAAATAAGAAGAATAGACGTTAGCTAACGATTGATCAATTTTATTCAATAAAACCACCACTAGCATCAATAACTGCCTCTATACGAGGTCGAAATCGGTTTCAAGCTCTGATTAACTGCTCCTTTCGCCAATGGTCCGGGAGACCGGGGTTCAATCCCAGGTCGTGTCATACCAAAGACTTTTAAAATGGTCCTTGATACCTCCTTGCTAAACACTCAACAATATAAAGTACGTATCAAGGGTAAAATGGAGGAATCCAGGGAAAGGAGTAGTGCCCTCCCCTACACCTCAGTGTAGTAGCTATTAAAAAAGGAGCATTCTGGTCGCCCTCGACTACGGTCGCCAACTTTACTTTTTCTTCATTCATGTCAGACATTACTCGAACTATGCCAGCTTTTAAAGAGTCTTTGGTGTAATGGGGATATTCATTAACGTCCTTCTCAACAAAGCTTCACACAACATAATAGTCCAGTGGTTGAGATCTGGAGATTTAGGAAGCCAAATGTTGGGGATGATGTAGTCATACGGATAATTATCAGCCATCTAGTCTTACTTCTGCAGGATTTTTGAGTTTGTTTAAAAGTCTTTTGGATCTGTTTAAGCAGTTTTCTTTTGATTTTTCAGAAATAAATTGACCTCTCTTCATCGTGTAGGATTTGTATCGAATGTCTTCATGAACACTCCTTCTGACTGTCTTTTCAGACATATGCAACTTTTCTGCAACTGATCTCATCGATTGATCTCGATTTTCATCAATTGTCTGCTTAACTTTATAATAAATTCGGTGTTCTCATTGAATCGGAACGTGTGGAATACATTTTTACGTTTTGATATAAACGTTACATTATCAATTTCTTTTTCTAACTCTTTACGTATCTTGTGGACAAACGATATTGCAACTCTAAGACAACGTACAATTTCTAAATCCCCATGATGAGCTTTTAATACCACAATCAAAGCATGCCTTTTCATTTCATTTGTTAGCGCAGAGTCTGCCATTATTAATTTCAGAAAGATAAAAGTGGTAAAAGAAATAGATAACAGAATTAATCTAAAATATCATCATCATCATCATCATCATGTTGCACTATTAACACAGATATTCCTGAACTTCTCTTGCCACCAATCCCTATCGTCCATTGCTTCCGGTAGGTCTTCAGGGCTACATCCCGTATAAGCACAGGGCTGATGTATGTAGGTTCTAGCATGTCATCCTGCCTTTATTCGTCCACGTGAAGAGGTCCACAGGAGTACATCACTTATGAGCTCGTCCCTACTTGTGTCTCGCATGTATGGTTCGTCTAATTTTGATAGTGTTTGTGATGGGTGGTAGGTGGCCGTACAGCTGTTGCTTTGTTGGGTGCTGCCTCCAGGACTTGTTGAGTATTGCTCGCAGCATTCTTGTGTAATTGCCGTCAAGCTTTTCCTCCATTGGTTTAGTTAGCGTCCATGTGGTGCATCCATATAGCAGTATCGACACGACCGCTACTTGGAAGAAACTGCGTTTTATTTTATCGGTCAGGTCTGACTTCCATATGACCGATAGCCTATTGAAAGTTGTCCATACCTTTGCTAGTCGTGTGTCGATATCTGTCTCTGTGACACTGCTTCCTAGGTAGGTGAATTTCTCAACTAGTTTCAGTGAGCTAACGTTTAGTGTGGAGATATCGCCTGCTTCATATTCCGTTTTGTGTGCATTGACATGGAGGCTGATGCCCGCAGCGGCTCGTTCCAGACTATGTAGCAGGATTTCGGCTTGGGCGGGTGCACTTGCCAGAAGCGCTATATTATCGGCATAGTCGGTGTCGGTAATTGTTTTTGCAGGGTACCTTCTGCTTCTTTCCTTTGTTAGCTTGAAACCGTTTTCTTTGATTTTATTGATAGATGTTCTAAGATGTATCCTGAAATACCAGCCGCACCACATAGATCCTTTATACCTTTATTTTTTCCCTTATTTTATCTATTTCCTCAAATTGCTTAAAATAAAAGAAAACTCAAAAAATGTTTTGTCTGAATAAGTTTTGTGAATAAAGAACGAAATATTACCAGTAAACTCGTTGTAAGTGTTTGATTTATCCATTTTTTCACTCATTTTTATCATCTTGACAGATTCCTCAAAATCTACCATTTCTTCATATATATATATATATATATATTAGCAAAAAAGAAATAACCTGAAACTACATTCCCTTATGGACAAATTCATTTGAAAGTATTCACTTTTTTCTCTCAATACGACCGACGAAAAAAAAATAGATCAGCGTGATGGGAATTTTAGTAATATACGTGGTGCCCTCAATAAGTTTCCATAATTTTTTTGTACAGGCATTTAAAACTGTCGTAGACTCTTGAACATTCAAAATGTTATTGCCATACATCTTATGAGATGACTGTTTAATTTTTATTCAAATGAACAGCTACAGCAGCAATTGGAATACACCCTACTAAAGCCTGATTGTCACAGCTGGTGAACTTCAAAAATGCAATCTGGACGTTAGGACACTTAAGAAGAACGATATGCGTAAAATTGTTTTAAACTCTGAAAAAATGCCACAGAAACGCATGGAATGCTTCAAACTGCTTTTGGAGCATCTTGCATGAATCGAGCATCAGTTTTTGAGTGGCATAAGAGATTCAAGGAATGCAGGGAGTCTGTGAGGGATGATGAGAGGTGTAGGAGGTGTAAGGAAGTCAATACACCAGAGTTGATTGGCCAAAGGGTTAGGTCTAAGGTTAGGGTTACTATGTTGAGGTTTTAAGGGAGTTCAGGAAGAGATTCTGTCGGAAGAGGCCAGCACTCTTCAAATCGGGTCAATGGCATTTCCACCAGGACAATACACCAGTCCAAAGCTCCATCCATGTCGTAGACTATTTGACCAAGATGTGCATCAAGACAGTTTGTCAGCCTCCCTATAGTTAAGACCTTGCTCCCTGTGACTTTTGGTTATTCCCTAAGCTCAGACGCTGTCGTTATGAGACAACTGAGGAGATGAAAGAGGCTGTGACGAAAATCATTCACACGCTCACACAAGAGGACTTCTATGGGGCCTTCCAGAAGTTGTTGGAACGGTACATAAAGTGCATTGCAGCCGGAGGAGATTACTTCGAAAGGGAAAAGAGTTTCATGTGTGTACTATAAATGAAAGTGCCCATACGAAAAAAGTCTGGAAACTTATCGTATGCACCTCGTATAAATTTAAGATAGTTTAAAACCAATATGCTCTATGGGTGTTCCAGTCGTTTTTAAGGTATCATACTTCTTTTGTGCAAACGAGAAACGAAAGTGTGTTTTAATGGTCAGAACTTAAAAACAAATCTTACTTGCAAAACGGAAACGTTGCATGCTATGCTTGATATGTATTTCTTAAGCTTTTTCATCGAATATCCCTCTTCTCGGCGCATGCTTCGTTTAACATAGAAGAAAAAGTAAGTAAGTTGGTGACCTTAGTCGAGGGTGACCCGAAGGCTCCCTTTTCGATAGCTACTACATCAAGGTGTAGGAGAGGGCGCTACTCTTTTCCCTGGATTGCTCCACTTTACCCTTGATCCTTACCTTATAATGCTGAGTGCTAAGCAAGGTAGCATCAAGTACCATTTTTTTAGTCTTTGGTATGACTCATCCTGGGATTGAACCCAGGTCTCCGGGACCATTGGCGAACACTCTAACCATTATGCCAACCCCACTAAATCTCTCTATCTCTCTCTCTCTCTCTATATATATATATATATGTGTGTGTGTGTGTGTGTGTGTGTGTGTTCAAGATACGTTTAAACGGTAATATTACGATTTGAGTAACTCTAGAAGGAACGACGATAAATTCATCAATTTAAAAAAAATATGTTTATATATAAAGTACAGCTAACGACCGTAGTCGACCTGAGGGCTCCCTTTTCAATAGCTATTACGTCTAGGTGTAGGGGAGGGCGTTATCCATTTCCCTGGATTCTTCTATTTTAGTCTTGGTACGTACCTTATAATGCTGAGTGTTCATAATATATATATATATATATATATATATATATATATATATATATATATATATATTTAAAAAGAAAGGTAATTCGAACTATAATTTGGTCCTGTTAATATGGCATCAATAATATTATTTATTATAAGGATTTCAGAAAGAATTTTTAATCTAGCTTTCTTGTGTGTAAATTCATTTTATTAACAGGTCACTTTTTTTATTAGCTTTCCCCTTAGCTTGTCTTAACTTAGTTTTGTTTATGGCCAGAAATATAGGTCATTCGAGTGAAAATCCAGCTTGCAAACAATGATTCGCAAGCCAAGTTCGCAGATCATTACCCCACGCAAGTCGCCCATAAAAACTAAACGAAGCTTAGATTAGGCGAAAGGTGATATTTTTCTGACTTCCCATTTAAGTCAGAATTGACATGAAGTCAATTTACAGCTGTGGACAACGCACGAATCGAAACATGCATGTCTATTACAAAAAAAAATTCTAGGTCCTGTTTGCATTTCACTCGAGAGGGGTCTCAGGCGCCAGTCACTAAACCTTACTCTCGTCCATTTTAAGCAGATGTTACTAAGGAAAAGTCCCTCGTAGGACCAAGGGTATAATATTTTGTATCAACTTACATACTTCTAAGACGAATAAGCTTATATTCGACGTGAGTAGTTACGGAGGATAGACATCTTTACACAGCAGTAATTTGTTTGGTTTCTTTGGTTAATGGCATATCAACTTTCGTGAGTTATTTACAGCCAAAGACATCCTTGTAGACGAACAGAAGTGGTACCATTTAATGTATAGCTGGGAGGGTTCGTACATTTTCCAAACGTACTAGTCTGAAAGTGAACTAAAAGCGAGACTGGAACTTGAACTCTCGTACTGCGATGTCATAGTCGTTTACATTAGCCACTAAGCCATGATACTATTTACCCACCCCTCCGCTCGGGCAGGATATGACACAAGGTCAATTTTTAAACGGAGTTTAACAGGTTTGAATTCAGAGTTTTCCTTCTCCTAGACTAGTTGCCTCACCTAGGCTGAAGAACCTAGTCTGTCCTACTATTTACCCATAGCTGGAGGGAGAATAATTGGATTCATACCTTTCCCAAGGGTATTAGTGCTATGTGAAATGCAATTAGTCTCGTCCAGGATTTGAACTCGTGTCGCCGTGTCCATTTTCTACGACGATAACGACTACACCACGGGCACCACTAAGCCATGATGACTACCCTACGCAATAATTGTTCTTCGAGACAGAATTGCTCACCATTACACCATGATGAAGTGCCCTCATAGGTGTTAAATTTCCAAATTGATTGATTGTTTTTTTTTAATTTCTAAAACCTAACTCATATTTTCGCAAATAAAATACCGATGTTTGATAGAAGTATATTCATTAGGAGTCGCGTTTATACTTTTATAAGCAGATCTTATCAACCAAATAAAAAATACGGTTTTTAACAAACATATTTCTAACTATCTTTGTTTGCACCTTACTTTTCGGACATCCAATATGCACACACACACACACACACACATATACATATATATATATATATATATATATATATATATATGTGTGTGTGTGTGTTAGGATAGCGTTGATAAATAGACAATAGCATTTGAAGAGGGTCAGCTTCTTGTCTGAGATCAGAATAAGATACAACAGGTTTAATGTTTGCATAGGCAAGAAACTGACGGTCATCAAATTCGACTGACTCTGTTTTTGCTATCCTAAGTTTTATATATATATATATACATATATATATATATATATGTGTGTGTGTGTGTGTGTGTGTGTGTGTGTGTGTGTGTGTTCAAGAGGCGTTTAAACGGTAATATAACCGTTTCAGTATCTCTTCAATACAGTCAAGAAAAGTTGATAAATTCGTCAATTAAAAAAATATATTTATATATAAAGTAAAGCTAGAGACCGTCGTAGAACTGAAGGCTCCCTTTTCAATAGCTATTACCTCGAGGTGTAAGGGAGGGCTTTATTCATTTTCCTGGATTATTCCACTTTAGCCTTGGTACGTACCTTTTAATACTGAGCGTTCAGAATTTATATACATGTATATCCATATATATACATATGCATATATATACATATATATCAATGCACACACACACACACACACACATGTATATATATATATATATATATAGATAGATTATATTCATAACAAATAGACACGGTAAGACGATTTCAAATTCTAGACGAGACTGTTTCACAGTGCACTGCTTATATCGTCCCTTCACCTCTGCCTTAATAGTAGGGAAGACTGAGCTCCTTAACAATGGTATGGCAACTGTTTTAGGGGATGAAAAGCTCTTAATTCAAACCTGTTAAACACCATAATAAATGGGCCTTGTCACTCATCGTACCTGTGGCGAGGTGTTGGCATATGTATATTTTGGTGTACGCATGCGCAGTCATACTCATCATACACACAAAAACATATATAAGAATGTATATATTTATGATGAGTTGGTTAATCTTTACGATATACATATACATACACACACACACGCGCGTGCGCACATATATATATACATACATATCATCATTATCATATCGCGCTGGTAGCACGGATATCCCTGACCCTCTTTCGCCACTCCTCCCTATCGTTCATCGCCCTAGGTAGGTCTTCAGGACAACATCCCGTATCCTCACATAGCTGCTGAATGTATGTTCGTGCTGGTCGTCCTGCTTTATATATATATATATATATATATATAACAGGAGCGAAGTCTTTAATTGCAGTTTAAATAGATCTGCATCTCCTTTTAAACACTCTGTGTATATATATATATATATATATATACTCTCTCTCTCTCTCTCTCTATATATATATATATATATATATATTCAGTAATTATAACTAGTTTGTCTTTAAAATCCGGACATAAGTATACATCTAATAATTTTATTAATAACCAGTTATAATGACTGAATTTTGGGGAAGAGACTGTCCTTGTGTTTTGAGTAGTGTATGATTTTTTTCGTCAGGTCCCCTCAAAAGCGCAGAGTGGATGTCCTAAAAAAAAAGAAAGAAAAAACAGCGCCTGAATCAGATATTTCCTATGTTGCATAGGATCCGGTTCCACAGCTTAGCGCAATACTCATTCGAATTTAAAATCTCCCAAGAGTTTTGTCGGGTTGAAGAGCTTGTTCATAATGAGAATTTCTACCTCAACCCACCCCTGGGGAGAAATTTGTCTATTTACTCTAGACCTCCACCAAGAAACAATCGGCAGACGCGGAGTCGCCAGACACGAAGTGAAAAGAAACGGCGAAGCATTTAGTAAGTAACCCCAGGGATAAAAAGGCGAATATGGGTTCAAATCCCACTTGTAGCTTTGCGCATATTTAAAAAAATTAATAAATAAGACACAACTTTTTGCCAAGTGTTAATTTGTATTCGATTCAAAGAACGTGTTTTATGTAAATTTCCAAGTGAACTTAAATGCCTTTAGAGAGCTGACCGATATTTTAGGGAAAAAAAAAGAACAACAGTAAGGTCGAGTTTTATCTTCTGGGTGACGAGGTATGACATTTGAAGTTATCTATATCAACTTCATCAAGTTCTTTTTCGGAAAATTAAGAGCGTGCACAAGAAGAAGAGTCTGTTTTGTTTTGGTTTGGTTTAATGACCTATCAACTATTTTAGGTTATTTAATGCCAAATCCATTTTGTGCAAATAAACACTTCTATTTCAAACAGTACAGTTTAGTAGAAGTACAGCTTTTGTTTTCATTCAGTAAAATGCAAAAACAGTTCTATTTTCAACAATTCAGTTTAACATAAGTACGCAGTTCAAATGTCCATAACAGCTTTCCGTAACAGACTTATTTCAAGCGATTCTGTTTTGCATAAGTACACAGTTTCAGTGTCAAAACAGTTCTATTTCAAACAATTTAGTTCAGCATAAGTACACAATTTAGTTCTATTTGACCCTTAGATTGGACCCTATCAGGTGCTACCATTCCGGGCCAGAGTTGACCTGGGAGCGATGGCAATGAAGGAGTACTCCGCCTTCCCCAAAGGTCAAGCATTACTGAAACCTCACCATCAGATTTTTTAGTGTCATATCCAGGACACTCGTTGGAGTGTCTTACCTCTCTGCAGAGAAGTAGTCGGTGTATTCTACAGCCCGAGCCGACTGAGAAAATGAAGAGTTGTAATTTACTAATGAAAATTTAAATCTGTAATTATTCCATTAGTTTCCACTAGTTGTAAGAAAAATAATTAAAGAGAACATTTTGGGGAACTATCGGATGAATAATTGAGCAGATTTGACTTATATATAGACACTGTATTTATAATGTGTATGTCCTGTGGAAAGATTTTTTTTTTAAGTTAATGTGAGATTTTTTAAAGGTTAATGTGAGAAGATAGTAAAAAGTGGAGTTCCCAAGGAAGCACAATATGCAAATTATATTGATAATAATATTTGACTTTTACTGAATTCCAATTAACAGCAATTCAGCTCAGCTATCCAGGACTCTCCCCAGTATTCTAGTCGATCCCGAATGTATTCAGTCCTGTTCCAGATTTCAATTTACCCCTGTCAGTTTTCAATATTCTCCAGGATGTTAGACATGCAGCTTTTGCTGTCATTAACGTCTACATTTTTAGTCTGTGTTTTATCAACATTTAATGCCAAATGTATCCTTGAAAGAGAACGTTAGTTATAGCTGAGGGATTAGGGGTTTATATATTTCCCAAGAATATTAGTCCGAAAGTGAAAATAACAGCGCGACTGGAGTTCGAACACATTTACTTCGAGATCACAGTCCAGAACTTTAGCTGCCCTCCACATTTTTGTTTGGCTTTAATTTATTTTGAACTCCCTGGAAGAGTTCAGATATTTACCGAATTTGTTGTTCATCTTCTTATCATTATTCTTCTAATTATTATTACTTGGAGCAAGTCTCCTCAAGTCACCGGGACACTTCACAGTACTCTGACTGTTCTCAATAATGCTATAGTTTGGATGGTCTCCACTCGTTCGCCAACTTCCAAGTCCTCCAGTCCCTTTAATAATCCTTTAGTTACTGTACCAAAAGCACCAATCACAAGTGTCACCTATTATTATTATTATTATTATTATTATTTTACTCATTTTAGAGTTTATAATACCAGCGTTAGCTGATGGTTTTCTCCTGGAATGTGCGTAACACCAAGTCTCCAGAAATCTTCAAACTATCTCAATAATGCTGTAGTCTTGATGGTCTCTACTCATCGTCTTATTTCCAGGTCTTTCAGTTCCTGTACCAATCCTTTGGTGACTCTACCGAGTACCCCAATTAACATTGGTATCACCGTTACTTTCATGTTTTATCATATTTTTTTTTAGTTGTCTTACAAGGTCCAGGTATTTATGTCTCTTTTAGGCTACCCTCAGTTTTACCCAGTGGTCAGCCGGAACGACAAAGTCCACTATTCAGCAGGTTCTCTTTTTTATTTATTTGTTTATTTATTCATTTATTTATTTATTTGACAAGGTCTTGTCTTCTGATCAAGATTAGATGTTCCATTTATTATTATTTACTCCTTTAGAGTTTTTCACATCAGTGTTAGCTGATGGTTTTTCACTGGAGTTTGAGTGACAGCAAATCTCCTCAAGTCTCCAGGACTCTTCTCAGGATTCTGGCCGTTCTTAGCAATGCTGTCGTTTGGATAGTTTCTACTCGTCCGCCAACTTCCAAGTCCTCCAGGCCTTTTAATAATCCTTTAGTTACTGTGCCTAAAGCACCAATCACAATTGGCATAATCGTTACTTTCATGTCCCACAGCTTTTTCAATTCTCTAGCAAGGTCGAGGTACTTATCCTTCTTTTCACATTCCTTCAGATTTATTCTGTGGTCAGCCGGGACAGCAAAGTCCACAATTTCGCAAATTCTCTTTTTTTGTTTATTATTATAAGATCTGGTCTCCTGTCCGGGATTAGTTGATCCGTTTCTATGTTAAAGTCCCATAGGAGTTTATGCGTGTCATTTTCTAGGACAGGTGCTGGGTTGTGCATATACCATTTGTTTATATGGTCGAATTGAAATTTCCTGCACATTTCCCAGTGGATCACCTTGCCCACCCAGTCGTGTCTTGTCTCATACTCCTTCTGTGCTAATTTGCTGCATTCGCTTATTATGTAATTGATCGTTTCGTCTCTATCACCGCATAGCCTATATTCACTGTTTTGTTGTGTCTTAACTATTCTCACTTTGATATGATTAGTTCTTATGGCGTTGTTCTGTGCTGCTATTTGGAGGGATTCTCTCTTAAGGTTTCCTCTTCTTAGGCAGGTCCAGGTTTTCTGGTGTGAGATGTTGTTTATTAGACGTTTAAAGCGGTCATAGAGTTGTTTTCCCTCCCATTTTTGTTTCCTAGTTGTTGTCATTCTTTCGTCTATCGTGTTGTCCATATCGTTTCTGTTGGTTGTAATCAGTCCTCGTTCGTGTTTTTCTATGTAGTCTTCGAGCCATTATATCGATGCGTAAACGGTGTCTTCGATGCTGGCAAGTTCTCTTCCTCCCTCTTTTCTAGATACATATAGTCTGTCAACGTCGTCTCTGGGATGTAATGCCTTATGCATGATCATTAGTTTTCTTGTTCTTTGATCCATTTGTTTAAGTTCCTCTCTGGTCCACTTGAGAAAGGGTCCCAAATATCTGACTAGGGGCACAGCCCATATTATTATTATTATTATTCTCCTGACGAGTTTGTTTTCCTTGATGTCTGAGTGGTAGCAAATCTCCTCATGTCTCTAAGATTCTTCTAAGTTTTCAACCAAGTTTTAACAGTGCTGTGGTCTGGATGGTCTCAGTTCTTCCTCTCCCTTTCCCAAACAACCGAGTCATTTTTCCTGGCCTTTGTAAACTGCCACAAAGTTACCAACTACAATCGGTATCGCTGTCGTCTTCATACTGCACATTTTTTCAGCTCCCTGGAAATATCTAAATGTTTTTCTTCCGCTTATTTTTTTCTTTCTTTTTTTTCTTCGGTCGCTTTTCCTTCGATTATCCAGTGAAATTTCAAGCATAACTCGGTTCGAAATCATTCTATGCTAACATGAACGAAGAAAAGACAATATCACTTGTTTATAAAGATATAACTCCATTTTTATTTACGAAAGAGTCGAAATGGCCGCATGTAAGAGACGGGGAGATAGAGTGATGGACTGCTATGATTAACACAACATGGAAATGCACATATTCAGAGCTCTGCTTCTTTCTCAGGAGGTTTGACGTATAACCGGTCCTCAGCGCTGGGGTCACTTGCCCCTTTCTCCGGGGTGATGTCTCAACTGGCTGATAGCTGACTCCGATTGACTGACTGCTGACGCAAACTGGAGTCGAAAAACTTCTGAATTATATATTTTTTCTGGATGCACACAAATTTTTCCTTCCGGTTCTCAATTCACATGATTCATTTCCGCTGTCCCTAGTTTAACTTAAAACGCAGCTGCACATCCTGTTCACGAAATCCTCTATAACCTGCAGTCAAAGGTTAATGTGTAACATATATTTTTTTTTTCAGTTTGTGGTCAGAAAATCTGCTAAATGACAAGTTCTTTTTTTCTAGCTAATCAACGTAAGGTCTGGTCTTCTAGTCTTTTATACGTCTCATTTCCTTCGACATCAGGTTTTTGCATGCATCATTTATCAGCATTATCAACGTTTTTTTATGCTTGCACAATTCCAGATGGATAAACTTTCCTTCCCAGTCGTACCTACAAATGTATTACTTTTATGAAAATTCACTGCATTCGCTTATTAAATGATTTAACTGTTTCATCTCTGCCTCCACCTAAACTATATTTACAATTATCCTGTAACTCCTCTAAATCCACCGGCCATCAGATACATCATTTCATCAGCACAAATTGAATAATTTGGCTTAAGGATATATTTACTGTTAAATTCCTCTCAAAAGTAAACACCCCTATTTACTGTATTTTTTTACATAAAACAGGTTGTATTGGCATGCTTACTCAGCCGTATGCTGGGGAATCCCCGTTGTGTAGTTACAAATGTGCTGGACAGCGACCTCGAAATAAGTGAGTTCGAACTCCAGTCGCGTTATTATAAACGTAATACTACCTGTTTTAACGTAAAAAAACACAGTAAACAGGTGTGTTTTGGACTAAAGAAGTAGTAGCCCCCCCCGTATCCCACCAGCTATTGGTTGAATTGTATCAATGCTGTTCTTCTACAAGTATAGCTTTGGCATTAAATACACCGCAATGGTTGATATGCCATTTAAACAGGGAAACCAAATTGAACCAAATTTATGTTTTGAAAACTAACTGATGACCTGATTATAAAACGCTTCTTACACCACCCTCACTGCCATCGGCTGAAACATTGTGATTAAATCAACTAAGATATAAATGTTAATCCCAACAATTCGTATGATTCTGACAATACCTCATCTTTTAAATTCAGACATTTATGTCATACACTATAAAACTGTTTTTGTTTTTAAAATTAAAATTTTTCATTGGGCAAGCTACATTTCCCATTGTCAAAAATGGACACTTTTGGCTTGCTATCAATGTTCCAGTCCATAGTTCCCACCGCAAAGTCTTTGAGGCGACTACTGTGATTTTTTTCTTCTGCTGAACAATGGTTGTAAGCGCATCTGTCCAGTCAAGAAATTCTTACTAAGGATGGTACTGGAAAAGATGGGGAACTGATACTCCCCACGCAGCATAGGGCGCCAGACTTTGAGTCATGTCCAAAACTATCACCGAGAGTGCCCACAAGCGGTCTAGAGACGTAAGGGAATGCCAACAGCCGGGACCACTCAAACTGGTAGGTTACCCTCCTCAACACCTGCCCAAGACCTCACATCAACCTGTCCGTTGCTCAATATCAGTAGCCTGTCCGGGGCTTTATGCCTTTTTATTTCTCTCTCAGTCAAGTCTTTTTCTTCTACCCTAATATTCTTCTTCTTCTTCTTCTTCTTCTTCTTCTTCTTCTTTGCATTCTTCTTCTTCTTCTTCTTTGCATTCTTCTTCTTCTTCTTCTTCGCATTCTTTGCATTCTTCTTCTTATTCTTATTCTTCTTTGAATTCTTTGAATTCTTCTTCTTCTTCGCATCCTTCTTCTTCTTCTTTGCCTTCTTCTTCTTCTTCTTCTTCTTCTTCTTCTTCTTCTTCTTCTTCTTCTCATCCTTTGCATTCTTCTTCTTCGCATTCTTTGCATTCTTCTCATTCTTTGCATTCTTTGCATTCTTCTTCTTCTTCTCCTTCTTCTTCTTCTTCTTTGCCTTCTTCTTCTTCTTCTTCTTCGCATTCTTCTTCTTCTTCTTCTTCTTTTTCTTTTCATTCTTCTTTGCATTCTTCTTCTTCGCATTCTCCATCTTCTTCTTCTTCTTCGCATTCTTCTTCTTCTCATTCTTCTTCTTCTTCTTCTTCTTTTTCGCATTCTTTGTATTCTTTTTCGCATTATTTTTTTTTTCTTTTTTTTCTTTTTCTTCTTTACTGTTTTTAATCTCATTCAATATCTTTATTTCTTCCTTTTCTTTTCTGCGATTGTTTTTGTCTTTCTTCTCCTCTCCCTCCTTCACCTCCTACTTCTTCTTCTTCTTCTTCTTCTTTGCATTCTTGTTCTTCGCATTCTTTGCATTCTTCTTATTCTTTGCATCCTTCTTCATCTTCGCAACCTTCTTCTTCTTCTTCTTCTTCTTCTTCGCATCCTTCTTCCTCTTCTTCTTCTTCTTCGCATTATTCTTCTTCTTCTTCGCATTTTCGCATTCTTTTTCGCATTCTTTTTTTCTTTTTCTTCTTCACTGTTTTTAATCTCATCCACTATCTTTATTTCTTCCTTTTCTTTTCTGCGATTGTTTTTGTCTTTCTTCTCCTCTTCCTCCTTCACCTTCTACTTTTCTTCTTCTTCTTCTTCTTTGCATTCTTCTTCTTCGCATTCTTTGCATTCTTCTCATTCTTTGCATTCTTCTTCTTCGCATCCTTCATCTTCTTCTCCTTCATCTTCTTCTTTGCCTTCTTCTTTTTCTTCTTCTTCGCATTCTTCGCATCCTTCTTCCTCTTCTTCTTCTTCGCATTCTTCTTCTTCTTCGCATTCTTCTTCTTCTTCTTTTCATTCTTCTTTGCATTCTTCTTCTTCGCATTCTTCTTCTCTTCTTCTTCTTCTTCTTCTTCTTCTTCTCATTTGTCTTCTTCTTCGCGTTCTTCTTCGCGTTCTTCTCATTCTTTGCATTCTTCTTCTTCGCCTTCTTCTTCTTTTTCTTCTTCTTCTTCTTCTTCTTCGCATTCTTTTCTTCTTCTTTGCATTCTTCTTCTTCTTCTTCGCATTCTTCTTCTTCTTCTTCTTCTTCTTTGTATTCTTTTTCGCATTCTTTTTTTTCTTTTTTTCTTTTTCTTCTTCACTGTTTTTAATCTCATCCACTCTCTATATTTCTTCCTTTTCTTTTCTGTGATTGTTTTTGTCGTTCTTCTCCTCTTCCTCCTTCACTTCCTACATCTTCTTCTTCTTCTTCTTTGCATTCTTCTTCTTCGCATTCTTCTTCTTCTTCCTCTTCTTCTTCTTTGCATTCTTCTCATTCTTTGCATTCTCCTTCTTTGCATCCTTCTTCTTCTTCTTCTCCTTCTTCTTTGCCTTCTTCATTTTCTTCTTCTTCTTCGCATTCTTCTTCTTCTTCGCATTCTTCTTCTTCTTCTTCACATTCTTCTTCTTCTTCTTTTCATTCTTCTTCGCATTCTTCTTCTTCGCATTCTTCTTCTTCGCATTCTTCGCATTCTTCTTCCTCCTCGCATTCTTCTTCTTCTTCTTCGCATTCTTTTTCTTTTTCAAATCCTTCTTCTTCTTCTTCTTCTTCGCATTCTTCTTCTTCGCATTCTTCTTCTTTTTCGCATTCTTTTTCTTCGCATTCTTCTCATTCTTTGCATTCTTCTTCTTCGCATTCTTCTTCTTCTTCTTCCTCGCATTCTTCTTCTTCTTCTTCGCATTCTTCTTCGAATTCTTCGAATTCTTCGAATTCTTCTTCTTACTCTTTTTCTTCTTCGAATTCTTTGTATTCTTTTTCGCATTCTTTTTCGCATTCTTTTTTTTCTTTTTCTTCTTCACTGTTTTTAATCTCATCCACTATCTTTATTTCTTCCTTTTCTTTTCTGCGATTGTTTTTGTCTTTCTTCTCCTCTTCCTCCTTCACTTCCTACATCTTCTTCTTCTTCTTCTTCTTCTTTGCATTCTTCTTCTTCGCATTCTTCTTCTTTGCATTCTTTGCATTCTTGTGTCTCTTCTCTTTCATTATTTTTTTCTTTTTCTCCTTTGTCGTCTAACAGTTAATTCTTCTTCTTTTTCTTCTCATTTTTTTTCGCTTACCATTGGTTTTGAAACAGTTCAGTTTTCCCCCTTTTTCGCTCTTTAATCTTCTTCTTCTCATTCTTGTTCGCATTCTTCTTCACCTTTTATTTTTTATTTTCCATTATTTTTTCTTTTTTTCCTTTGTCTTCTTTTCATATTTATTCAATTCTATTATTTTTTACTTTTTCTTGTGTGTCTTCTAAAACGTCATTCTTTTTCCATTTTCTTCTCAAAAATTCTTCTTATTATTGTTCTTCTTCATATTCTTCTTGTATTTTTTCGATTTCATAATTTGTTTTCATTTTCTTTTTTGTCTTCTTAGATTTCATTAATTTTCCATTTCCACCTCAAATATTGTTTTCTTGTTCTTCATTTTTGGTTCGTCTGTTCATTTTTCTGAGATTTACTCGATCACATTATTCCTGATTCTATTCTTTAGTTTCTTTACCGTGTTCGAAATGGCCGAATGGTTTGATACCATGTAGAGCGTAAAGTTAGGCAGGTTTCGATTCCAGCTAGAAGCGTCCTGCGTGTCTAACCACACCGAAGAGTTGTGATACAACGAAACAGTCTGTCGGTGGATAACAATATATACGCTTCCCGCGTGGGGGTCGATCACTCTAGCGAAGGAATTACCGGCTGCCACCCGCGTAATGCAAAGCTCTTCTTACAAACTGAGCATTCTCGTACCCGATATCGCAAAATGTTAACAAATGAAAGCTAATACAAAAAGCGTTATAATTCCTGAGCCGACGAATGTCACCGAAATGGCTGACCGGTTAAATACTATGTCTAGCGTAAAGTTAGGTGGGTTTCGATCCCAGCTTGAAGCGTCCTGCGTGTCTAGCCACACTGAAGAGTTGTAATACAACGAAATAGTCTGCAGAGGGGTAAGACTCCCTCAACAAGTGCCCTGGATATGACACTGAACAATCTCATCGTGAGGCTCCAGTAATGCTGGAGATTTTGTGAATGCGGAGTATCCTTTCATTGCCATTGCTCCTTGGTCCACTCTGCACCGGAGAGGTAGCACCTGATAGGGTCCCATCTATGGGTCAAATAGAACTGTTTGATATTTAAACTCTATGTAAACAAGTGACTTAGGCTAAATTGAATTGTTAGAAACAGAATTGTTTGATCATTTAACTGTGTGTAAACAGATGATTGATATTTAATTGAATTATTAGTTATCCTATTTACCAACCCCTCCGCTCGGACAGGATATGACACAAGGTCAATTTTTGAATTGTTAGTTATACATAGCGATACGTGGAACTATTTGACTTTGATGACTAATGCTAAATTGAATTGTTAGAAATAGAATTGTTTGACCATTTAACTGTGTGTATCTAGAAAATGCGTTTATAAATATATTTAATATGTTTATAAAAACAGGATCTGGCATTATAACTCACGATGGTTGATATGCCATAAAACCGATGGTTGATATGCCATAAAACCAAATTAAACTAATGCAAAAGCGATCCTCGTAGAAGAACATTAGTGTGACAATTTAATCCATCGCTGTGGGATAAAATGTTTCATACCTTACCCAAAGGTATAAGATTAAAAGTTCAAATTTGCTTACTAAAACATTGCAGGCCAACACGTTTGCTTTTTACGTCATGGGATATTCCCCACCAAATAAATAAATAGACACAATACAGCACGCACAAAATTCTGCATAGAAAATCTTTTTTTTTTTTCTTTTTTTTTTTTTTTTTTTAAATCGAACATGTTTTTATTTCTTGCTTTCCAGACTTCGAACATAAAAGATTTATCATTTTCTTTTTTCAAATTGGCCAGAAAAATGAAGTGGGGGAAACTGGGGGAAATTTCAAAATGGACAAATGTTAAGAATATATTGTATCAAGGGGCCTTCAAGCTGTAAGGTACTTTAAAAAAAATTGGAAGATCCCATTTATGCATCTATACCTAATAATATGTAGAGATTAATTCCGGGGAGTGAGGAAATCCTCGTATCACAGTGACTAACATGCTCAACTGTGACGTCATTGTCTGGGATTTCGGACCTCCTTCTCAGCTATAGTTTAAAATACTACCACTAAAAGTTTTTTTTCTATAAAAATGGCTATGTAATTAAATAACCCACGAAATTTAGTATGTCATTAAAACAAAAAAACAACAAAAAAGCATCCATTCCTACAGAAAACAGATGGGTTTTTTTTTTGTCTAAGAAACTGTCAGTGTCTATTAGGTTAAATCTAGTGGAAGTGCCCATGGTGTAATGGGTATCGTCGTAGGAAGTGACACGAGTTCAAATCCTGAACGAAACTGACTGCATTTCACATAGCACTAATACCCCTGGAAAAGGTATGAATCCAAATATTCTACATTCAGCTATGGGTCAATAGTAGGGCAGACTAGGTTCTTCAGCCTTGGTGAGGCAACTAGTCTAGGAGAAGGAAAACTCTGAATTCAAACCTGTTAAACACCGCTTAAAAATTGACCTGCCCGAGCGGAGGGGTTGGTAAATATGATTAGCTTAAATCTAGAATGCAGGATAGATAGGTAGTTATTATATTTCTTGCGAGTTTTTTACACCATCATTAGCTGATGGTCTTTCACTGGAATGGCTGTAGGTCTCCTCAGGTCTCTAGGATCTTCTCAGTATTCGTATCGATCTTAAAAATCCTGTATCTTGCATGGTATCGATTCGTACTCCGATTTTCAGCTTATCTAGCCTACTTTCCAAGTCTTTGGAAAATGTTCCAAACGCGCCAATTACAACTAGCCTCATCTTTACTCTCATATTTGACAGCTTTTTTAGTTCTCGGGCAAGATCTAAGTACTTGTCTTTCTTTTCGTTTTCTTTGATTTTCACTCTCTGGTTCGCCAGGACAGCAAAGTTCTTTTTTACATTATCATTAGTTGTTGTTTTTTTTTCTGGCAGGGATTAAATCATCTTTTTGTATCTTAAGATCCAAGAGAACTTTATACGTTTAATTTTTCTAGATTGCTGGTTGTTTGGTTGTTTGGGTTTTATGGCATATCAACCTTTGTAGGTTATTTAACATAGTTTGATTGTCAAAAATATTTCTATTTCAAGCTATTCAATTTATTCTGACAGTTCTAATTCAGCTAATTCAGTTTAGTTTAAGTACAGATTTTGTTTACACACAGTTAAATCTCAAAACAGTTCTATATTAAACAATTCAATTGAGTGTAAGTACAGTTTCAATATCAAAAACAGTTCCATTTCAAACAATTCAGTTTAGCATGATCATGCAGTTTAAATGTAAGTACAGTTTAATTGTGAAAACCATTTCTATTTCAAGCCATTCATTTTAGTTAAACCGTTCTAATTCAAACTATCAGTTTAGCATAAGTATGCAGTTTAGTTCTATTTAACCCATAGATAGGGCCCTATCAGGTGCTACCATTCTGGGCCAGAGTTGACCTGGGAGCAATGACAATGAAGGGGTGCTCCACATTCCCCAAAGCCCCAGTATCACTAGAACCTCACCAACAGATTTTTAGTGTCATATCTAGGACACTCGATGGGGAAGGTCTTGCCCTTCTACAAAAGTGCAATCGGTGTATTCTACTGTCCCAACCGACTGGTCAATTTCTTGACGGGTTCTGGTTTGTGCATATGACCTTTGATAGTATAGTCAAATTTCAATTTCTTGCCCAATTTCCAATGAATCACCTTTCCCACCCAGTCGTGTTTAGTCTTGTACTCTTTTTGCGCTAGTTGGCTACATTTGCTTATGTGATTAATCGTTTCGGCTCTATCACCTCACAACCTACTGTAGTTTGGTTCTAATGGATATTGCTTTATTCTGTAATTAGAAGAGATTCAGTTTCTCTCGTAAAGTTTCCATTTCTCAAACATTTACAGAGCGTTTCGTGAGAGATATTGTCTGTTTGTCGCTTGAAAAATCCGCTCAGTTGTTTTTTTTCTCTCATTTCTGTTTCTTAGTTGTCTTTCTGTTGATCATTATTTTTCTGTAGTGTTTCTAATTACTGTAATAAATCTTTCTTTGCTCTTTTTTATGTTACTTTTCAGTCATCGTTTGGATGCATCAACGTTATCTTCAATGCTGCAGAGTCTTCATAATTATTATGGAAGTTTTTCACACCAGCGTTAGCTGATGGTTTCTCACAAGAGTTTGATTGACAGCAAGTCTCCTCAAGTCTCCTGGACTTTTCTCAGTATTATGGCCGATCCGCAGTAACGCTGTAGTGTAAATGGTCTCCACTTGTTCTCTAATTTCCAAGTCTTCCAGCCTTTTTTCCAGTCATTTGGGTATTGTTCCAAGTCCACCAATTACAATTGGTATTACCGTCAACTTCATGTTTAATCGTTGTTTGTTGTTTTTTTTTTTTTTACTTCTCTTGCAAGTTCTAGATATTTTTCTCTCTTTTCCATTTCTTTAAATTTTATTCTGTAATCTGCTGGGACGGCAAAGTTCACTATTCGGCAGGTTCTGATCGTCAGGCCGAAATCAGATGAACCATTTGTATCTCAAAATCCCAGAGAAATTTTGCGTTTCATTCTCCAGAACGGATTCTGGGTTTTGTATATACCTCTTGTTCGTATGGTCAGATCTAGATTTCTTGCACAATTCCCAGTGAATCACCTTCCCCACTCCGTAGTGTCTAGTCTTATACTATTTTTCGCTAATTTGCTGCATTCGATTATTATATGATTGATCGTTTCATCTCTATCACCACATAATCTATATTTGCTATTTTGTTGCGTCTTATGTATTTTACTTTAACTTAGTCCTGATGGTGTTGTTTTCTGCTGCTAATAAAAGAGATTCAGTTTCTCTATTAAGGTTTATCTTTCTTAGCACTGTCCAAGTTTTATATTAGATTTCGCTTGTTTGTCTCTTGAAATATCCTTGTAGTTGTTTTTTCCCGCTCGTTGTTGCCTTTTTTTGTTATTATTGTTCTGCTGATCCTTATTTGTGTTGTTACTGTTGCTTGCGATCAGCTTTTCTTTGCTTTTTTTATGTGTTCTTCAAGGAATCTTATCTATGCATCGACGTTATTTTGAATAATACAGAGTCAACTTCTTCCAACTTGTCTTGACATACATTATCCCAATGACATCCCAATGATGTAAGGCCTACTGCATCGTCATTAGTTTTATTCTCTGGCTCATTTATGATTATTTTACTCTTTTCAGAGTTTTTTTTTACTCTAGCCTTGGCTGATCGTTTCCCACCGGAGTTTGAACGACAGCAAGTCTCCTCAAGTCTACAGAAATCTTCTTACTATTCAGGCCGATCTCAACAATTCTATGATTTAGATGGTCTCCACAAATCTTCTTATTTCTAAGTCAAGTCCCTGTACCAATCCTTTGGTGACTGAACCGAGTGCGCTAATTACAATTGGTATCACCGTCACTTTCATGTTCCGTAGTTTTTTTCATTTCTCTAGAAGATATAAGTACTTATCTCTCTTTTCCCTAATCCATCATTTTTTTTAAATTTTAACTAGGTCTGGTTGTCTGGCCGAGATAAGGTGAACCGTCTTTATCTCACCCCAGCACTTTTAAACAAGCACTGTTTTAAGCTGATATTCCAAAATATAACCGTAATTTTTAACAAGGAACTGCACGCAGTTCAAACAAATTCCTTAACAAACATTCTCCCAAACCTAACAACTGATATAACCCATGTTATATGCAATTTGAGCAAATAATACTATCTAAAAAACAGATACTGAAAACAGTGGACCCATCCACCCCATAACCATGCATGGACGACAGTATTGCTCTATAGGGAACGGCGCTGAATGCTATGATTATGATGGTTGGAAATAGAATCTGTGACCCTAGATCAAATCCTGGACGAGGTAGCTTGCATTTCATTTCAGGTTAATACCTTGGGAAAAGGCATTAATCCGAACCGTTATTCACTCACAATGGGTTAAATAAGCTGGATTATTTAGCTTTCGTTGAGCAACCAATCAAAGAGAAGGAAAACTCTGAATTCAGACCAGCATTATTCAGTTTTAAAAAATTGACCTTGTGTCACATTCGCTCGTGATGGAGGGGTTGAATGAATAAAAACAGAGAAAGAGGAAGAAAGAAAGAGAGAGAGAGAGAGAGTGAGAGAGAGAGAGAGAGAAATGAATACACGGAGTCTAAACTTAATACCTCTAACATGAATCCTAAGAATCGAGACACGCCATGCTTACGAAGAAAGATTATTCCGTACAAAATTTGAAAAATATCTTTATTCATTAGGTTTATCGTATTGTTTATTTCAGTTTCATCATTCAAATACTTCAGGAAGACTCAGAAAATTGTCACATCTTTTTAATTATCACATTCTGTGAATTGTCACAACCTGTTGTCACATTTTGTGAATTGTCACATACTATTAATTGTCCCATACCGTGATTTCTCACATACTGTGAATTGTCACATACTATTAATTGTCCCATACCGTGATTTGTCACATAGTGTAAATTGTCTCTCTTTTTAATTGTCACTAACTGCGAACTGTCACATACTGTGAATTGTCTCATACTGTGAATTGTCATATACTGTGAATTGTCACATCCTGTTAATTGTCACATTCTGTAAATAGTCACATACTGTGATTTGTTAGACCCTGTTATTGTCACATACTGTGAATTGTCACATACTGTGAATTATCACATCCGGTTAATTGTCACATTCTGTGATTTGTCACATACTATAAATTGTCACTCTTTTTAATTGTCACATATTGCGAACTGTCACATACTGTTAATTGTCCCATACTGTGAATTGTGATATCCAGCTGGTAGGACAGGGCTTGATAAATTCATACATAACTGCATAGACGTCTAAACTTCATTTAGGCGATAATTTGCTTTGCTTTATTTGTTCAACGACATATCAACTCCTTATGGGTTATTTAATGTCGAAATTTGATCAATTTCTAAATATCTAAAAGTAATCGTATCTATTTTTCAATACTCAATTGTTCATTTCTACCTGCACTTTTTTATTTGTCCATAGCCATCAATTTGCACAGTTATATGATACAAATTATTCCTTTTTAACACCAATAACCAGCGAGCATTTATATGATATCAAATAACTAATAACAACAATTCTTAGTAAACAATTATAGTTTCAAGTAACTATTAATAAATATAATTTTCACACGGGTTTATGGTATCAATACTTTTTGTCCAATACGAATAATTTTCAAATAAATCTATTTGACCCATAGATAGATTATCAACAGGTTCTACTTCTCCGATTCACTGTGGACCTTGGATAAATGGCAGACAAAGTGTGACTCTACATTCCTCGAAGCTCCAGAAAATGAGCTTTACCAGCGAAAGTAGTTTAGAAAATGGTTTTACCCCTATTCAGAGGCTGCTAGTCGGCGTCTCCTAAGGCCTACCAATGGGGCTCTCGTTTCGACAAGTCAGTGCCGATTTTGGATATTTTTTGAGAAGCAGTCTCAATACGTTTTCTTGAAATTATATTTTGCTGCATTTTTGGTTGAAACACGGGATTGTGAAAGTGCAACACCTTTCGAACCACAAAGACCAAGCTTAATTCAACAATTGGGCAAAAATCAAAAGACCTGTTCAAATATGAGAGTTGACTTTTTATGAAGAAAGGTAACACTTTATTTCTGTCTTGGCAAATGCAGCTTCCGTTTTGATTCTTTATGAACACACTTTTTATCATTTCCCTTTATTTTATACAATACACAACTAGTCATTTAATATTACCAGCACACAGACATCCACATGCATATGTATTTTCATTATAATAGTTATGGCAATGAATGTGCGTACGTACTTTTTTTTAAATTTTTGTTTTACGTGCGTTTGTGAGAACCTATGGGGATATAGCTAGATGGGTAAATAATTTTTTTCGTGCTGAGCGGGTGCTTGTCTATAGTCGGTCAATTCCCACCGTACTCACCAGTTACACATTATCACCTTGGTGTGTCTGACAAGCTGCCATATCTTTGACAGAACCAATATCCACCGCTGACGTTCCATTTTGTTTGTAGGTTTACAAATTGTCAGTCACTTCCGTTCTAGACAGTCGGAGACGCCGACGGAAATCACATCAAGAAGGTACACAAGACAAAACTTTACATACACGCACACAGTTTTAGAGTCTCTTCTCTCTCTCTCTCTCTCTCTCTCTCTCTCTCTCTCTCTCTCTCTCTCTCTCTATCTATCTATCTATCAACTGTTTTCTACTTTTCCCACCAATTCTTCTCACTGTATCTAAAAACATAACGGCATACAGCTTTTGATACCTATCTGTCTGTCTCGATAAAGCTATATAGATATATTATGAAGTTTTGCCGATATACTGAACGATCTTTTAAATAAAAGAACTATGCAAATATTCCCATGAACTGGTATTATGATGACGCCGTTGTCAACAGACACTTCAAAAGGTAAGCCACGGTTTTTGGCTCAGCCACAGAAAGCTACGATCCTCCAAATACTCTTGTTAAGCGAGTGTATTATAATCCAGGAAATACAAGACACACGAAAAGAACAACGGAAACAGAAGAAAGAGTTATTTTCTTCAGCACGAGTGCGTGGTGTATGTGGATGTGGGTGTGTTTGTTTAAGAGAGAGAGAGAGAGAGAGAGAGAGAGAGAGAGAGAGAGAGTGTGTGTGTGTGTGTGTGTGTGTGTGTGTGTGTGTGTGTGTGTGTGTGTGTGTGTGTGACTTTGTGTATATGTGTGAGTGAGTGTGTGTGAGAGTGAGAGCATGAGAATTTATGAGTGAGTGTATCTGATCTGTGTGTTTAAGGGTGAGCGAGTATGAGTGTAAGTGAACTTTATGAGTCCTTACTTCTCCAGCAGTGTCCCGCCTTTCTTGTTCATCTAATTTGGATGGTCATTGAGATGAGAGGTAGGTGGCCGTATAGCTGCTGTTTTATGGGATGTTGCTTCCAGGAATTGTTCAATATAGCGCGTAGCATTCTTGCGCAGTTGCCGTCAAGCTTTTTCTCCACAAGCTTAATCAGCATCCATGGGGTGCATCCATATTGTAGTATGGACACGACCACTGCTTGGAAAAATTATGTTTTATTTTATCCGATATGTCTGACTTCAATATATGACGGATAGCCAATCGGGTAAAATAGAGTATCATTGCCATTACTCCGAGGTCCACTCAGACCCACTCAGGATGTACCAGTTTGGATGACATTTAAATAGAATTCTTCAACCATTTACCCGGGATTATTATAATTTATTTGAAATCATACTGCTGTGTAAAAATTATTCTTGTTGCACAGAAATACTTGGTGAATATAAGCATTAATGTTAAATAGCAATACTTGGAACCGTTTAACTCTCTCTCTCTATATATATATATATATATATATAAGTGTGTGAGTGTTTGTGTGTGTTAGAGAGAGAGAGAATAGGATTTGGCGTTAAATAACCTACAAGAGTTTATATGCCATAAAATACCAACCAACCAACTAACCAACCAGGTCTGGAGCTCTTGGGAGTGTTGAGTCACATATCCGTTGCCATTATTCTATGGTACAATCTTATACGGAGTACCTGTAAGGGTGCCATTTATTGGGCAAGTTATTCAGTTTGAAAATGATGATTTGGTTTGGTTTGGTTTGGTTTGGTTTGGTTTTATGGCATATCGACCATTGTTGGTCATTTAATGCCAAATTCTTTTTATTCATATATATTAAATATATAATTTCGTAGATATCATTTTTAAACGTTAAATGGTTTCACTTATTTCTATCAAATACGAATAATTCTATTTTCTATTAATTATTTGATTTCGCACCGTTTAATGTTTTCAAATATTGCTATGTATCTCTGACAATTCAGTTCAACATCAATCATTTGTTAACACATTGTTAAATTGAAAGACACTTCTATTTAAAACAATTCAATTTAGCATAAGTACGCCGTTGAAATATCAGTTTTATGTGACCCATAGATAGAGCCCTTTCAGGGGCTACCCCTCCGAGTAAAAGTAGACCTGGGAGCTATAGCAATGAAGGGGTACTCTGCATTTCCTTAAGCTTCAGTATTACTGAAACCTTACCATTGGATTGTTTAGTGCCATATATCTTGTTGGGGGAGTCTTACCCTTCTGCAAAGATGCAGTCGGTGTATTCTGGGCCAGAAAATGATGAATATTAGATAGGAATACCTGAAACCATATGACTGAATACAAGTTGATTGCTATTAATAATATTAAAGGTTGCTTGAATCTGCTATTGTTTACAAAGGATTTTCATTATTTACTTGAAACCTTATTATTGTCCGAAGATAACTAACTTCGATAATAAATAACCCAACAAGGGTTGACATGCCATAAACGCAATCAAACAACAGCGATGGTGTACTCAATAAGAACTGGACTCCTTTTTTCCTTGCGGGACCAGCTCATTAACTATAGCACAAACACAACCTATTGTTTTCCTCTATGAAAGATGTTGGCGACCATAGTCGAGGGCGACCAGAAGGCTCCCTTTTCAATAGCTACTACACCGAGGTGTTAGAGAGGGCGCTATTCTTTTCTCTGGATTTATCCACTTTACCCTTGATCCGTACCTTATATTGCTGTGTTAAGCAAGAAGGTATCAAGTACCATTTTTAAAGTCTTTGGTATGATTGAACCCAGGCCTCCCAGACCATTGGCGGACACTCTACCCGCTAGACCAATGAAAAAATGACAAAAGAGATGTGTCTTGGCTGGATGCATAGCGTAACGGTTTTAGGCGTTGGTTCTCTAAGTTTCTAAGTAGAAAATCTTCTGGAGGTTGCAGGTTCAATCCTGACTGCAGGCGAGTAACAATAAAGGAATACTTAACACGTGTACCCGGTTATGGCTAACGGAATCAGAACAAGCGACTCCCATGGATTCAATAAAGGACGTAGTTCGAAGTTCTGTAAAGGTTCCCGAGTTCGACAAACCCCCGAAGAAAGCCGGAGGACATATCGGCCGAAACGTTGTGGAAATAACAATAAAGAAAAAGACAATAGTCCGAAAACCCTTAATGATAAAAATCATCGAGCTCCGTCTCAGAAATCTAGACAACGGAATAATATTCATTGCCATTACTGCCAGGTTCACTATGATTCGGAATTGTAGTCCCCAGTAGGGTCCCACTTCTGGTTCAAATAAATCCGTTTGAAAATCATTCCTATTTCACGTGAATACGTGAAACCATATTACTAAATATGTATTATTTACATTTGATAGGAATACTTTATACGACATACCCATATACAAATCAACGATTTTTATAGACAAATAAAAAGAATGATTAAAAATGATTGCAATGGAACCTAGAAAATATCATCATCCTCATCATCATGTCGTGCTGGTAGCACGGATATCCCTGACCCTCTCTCGCCACTCCTCCATATGGTTCATCGCCTCAGGCAGGTCTTCAGGACAACATCCTGTATCCTCACATAGTTGCTGAATGTATGTTCGTGCCGGCCGTCCTGCTTTTGCACGGCCATGTGTGGGGGTCCACAAGAGTACATCACTTATGAGTTCGTCCCTGCTTCTCCAGCAGTGTCCTGCATGTCTGGTTCGTCTAACTTGAATAGTTTTCGTGAGAGGAGGCAGGTGGCCGTACAGTTGGTGTCTTGTGGGGTGTTGCCGCAAGGACTTGTTTATGATTGCTCGCAGCATTCTTGAGTAATTGCCGTCTAGCTTCTTCTCCAGCCGTTTTGTTAGAGTCCATGTAGTGCATCCATATAGCAGTATCGATGCGACCGCTGCCTGGAAGAAACTGCGTTTCATTTTTTGGGTCAGGTATCATAATTAAACAGTTACAAATTAATCCAAATTTGACATTAAATAACCCATAAGGTGTTGATATGTCGTTAAACAAATGAACCAAACCAAGCAATTTTGCCGCTAAAAATTATCATCTGACAGCTCGACGATTTTATCCATATATTTTTGTTTTTTCACCATTATACTCATACCCAATCCATATGGCTGAAATTTCTCATCCTCCCCTGAGGATATTTCTTCCTTGGGATTTTAAAAACTTATCTTGTTTGAGAATATCTGGGCTCAGCCCACTTTGTGTTATCAAGAATACTAATTAATAAATATTTATTTAGCATAACACAAGGCCAGGAGTTTAGGGCAAGCAGTGAAAATCTATTGCATCAAGCTAAGTAATTTATATGTGCTTAAATCAAACGATACTACTGCTCTGATATAGATTTATTTAACTTTCCTCATGAGTCAGATTTGGCATGAAATCAAGCAGGATTCAAATACGTGGTCATTACAAAAATTCTTGGTCTCGTCAGCATTCCTCTTTTGAGACGCCTCAGGCGCCAACTGATAAACTTAGCATTATTAAGCTAGTATTTATTTATCCAACTTCCGACCAATTGTGATTTGTCATCGAAGTATTTCATAGTGAAATGCTAAAGCAAATCGATCTTCATGCGTGGGCCCAAACAAGAACTGTTGGGTCCAATCTACATTCCCCTTTTGGGGCGTCACGTGCTAAACTCAACCCTACTAACTAGGTATTGCCTGGGGAGAGGCTCCCTTAACCAGAGTAAAACACAAACCACTGTTCTGGTATTGTTCCAGACAAAATCGAACGATATGCAAGCAGTTTAACTTCAAGTGGGAAACGACGATTCAAAAAAAAAAAATTACTATAATTCGTTAATCTAATCACTAAACCAATTTTTGTTCAAATGATCTCAAATTTTAACAGCATGTGAAAAAAAACCAACTCAAAATTGGATGTTTAAGGTTTAAACATCTTTTTATTCCACAGCAAATGTCACATAGCCATAATCACAATCAATCACAACAGTACTACAAATACATATTCAGGCAAAAACAGGCAAATACAAATACAACATACAGGCGGACTAATACACAGGGGACTCCGTTATTCAGGTACGAACCGTTTATTAATTTCTAACTTCGGTTCTTCGACACAAGAAGGGAGACAAATTCTTAAAAGTTTTCTTAATTATACTATGCTAACAACACCCCCAACGTTCGGCACATCTCGTGATGGTGTGGATCTCAATTCATCTTCGCTGGTAGAGATCCGAAAAATTCAACTGTATGCCTCAACGGTCGAAGCTTCAACTTCTCAAGAACATCGTCGGTCCCAAACTTCTCAACTGCATGGTCGGAACTCAACTTCTCAACACCATGGTCGGAACCCAACTGAATCTTTTTGCAAAATCCTCCAAATTCTCAGCCCATCTCTTCCGGGCATGACGTCATCCATACTACAGCTCCATTTCCTGTCTGGGGTTCATTATGACAAACGTGATTATCATATCCTTTGCGCGCGAGCGTAAACTGCACCAATTGACTACACACCAGAACTCTTAACCCGAATAGTTCAAAGCCCAACCAATTTATTGGATGATAAAATATAATTAATGGAAAATGATTAAATTAAAAAATCATTCCTTAATTATATAACACAAATAGCATTTTTATTCTTTCGTAATGGGTTGGATGGCTAGTTGTGTTTTACGGCATGTCAACTTTTGTCGGTTATTTGATGTCAAATTATGTTTATAAACACACACACACACACACACACACATATATATATATATATATATATATATAAATATATGATTTGTAATGGATAGCTTGTAGGTAAGAATTTTCAAACAAGCCAGAACTATCTGTTTGCATACAATTAAACGTTGTCAAGAATTACTATCTGACAACGAATTATTCAATTTAATATTAACCATGTGTTTTTGCATAGTTAAATGGTTTCTTGTATAGTAAATGATTAAACCGAACTATTTGACACATTGATGGAACCTTAACAGATACTGATATCCCGCAGTGATATCGACATTTCCCAAAGCTCCTAATCAGGAACCTGATCAAAAACAGATTCGATAGTTTAGAGTATTATCCAGGACACTTGATGCAGTCGGCGTTGTAATATAATGGCCGAGGGATTTCGTTTTATATATCTTGCCATTCGGTTTAGTTAGGCTGAGAACCTTTCACTTAGCGCATGGGTTTGTTAGGTGCAACATGAGCGCAGGTGTTCACGCACGCGGGGATGATGTGTCATTCAGAGATGTCAAAATAAAAATCCCAGATAGAAAATGTGATCAGGGGGATGTAAATGACGTCACGCACCGGAAGCGTGGGATGAGATTTGGAAAAAGTCAGAGAGTTGGGTTTTAGCGTCCGAGGAAGACGGTTAACTTTCGGAGCTCGCTGAGGCTTTACAGCGGGTGCCGCGCGTGTTAGTGGGGCATATGGAAAAATCAGCATAGAAAGAGTGTGCCTCTCTCTCACGTCGAAAAATCTTTTAACTCAAAGGTAATAAAGTTTCGTACCTGAACTAAGAAATCGAAAGTCTTTTTGTGTTTCGGGATTTCTATATCATCTATATATGAGTTATGAACATTCTATGTACGTTTCACATATCCGTATCATGGGTATATTACAGCATATTCTACTACCTCAACCGACTGGGCTATTTACTATTTATAGTGAACTCATCCAGGTGTGAGAGACAACCATTTAACAGTAAAATATTCTTAAGTCATTTTATAAAAGAACGAAGAAATTTCTATTTATAGTTTTCTCTTTCCGGAAAGAAAACGAACAAAAAGTATCTTGTGTTTAAAAATTAATTATACTACCTTTTGCAACAACATTGTATGAGAAACCGAATTTTTTCTTATAACCGATGTGTTAACCAAATAGATATCTAGACTTGTGCAAGGTGAATTGCATTTATCAGGCAAGCGCATACCCCGTATTAAATGTCATTATTCAGTATAATTATTGAATGTGGTTTTCATAAAACATTTTTTAGTACATTTCATTTTTATTTATAAGGGAGTCAACTAGATTTGAGTTTTTTTTTTAGATCACGGTCCACGAGATAGACCTTAAAAGAGAAAGGTGTCCTGGCTTCACTTGATTTTTTTGTTCCTTGTGTGTTTAAAAAAAACAGATTCGTTTGCCGTAGGAATTCAACGCAGTACTTGTCCTCCCAAAGAAGAAAATATTTTTTTGATTGGAAAACCTATGTATGCTATTGTTTTCTTTTTGTTTTTCTCTTATGTTAGAATAAATTATTAATTGAAATAATGATTTCAATTCAAGTTATTTCTCTATTTTCTCGCTAGTCCAGTCGGCTGGGGCTGTAGAATAGAATGACTGTATCTCTGGATAGGAGTGGGACTCCTCCAACGAGTGTCTAAATATGACAGTAAACAATGTCATAATGAAGCTCCAGTAATGCAGAAGCTTTGGGGAAACGGGGAGTACCCTTATATTGCTATTGATCCCAGCTACACTCTGGCCAGAGTGGTGGCACCTGAAAAGGTCTTATCGATGGATCAAATAGAAGTTTGTATGCAAACAAATGACTTATGCAAGATTGAATTGCTTGAAATAGAACTCTGATAATTTATCTGCGTGTAAACAAATGACTGTTATTTAATTGAATTTTTAATGATTTATGGCAATATGTGGAACCATATAACTTTTTTGACTTATGTTTACTAATAATATAATTTTAATGTATATGTATAAACCTGATTTGACATTAAATAACCTACAATTGTTGATATGCCATAAAACCAAAAGAAACCAAATCATATATATCGAACATATAAGTATTTCCTATTTTCCTCGATATTTCTTTACCAAAATAAAGATCAGTTTTCTGCCTTTATTCAATACTTCTTACGATGACTACACGAAGAAAAGTTTTTGATTTTTTTATAATTTGAAGTTCAAACTGAAACACTTCGTGACAGAATAAAAACTCCAATCAAAAAAATTTATGCCTCAAGCATGTCAATATTGCAATAAAAAAATCCCATTTTATGGGCTGCAGTCACTGTTTTCTGTGTTATTATTAGAAATAAAAACTGATTTGAAGTTTTGTTTTTTTCTCGGTTTTCTTCTCTAACGTTTCCTCTTTCTGTAAAGACGGCAATAACCAGTTTATTTCCTTGTTCTTGTCTTGTAATTCTATAGGGAAATATTAAATTGGCTGATTCTCTGCTCGCACCATCACTTTGTTTTCGATGTTAGTATCCTTGATGTACGTCAGAGGAGTGTTGCTTTATGATTGTCGTCTTAGGAAATCGACACGGCGAGCCAATTTGTGAATGGTAAAACTTTCAGTTCAGGATGGCCTATCATCCTCTGATGGACTGTTTAGAAGGGACCAGTATCTTACCCACAGGCTCAAAATGCAAAGCTATGACCATTTCAGCCGTCATACTTTAGAAAATGTAGGCAAAGATAGATTCGAATACACAAAGATAGATGAATAAACAGATAGAGACAGACAGTTAGGAAATGAGATACTGAAGTTTTCGCGCAACATTCGCTTTGTGTCTACTGCTGTTTTTAAGATGAGTTCAATATAGGCTATTGTCACCTACGCAAATAAATACAAACAGCTGTATTAAATCAAATAATTTTTGTACCTGTTGTGGGGACGGTGTCAGCGAGCAATTCTAGAAAACTACTGATTGTAAATCTTGGCAACTGGCAACCATTCAACTGGATTATTTGACTCAGGATGGTCACGTGGCATCTAAAATTGCTACGAATTTATAACTATTGAGAATATTTTTGGCAAGGTACTTGTGAGCGATATCCAGTAATTATTTAATCAGCAACTTTGTCTTTTACAAGGAATAAATTATTGTTTCTTATTAATCGAAAATCAGTGGAAATGTACCTTAGAAAAAAAATTTAACTTTTACAAAATATACATCAAAGAAACGCAGAAATACTTTTTGGAAAAAAAAATGATAACGATACTCAGAAAATAATTTTAACATATGATTGATTGGTTATTCTATTTATTGGGTTATTCTATGGTGAGAGGAATTGCTTTCATTATCCGTCCATGTTAACATTTTTTGTATGGTTGTTTCTTAAGAGTTTTTTTTTTACTACAGAATCCTTTCGGATAATTTTTTAAAAATAGAACCGGGTCAGAGCGTACCTCAGAGTAAAGACAATCAAGTGTCACTTCACGCGAACCAGATTTCTCGAATTGGAATCTCAAATTTCCGAGTCATACATAAGACACCAATTTTACTTAGGGGACGACTTAACATCTTCAATGTATACAATCGGCGTTTTCTAAAGCCAACTTACAAAATGATTACCATCAAAGAGACATAAGAAAAAAAAGTTTGCGATCGTTGTCATGTGTGACCCTAAGGATCCCTTTGCAATAGCAACTACATCGAGGTGTATGGGCGGGCGCTATTCTTTTCTCTGAATTTCTCCACTTTACCCTTGATCTGTACCTTATAATCCTGAGTATTAACCCAGATGACACCAAGTACTATTTTTTGAAGTTTTGGTATGACTCATCCTGGGATTGAATCCCTGTCTACCCACTAGAGCAATAGGCCGGTGAAAAAGGAAAGAGGCATAGGAATACTTTTTAAAAAAAGTAATCAATGATAAGGCTCGGAGAAATGACACTTTTGATAACATGTCCTGAATTTTTCGGACAAATAATCATATTTAATTTTTCTATTTTTTTAATGAAGCTGCTTGACTGCATTTATTTACTAATCAGAAAGATGAAGCCGATGGTTATATAAAAAAAATATAAACAAGGTTGTGTTTCAAATGTATCACACGACTAACGAAGGCGGGAAAACACACAGGTGAAAACTATGGATCGAAAAAACAAAGTGGTCGAATAAAAAACCTCAAATTCTCATTAATTCAGACATCTGGTACCAATTAAAAATCTACCATTCAATAAAAGACCTCAAATTCTCAGTAATTCAAACGTCTCGTACCAATTAAGAAATGTACCATTCAACAAAAGACCTGAAATTCTCATTAATTCAGACACCTCGTACCAATTAAAAATCTACCATTCAATAAAAGACCGCAAATTCTCAGTAATTCAAACATCTCGTACCAATAAAGAAATGTACCATTCAATAAAAGACCTCAAATTCTCATTAATTCAGACATCTCGTACCAATTAAGAAATGTGCATTTCAATAATTATACAAGTGAAAAAAGTAAGCGTTGTGTAGATTAATATTTACACGATTCTTCGTTTAGTGGTATACCAAACTACGCGGGATATCTAATGCCAAAGCCATTCTGGTAAAAGAGGAACTATTGTTCTATTTAACACAAAACTTGGGGTTACGAGGTTCATACTTTTCCTAAGAATTTCAGTCCGAACGCAGTAAGGAGACTGGAGTTCGAACTCGCTTGCTACGATGTCAAAGTCCAGCACATTAGCCACTACGCCATAGGGACTTCCACTCAGATAATTATTTGATTTACACGCTTGATTGCTAAAAAGAACACAAAAAATAATTTGTATCTTGCATAAAATGCTATAAAAACACGAGGCCAAAACACCAAAATGAATGCTAATTTGTTAATTTCGCACGAAATTAATTCTATTGATCCATGAGACGAAGAAATCATTGAAAATATCAAGTCTTGTTTGATGTTGAAATAATTCGGTTACGCGAAGAAAGAGAAAAAGGTTTGTGTGCGTGTGTATGAGTGTATGCATATGTGTTTGTGTGAGGGCGTAAGAGAGAGAGAGAGAGAGAGAGAGAGAGAGAGAGAGAGAGAAAATGTGAAATATAATCTGATCTTGCCAACTTCAAAAGAAAGTTTAAATTGTCTTCCGGGCTATCGAAACGAAGATTGACTTTTGGTTAACGATTTCTCGTCAAAAAGAGTGTTGTTGCTGCCTAGTACTTTGAGAGATAATGACTATATATATATATATATATATATATATATCAGCCAGATATGGGAACACACACACATACACACACAGGCATATATATATATATATATATATATATTAGTAATGCCTTGTGAAATTCTGGTACAAAGCATTATTTTGCAGGTGGCAACTAAGAAAACAGCAGGAAAGAAAGAAAGAAAGAACACAGGGAGTGAGATATGAATTTGGTTCTTAGTTCAAGTGATTGCACCTTATTATGGGTTCAAGCTCAGGAAAAGGTAAAAAATTTCCGTCTTGATTTTCAAAGTAAGCAGCTCTTCCTCTACTTAGAAAATTGGAATCATTTGAATTTTACATCTCCTTTTCTCATTGTTTGTTGTTTAAGGGACACACACGCACGCACGTATGTACACACACACACACACAAACATTCACATACACACACACACACACACACACACACGGATGACGCACATACACACAAAAACATTCCCCCATATACATATATATATATATATATATGCAGAGAGAGATGGATAGAAAGATAGAGAGTGAGAGAGAGAAAGAGACAAATTGACTAGTGAATCACTAGGGTTTCCAATGCAAGATCAGTCCATAGTTATATTAATGCATCTATCTGGGAAAGAACATAGCGAGAATTTGGATGATAAACTGATAAGGTTCAGCACAAACGAAAGCTATATATATATATATATATATATATATATATATATATATATATATATATATATAACTTGTTCAACAAGTCCTGGAGGCAAAACCCCAGAAAGCCCCAATTGTACGGCCACCTACCTCCCATGATGAAAACTATCAAAGTTAGACAAACCAGACATGCAGGACATTGCTGGAGAAGCTGGGACGAACTCATAAGTGATGTACTCCTGTGGACCCCTTCACATGGACGAACAAAGGCAGGACGACGAACTTGAACCTACATACAGCAGCTCTGTGAGGATACGAGATGTAGCCCTGAGGACCTACCAGAACGATGAACGATAGGGAGGAGTGGCGAGAGAGGTTCAGGGATGTCTGTGCGAGCGGTACGACATGATATAAGGCAACTGGTAAATTGTTGTCTAAATTACGCAAAAATGAAAATAATTTTGGCATCTAACTTTATCAGAAATATTTACTCAAATTACATGAAAATATCTTGAAATACTACCGATTAAATTTATTCAAATAAATCACTATTGACTTCAATCACAGACTCCAGACGACTCTAGAATCTCCAGTAAACTTTTCGATGGTCACCTTCCTTAAATTGGTAAATGCTGCCGTTATCTTTGCTTTCAGCTCATTTTTTATGTTGCACGGAGTAATGTGAATCTGTCACTCAACAGTGCCCCACACGGATTAAAGGGATTGCAATCTGAGGAGTTAAGAGGCCAGATGTTAGAGGCGATGTCGTCGCAAAATTCTTCTCTCGCGGCCAACACTGGGTTCACCTGTTTGTGTGGCGAGGCACTGAATCCTGTTGCCCGACAAAGGACCTTTCAGCTGTTACCCTCTCGATCCAGGTTAGCACTACCTCCTCCCTGCTCTTGAAGCTGGTGTCCGTGATGAGTCTGAGCCATGTGGGAAGAAGAATAGAGGCATATAACCATCATCGCTTGTGAACATCACAGAAACCATGATGTGGACGAGGTGTTTGGTTTTCGTCAATATCGGTACATTTCTGGTAATAAAGCAAGCCACCGCTTATTCTGTGACTTCATTTGATTGAGCTAGAATTTTTTTCTCAATTGAGAAAAAAAAACCCACAGAGCATACTCGATTGGAAGGTATTCTTGAGTTTGAACAAAAGCCTTCTTGTGTAGCTTTTTCTCTTGTCCCTCATAGCCAGTTATAGAAATTGACTCTTTCTTTTCTTGTATGAGAAATACTGAATGTCTTCATGCACTACCAGTCTGATCAGAAACTCAGACACTTACATGTCTGAGGCTATAAATCTAAAGAAATTACCGGGATCGTAGTCAATTATGGCCTGGATCTCAGCAACAAATTCGAGTTGTCTTTTTTTATAAGAAAGATCAAAGTGAGGGTTCAGAACGGTCATACCTTCGTAATCCTTATAAGTCTCCCCCAACACTTTTCGAATCCCCTGCAGTCTTCAGATTAATACAAACACTCTGAAATCTTCGTATTCCAGCGTAAATTCAGTTCAGAATGCTGTTTCAAAATTTCAGGAAAACTGAATTGTTTCTGGGTCGTCCTCCGATTTCCAACTCTTCCTAATCAAGCTTTTGGGAACCGTTCCGAGTAGGCCGATTATGACTGGTATCACCGTCACCTTCATGTTCCATAAACTTTTTACTTCTCTAACAAGGTCTAAGTAATTGACTTTTTTCGTTTTCTTTGATTTTCATTCTGTGATACGCCGGGACAGCTACGTCCACTATTCGGTAGGTTCACTTTTTTTTGCTAATTATTATTTCTCCTTGTGAGTCCTTCCCATCAGAATTTGCTGATGGTTTTTTCCTGAAGAGTGAGCGATAGTAAGTCGCCTCAAGTCTTCAAGAATCTTCTCAGTATTCTATCTAATCATAGTGATGCTGTTGTTTGGATGGTCTCGGCTCTTGTTTCGATTTTGAGCTCTTGGAGTCTTCTAATCAAGCCTTTGGGGACCGTTGTAAGCTCACTAATTATAACTGGTACCACGGTCATTTTCTGGTACCATAACTTTTTTTTTTAGTTCACTGGCAAAGTCTGAGTATAGATCTTTCTTTTCATTTTCCTTCATTTTCTCTCTGTTGTCCACCGGAACAGCAAATTATAATCGTGATTCCGAGAAGGTTTTTCATACCAGTGATAGCTGATATTTCTTTTAATTGAGTTTAAGTGATCGCAAGTCCACTTTTTGACGTGGCAAGGTTTATCGATCAAAACGCTACATAACTGAACCGTCAATGTCTTGCCTAATTAGAGGGGATCATCATCGTCGTCATCATTGACATGACTTCATTATCATCATAATGCCCATCATCATTATCGTCACCATTGACATGACTTCATTATCATCATAATGCCCATCATTGTTATCGTCATCATTGACGTGATTTCATTATCATCATACTACCCATCATCATAATCGTCATCATTGATATGACTTCATTATCATCATCATCATCATCATCATCGCGCTGGTAGCACGGATATCCCTGACCCTCTCTCGCCACTCCTCCCTATCGTTCATCGCCCTAGGTAGGTCTTCAGGACAACAGCCTGTATCCTCACATAGCTGCTGAATGTACGTTCGAGCTGGTCGTCCTGCTTTTGCGCGGCCATGTGTGGGGATCCATAAGAGTACATCTCTTATGAGTTCATCTCTGCTTCTCCAGCAGTGTCCTGCATGTCTGGTTCGTCTAACTTGAATAGTTTTCGTGATAGGGGGCAGGTGGCCGTACAGTTGGTGTCTTGTGGGGTGCTGCTGCCAGGACTTGTTCAGGATTGCACGCAGCATTCTTGTGTAATTGCCATCCAGTTTCTTCTCCAGCCGTTTTGTTAGCGTCCATGTAGTGCATCCATATAGCAGTATCGATGTGACCGCTGCCTGGAAGAAGCTCGTCATCATTGATTGAGCTTCATTTATCATCATAATGCTCATCATCATTATCGTCATTATTGAGATGATTCATTATCATCATAATGTCCATCATCATTATCATCATCATTGACATGACTTCATTATCATCATAACGCCCATCATCATTATCGTCATTATTGACATGATTCATTATCATCATAATGCCACTCATCATTATCGTCATCATTAACATGACTTCATTATCATCATAATGCCCATCATCATTACCGTCATCATTGACATGACTTCATTATCATAATAATGCCCATCATCATTATCGTCATCATTAACATGACTTCATTATCATCATAATGCCCATCATCATTATCGTCATCATTGACATGACTACATTTTCATCATAACGCCCATCATCATTACCGTCATTATTGACATGACTTCATTATCATCATAATGCCCATCATCATTATCGTCATCATTAACATGACTTTATTATCATCATAATGCCCATCATCATTACCGTCATCATTGACATGACTTCATTATCATCATAATGCACATCATCATTATCGTCATCATTAACATGACTTCATTATCATCATAATGCCCATCATCATTATCGTCATCATTAACATGACTTCATTATCATCATAATGCCCATCATCATTACCGTCATCATTGACATGACTTCATTATCATAATAATGCCCATCATCATTATCGTCATCATTAACATGACTTCATTATCATCATAATGCCCATCATCATTATCGTCATCATTGACATGACTACATTTTCATCATAACGCCCATCATCATTACCGTCATTATTGACATGACTTCATTATCATCATAATGCCCATCATCATTATCGTCATCATTAACATGACTTCATTATCATCATAATGCCCATCATCATTACCGTCATCATTGACATGACTTCATTATCATCATAATGCACATCATCATTATCGTCATCATTAACATGACTTCATTATCATCATAATGCCCATCATCATTATCGTCATCATTAACATGACTTCATTATCATCATAATGCCCATCATCATTATCGTCATCATTGACATGACTACATTTTCATCATAACGCCCATCATCATTACCGTCATTATTGACATGACTTCATTATCATCATAATGCCCATCATCATTATCGTCATCACTAACATGACTTCATTATCATCATAATGCCCATCATCATTATCGTCATCATTAACATGACTTCATTATCATCATAATGCCCATCATCATTACCGTCATCATTGACATGACTTCATTATCATCATAATGCCCATCATCATTATCGTCATCATTAACATGACTTCATTATCATCATAATGCCCATCATCATTACCGTCATTATTGACATGACTTCATTATCATCATAATGCACATCATCATTATCGTCATCATTAACATGACTTCATTATCATCATAATGCCCATCATCATTATCGTCATCATTAACATGACTTCATTATCATCATAATGCCCATCATCATTATCGTCATCATTGACATGACTACATTTTCATCATAACGCCCATCATCATTACCGTCATTATTGACATGACTTCATTATCATCATAATGCACATCATCATTATCGTCATCATTAACATGACTTCATTATCATCATAATGCCCATCATCATTATCGTCATCATTGACATGACTACATTTTCATCATAATGCCCATCATCATTATCGTCATTATTGACATGACTACATTATCATCATAATACACATCATCATTATCGTCATCATTGACATGACTACATTATCATCATAATGCCCATCATCATTATCGTCATCATTGACATGACTACATTATCATCATAATGCCCATCATCATTATCGTCATCATTGACATGACTACATTTTCATCATAATGCCCATCATCATTATCGTCATCATTGACATGACTACATCATCATCATAATGCCCATCATCATTATCGTCATCATTGACATGACTACATTATCATCATAATGCCCATCATCATTATCGTCATCATTGACATGACTACATTATCATCATAATGTCCATCATCATTATCGTCATCATTGACATGACTACATTTTCATCATAATGCCCATCATCATTATCGTCATCATTGACATGACTACATTATCATCATAATGCCCATCATCATTATCGTCATCATTGACATGACTACATTATCATCATAATGTCCATCATCATTATCATCATCATTGATATGACTTCATTATCATCATAACACCCATCATCATTATCGTCATTATTGACATGATTCATTATCCTCATAATCGTCATCACCATTATCGTCATCATTTACATGACTTCATTATCATCATAGTGCCCATCATCATTATCCTCATCATTAAGATGACTTCCTTATCATCATAACGTCCATCATCATTATCGTTATCATTAAGATGACTTCATTATCATCATAGTACCCATCATCATTATCGTCATCGTTGACATGACTTCATTATCATCATAATGAACATTATCATCATCATCATCATCATCAATAATATCACCAGTTATTGTGGTTAATACTCACCATGAATATTATTGTTTTAGCATAAAGTTCAAGTGACAGCAAGTGTTCAATTAATTTATTAATATTCACTGTAGATATTATTATTTGAAAGTGGTTATCATTCTCCAGTTAACTATTTGATCAACCCTCTTATGATAACCAATATTCATTTTAGTTTCCTCACTATCTATAAGAGACATGTTCTTGAAGGTCAAGAGACAGCAACTCTTCTAAGAACCTCGACACTCTTCTCAGTATCTAAATTGAACTATCATCACTATCACCATAGCTACATTATCATCATAATCTACATCAGGATCATTATCATTTATACTTTCTCTAATTATTATATATATGTCTGTGTCTGTGTCTGTGTGTTTGTGGTATTTTGTTGCTGCTTGTCTAGGTATTTTTATATTCAATAATACGTATATATATATATATATATATATATATATATATATATATACAATGGTAACGTTTCTGTGTTTAATTCCTATACCCTATTAATGCTTATATTCTAACGGTATCTGATAATTAATAAAATCACCACTTATCATTTACTCCTTTTCGAGTTTTTCCCACCACTGTTAGTCTAGGGTTTCTCACGGGTGTTTAAGTGACAGCAAGTCTCCTCAAGTCTCCAAGACTCTTCTGGCAGATCTTAATAACGCTGTACTCATGATGGTCTCCACTTATCCTCTGATTTCCAAGTTTTCCAGTCCCTTTATCAAGCCTTTGGGTATTGTTTCAAGTATCACCGTCACTTTCAGGTTCCAGAGATTTTTTTAGTTCTCTATAAAGGCCAAAATACTTATCTCTCGTTTTGCTTTCATTTTTACTCAGTGGTGCACGGGGATGCCAAACTCTAATATTCGACAGGTACTCTTTTTTTATCATCAATCGGTCTGGTCTTCTGGCCGGGATTAAGAGATCCTCTTTATTCTCAAAATCCCAGAGAAGATTGTGTGTCTCATTCTCCGGGACGCATTCTAGGTTGTGCATGTTCGTAAGTTCAGATCCAAACTTCTTCTACAGTTCCATGAGGATCATCTTCCCCAAACAGTCATGTCTAGTTTTAAACTGTTTTTGCGCTAATTTGCTGCATTCGCTTATTATGGGATTATAAACTACATTTGCTATTTTGTTGTTTTTATCTAGTTTCGCTTTAATGCAGTTGGTCTGTATGGCGTTATTGTATGTTGCTATATGAAGAAATTCAGTTTCTCTCTTAAGGTTTTTCTTTTCGTAGCCATGTCCGAGTTTTCTAGTGAGAGGTTTCGTTTGTTTGTCGCTCGAAATATCCATGTAACTGTTTTCCTTCCCATTTTTGTTCCCTTGTTATTTTTGTTCCGTTGCGTCGTTCCTGATCACTATGATTTGTCTTTGCTCTTTTCCTACTTCTTTTCTTGACACATATTCTCTCTATGTCATCTTTCGGTTATAAAACCTTATGCATGGTTATTAGCTTTCTGGTCCTCTGGTCCATTTGTTGAAGTTCTTCCTTCGTCCATTTCAAGAAGGATCTTACAAGTAGGACAGCTCGTGAGATTATCCCTTTGATGAGATTCCTGCTATCGAGTTCAGTTTCGGGAAGTTTTCTTGTTCGCCTGAGAAAGTCTTTCTTAAATGGTTCTTTCATCTTCACTTGTTTGATGAAGTCCGCTTACAATACTCCCAAGTACTTGTAACTTTCCTTTTCTCTGAGCCTTCCGATTTTTTCCTAATTTGGTAGTTTTGTTCTTTTCTTTTGTCTTTTACTGCCTCTCATTATTTGCATGGCACATTTTTCTATGCCAAATTCGATCCTGTATCTTCACCGAATATTCTTATTGTTTATATAAGAGTCTCCAATTCTTTTTATTTATTTATTTATTTATTTATTTATTTTTGCAAATAGCTTGATATCGTCTATGTACAATTGATAGATAATGTTTTCTTGCGATTTAGTAACTTTGTAGCCTCCTGTACATTATCTGAATATGTGATTGAATGGCATCATTATAACTATTACGAATAGTTATAGCGTGTCTTCCTGGAGTATACCTCTCGAGATTTTCACGTCAGTTAAAGTAATTATCATTATTATTATTTGATAACTGCCGGGTAATTGCGGTTACAAAATCAATTTAGTCATCATTTTCATTTATTCTGAGTGAGTTAGTTTAGTAGAAAGCCAGATATAGAGGACTCCCAGTGAGAATCGATTTCACTAACAGTGATTTGTTTGCTTACTAAGCCAACTATTTCACTATAAGAAGGGGTCTATTTTCTCTCAGTTTGCCAGAAGTCACAATTATGGGACACCCAGAGAGAGAGAGAGAGAGAGAGAGAGAGTCAATCTCATTAATTATAGTTTACAAGCTTCTTCACCCTTCCCTCATAATAGGTGCCTGAAGTTGAAATATAGTATTCATTTACAGTGCTTAGCTTAGTTTCGTGCCAGGCCAGAATTATAGGACACCCAGTGACGATCGATCTCCGTAACATTTGCCAACTTACCTTTCTAATCTTTCTACTACATAAGGTACCAATAAAAATAACAATTTTGATTCGGAAAATTATACACAAAATATTTATGTCTAATTTTTTCCTGATATATATATATATATATATACGTGTGTGTGTGTGTGTGTGTGTGTGTGTGTGTGATCAAATAAGTTAGCCGACTGTTAATAAAGGAGGTGATTTTAGTGACGAGAGAAAAACCAACAAACACACATACAAACACAGATATATATATGTGTGTGTGTGTGTGTGCGCGCGTGTGTGTGTGTGTTTTATAACAGTCATCGCGACCGTACTACTAGTAGATGCCCTTAAAAGGGTCAAACGTGGAAAGAACGTTAGTTTTTTTTTTAATGGAGAGTGATTTTTTTGTTCTCGTCACTAAAAACACCTCCTTTATCTTTTGGGAGCTGAAGCATGGAAAAATCACAATATTTTCCGTTAATATCTTAGAAAAAGAAAAGTCTAATAGATGGTATTAGTTTAAAATCTCAAATGGTAACTATGGCCAGGCTAAAGAAGCTGATTTAGATCAGCTCAACGTTTACGGTTCAAGGTGGAATAGGTTACATAAAGAAAAAATATTTGATAGCATAAAAGAATACATACTTATGACTATGCCACCCATAAAATAACTTGATGAACTAGTTTTATCATAGAACAAAATCAAAACGTTCCATTACACATGACTGGACCGTATCAAAGGTCAAAATAGGCGTTGTTAAGACTACTTTAGACAGAAGTACTTGAACAGAAGTCTGATTAAACTAAGTGCCAATTCATCTAGTTGCTACAATCAGGGTATGATGCTGACGTGACCATCGTCAAGAGATTATCGTTATTTTAAAAAGTTTATATCATCGTATATATATATATATATATATAAGTAAAAGTAAAGTTAGCGACCATAGTCGAGGGTGACCCGAAGGCTCCCTTTTCGATAGCTACTACACCAAGGTGTAGGGGAGGGCGCTACTCCATTCCCAGGATTGCTCCACTTTACCATTGAACCGTACCTTATAATGCTGAGTGTTAAGCAAGGTGGTATCAAGTACCATTTTTAAAGTCTTTGGTATGACTCGACCTGGGATTGAACCCAGGTCTCCCGGGCCATTGGCGAACACTCTAACCGCTGGGCCTGAGCTAATCCCTGAATGTACTTTTGTAATTTAACTCATGGATATATTTCCAGTTAAACTTTACGATAAAGATTTGGTTCTAACGTCATGACAAACTGTTTAGGGTTATTTTATGCTTAGAGTTTAGGGAATTGCATTCAGTGTACATTTACCTCTCGTTGCCTTTTCCTTTTATTCTAGGCTCCGTTACTATGATAACACAATGGTGACGCCATTTGCTTGGTATTAGTAGAAATATTTGGGAAGCAAGAGAGGTAATTCTACAACTTAATGAAACAAATATTTAAGAAATGTATTGAATCAGTAAAAAATAGTTGACTTAATCAACCGTAAAGAAATCTTATTTGAATTTTCTACCAAATATCTAAATATATAATATATATTCATGTTACCTATCATTCTATCTATCATTCCATCTCTGTTTAACCTATATATATATATATATATATATAGTGAAATTAGAAGGACACTCAAACCTGGTGAAGTTGTCATAATAAATTCATTTCGACGGAGAATATTATTATACTCTCTGTTTCATCAGATGACGTTTTACATGTTAGACTTGAGGTTGCAAAACAGCAAATGTGGAATTACAGTTCATATGTATACGAGGAGAAAAAAATTAAATTCCCAGGCGAGGACAATAGGCGTTAGAAACATGAAGAAACAGGAGCCGGGTGTACCTGTAGGTCAACCCATCCCAATTTGAGCACATGCTAGGAATCCCATAGCAGATGGGATTTTCTAAATAATCTAAGCTCGTAAATTAAATGACTATCCCTATATATATTCTTCATTTACTCCTATATATATATATATATATATATATATATATATATATATTCATATTTACCAACCCCTCAAGGTCAATTTTTAAGCGGAGTTTAACAGGTTTGAATTCAGAGTTTTCCTTCTCCTAGACTAGTTGCCTCACCAAGCCTGAAGAACCTAGTCTAACCTACTATTTACCCATTGCTGGAGGGAGAATTATTGGAGTCATACCTTTCCCAAGGGTATAATCATACCTTTCCCAAGGGTGAAATCAGTCTCGCCCAGGATTTGAACTCGTGTTGCCGTGTCCATTTCCCCCGACGATAACCATGGGCACCTCCATATATATATATATATATATATATATATATATATAGTTATCATAATTTACCCATTCACGCATGAACTGTCCCAGTTATGAATAACAGCAGGTAATACTTCATCTCTATCCTATCGACCGACCTCAGTTTGTTTCTATTTATCTAGCATCCTGTATCTTGAGGGTGACCCAAAGGTTCCCTTATTAATTGCTACTACACCGGGGTGTAGGGAAGAGCGCGACTCCTTACCTTGAATTGTTGCATATAACTTTGATCCGTGTCCTATAATGCAGAGCGTGAAGCAAGGAGGAATCAATTTCGATTTTTGAGTTTTTGGTATGACTCAAACTGGGATTGAAACTCGGTCTCCCGGACCATTGGTTAATAAACATTAAACCATTTTTATCTATCTATCTATCTTCCTGATACTTCATCTCTATGCATCCAAGTATTTGTCGCTGCCTCCCACCAGACACGACTTGACACAAGGTCAAAAGCCCGAAGGCCGATTAAAGTGAGGATAAAGGGGAGGGGAGGTCGGGAACGAGCCGAGACTCGAACCCTGCTTGTCAGTGCTGCTCATCGGCTCACTTAGTGCAATGTGAGCCTGATGAGGCAAGCAGTTTCACGAACCCAAATGTGGGTCCGGGCACGTATGCCAGTTTGCGGCTTAAACTAGACGCATGGTCTAGTGCCGTACAAGGGGGACAAAGGAGACAAAAATGCAGCTCGCCCACCCGAAGGTAGCCTAGTCGAAACTAGGTGCCTAATTAAAGGCCCCAAGTCTGCCATTGTTCCTTTTCCAAGGCCACGCTCCGGACCGAACTCCAGAACAGGCCCCGGGGCGCTCGCCATTTCTATGCATCCAATCAACTAATTGATCTTCATTTGTTCATAAACTCTATGGTCTCTTTTTTTTTTATATCTATCATTCTATAAATCACTTCATCTGTGTTTAATTTAATTACCAATCTACCTTTACCTTTTGCTGTTCGATTAATTCGGCCAGAAGACCAGACCATAGCTAGATATTCATGCATCTATTTATCGATCACACTTAAGTAGCAAATCTAATTCCGGTTTTGCTGTTCGATTAATTCGACTTTTTTATGCTTTATACCACTGACACTCTAAAAAAAAAAAAAAAAAAAAAAAAAAACCAATGGTTATTTAACGTGGCTATTGCAAAAGACATATCAATCAATAAAGACCGTAGTTTTAACTTCTGGCAAGATAATTTTAATTATGTTCCAATCAGCTTTCGGAATTATTTCGATGAATACAGTGTTTTCGTGTCGTCTCTTGCGACAATTTAATGCTGACGTGCCTCAAGACGCAAAACGCTAGACGCATTATTTCAATAGTCAGTCTTGATGCTTCAATTGTTATTGTTATTGCTTCAAGTCCTCAGCTATTATTACTCTTACTGCTATCAAAATAATAAAACCTTTCTTTAACACCATTCATGAAACAATTGATGGGACACTGACTTGGAATGAACTACAGACCATTGATAATAGAGTAATAATGTTTGAAAAAAAGTTTTCTCTAGGGTCTGTCGCCAATAGGTTTTAACTTACCCAAAATTCTCAGGGTGTCTGTCTCACCCAATTGATAACTGCGTATTCTGCATATCACTGAAGCGCCTGAGGTTAGTGTTTCAAGTCTAGTACGGTCTCAAAAGCTGCTTTTTAATCCAGTCGCTTTATGTCTATTTAAAAAGTTGCGGCATCAAAATCCTTTCACCGAATATTCGAACAAAACATTCAAAAATTCAATTTGATATATTTGTATACGGAAGTGGCTTTGGGAACAATTTTCATTGGAAGGTCATAGACGGAATTTCATTATGATTTCACCCTTGGACCAATACGGTGTTTGTGATACTACCAAGCGGTACATATACCCGGGCGACATAAATTCCGGCTGATGAATACCCATTTCCCCATCGCTATTGCATAAATAACATGTTTCGATTATTTACATGTTCAGCCATTTTTCTACAAGGATGCCAGGGTGTGAGAGCCTGTGGTATCATTTAAGATACTATGGGTTATGTGATACAAAAAGGAATTGTATTTTAATTGAAACAAAGCGAGTGATAAACCTATTGGATTTCAGTTGGAAGCGCGACCAATGATGCTGTTGACGGTCTCTTTAGAAGTAAGTTAATTATACTAATTAGTGTTTCATAGTTAATTCTGATAATTCAATTGATTAAAAATGACATTTTGCGCAAAAATCATTATTTACTTTGCAAATTCGACTGGACATTGCTATATTCACAGAGTTTGAATATCAGTGTATTGTTATTTTGAAAAGCTACTAAACAGAGATTTAGAGGGAGGGGTAATACTTTTACCTGTATCGCTCCACTTAACCTTGAACCGCACCTTAAAACTCTGCCTTAAGCAATAAGGCTTTATGTACCATTTTTTCAAGTATCTGGCATGACTTGACTTGGGAATGAACCCTGGTCTCCTGGACTATTGACGAACGGGGGAAATCTCCGTGACGTAGTGGCTAGAGTACAAGACTGAGATATTGTAGATAGCTAGTTCGGACTCCTGTCACACTATTCCGTTCATTAGGTTTAATAATTTCGAGAAAGGCCCGAACCCCACTTAGCCCCTTCTAAGCTATGGTTATATCGTACCACTTCTGTTGATTTACAAGGATAGAATTGCCATTAAATTACCTATGAAGGTTTTTATACAACCCGATGGTTGAGCGGCATATTCAGGACTACTGTGAGTGAGTGGGTTATATCCCTATAATGAGATACCCCTTTTTGGAGGGTGGAGGGTCTTATTCCTTTACTAATGATGCAGTCGGCGTTTTCTAAACCCCTGCCTACCGGGTAATATTGGGTTTCCATTTCTAAGAACAATATTAATGCTTCTATATTTAAGAAAGGATAAATGATTCTAATTAACATTTGCATATCTCAATTCTATCGAGAATTCGGATGATTAAAAAAGACTTCCAGCGTGGATGCTGACCCCAGAAAATCATCATTAAATTGCAAATTCGACAAGAAATTACTTTGTTTTCCACTAGAAAAATTCTAAAGTATTTCTCTAACAAATACCCTGCGGCGACTTACCGCGCTTTCCTACTTTACGATTAAACAATTTTTATACACAAAATTACCTATGAATCTGTTGGGTTCCTTTGTAACAGTCCGTGATTATATTAGTACTTCTATCAATAAATAAATAAAAGGATTCTTTCTCTGTTAAATCGAGAATTAGGAAGACCAAAAAGTGACTTCCCGTGCGAATAACCTACAAAATTGGCATTTAGTTCCAAGTTGAAATGGAAATTGTTTTATTCAATAAGAAAGTGAGTGGGTTATATCCCTGGGAAGAAATATTGTCCGCTTATTTTACAGCCCCACCCGACTGGGTTAACAAATTTAACTAATTATTTTTATTTTTATTATAATCATTATTATTTGTAATATTCCCATTAGCTTGATTAGCAATTAATGTTAAGTTCGATTCTCCCTTCTTTTTATTTTTATGATAATTTTTAAATTAAATTTTCCCGTTCCTTTGTATCTATATCGACTTTTTTTCTTTTATTATTTCTAACGTCATTGCGTATCGTCCATATAATCCTTGTTCATTTCATGTTGCTCCTTAATTAGATCTCTAACTACAAGGACAATATTCCGTCGGGATCGTGAATCTTCAAAGCTAACCAATTCATGGACAATCATTTTCGTTAAAAATAATCAGAATAATGATATATATTTTTTCCAGTAATCACACCGATCTTACTATTAGTACAATGAAATAATTACTATCTTCCCTCGAATACCAATAATAATAATAATAATAATAGATCGCAAGAAAAACGATATAAGAGCCAATTATTCTCAAGTGGGTAAAGACAAGATAAAGAAAAATAACATATACAGATGGAGCGGAGCTAGAGATGAGACTAATCAACCACATATACAAATGCTTTAAGTTGGCTCAGAAATAGCGTAAAAAGGGAATGATGGGGTGGAAATGGTGATCTACTGGGAACAATGCAAGCGAAAGATTTTATCATATAAACCAATGGTGAATGTAAAAAAGATCATGTTTTGAATGAAAAACAAAAATCTTCGGGTATTTAGATCATCTAATTCAGGCCATAAAATCAGATTTAGTTGACGTGAAAAAATATGAGACTGTTAATACGTGTTTCTACTTTTCTTATCTTTAGTTGAATAATAATAATAATAATAATAATAATAATAATAATACAAATTAGCATAGAAGGAGTATAAGACTAGACACGCCTGGTGATCCACTGGGAGAAGTGCAAGAAATTTCAATTTGGCCATACGAACAAATGGTATATGCACAACCCAGCAACTGTCCAAGAAAATGACACACATAAACTCCTTTGGGACTTTGACATAGAGACGGATCACCTAATCTCGGCCCGAAGACCAGACCTTATGATAATAAAAAAAAAGAGAATTTGCAAAATTATCGATTTTGCTGTCCCGGCTGACCACAGAATAAAACTGAAAGAATGTGAAAAGAAGAATGAATACCTCGACTTTGCTAGAGAATTGAAAAAACTATGAAACATAAAGGTGACAATTATATCAATTGTGATAGGGGCGTTTGGTACAGTAACTAAAGGATTATTAAAGGGACTGGAGGACTTAGAAGTTGGTGGACGAGTGGATACCATCCAAACTACAGCATTGTTGAGAACGGCCAGAATACTGAGAAGAGTCCTGGAAACTTGAGGAGACTTGCCGTCTCTCAAACTCCAGAGAAAGACCATCAGCTAATGCTGATGTGAAAAATTCTAATGATAATAATAGAAAGCAGAAAAACTGGATATGAGAGTGATGGAACGGTCCTCAATGTCTGGGAAAAGAGACTAGACGGATTGGAAATTAGAGGATCAGAGGAGGAATCGCCTGTATCATGACTTCAGCTTTGGTAAGATCAAATATACAATTCAGAAGAGTCCTAGAAGCTTGAGGAGACTTACTGTCACTCAATCTTAAATGAGAAAAAGCCAGTTAAAACTAGCAAGTAGAGAAATAATAATAATAATAATAATAATAATAATAATAATAATAATAATAATAATAATAATAATAATATAAATTCTGGATGGGAGATGAGTTGCGAAAATTCTGAGGAAGGTGAAACGTACAGGAACCCAACGGAAAGAAAAGACAGCAAAAAAGACAACTGCAGAAAAGTCTGACAATACGAGGAGTAAATCAAAAGATACCTACGAAAGGAGGAAGTCTTAAAAAGTACTGGGATAGGATCAAACAATACAAACAAAACAGGTTATTCCACCACCCCCACAAAAAAGAAAGAAAATTCTGACAACAAGCTGGTAGGCAAGGCATAAAGAAAATCAGCTACTGGAGACGAAAGAAACAAAATAAAACTTGGTGTAAGATAAGAAGAAGGGAAAAAACAAAACGGAAATATTGTAGAGATAACATAAAAGAAGAATTAGAAGAATTTGAAGGAAGCCCTGAGGCGAAAATACAACTGGAATGGCCCGGAGGTACACTTAAGAAAATACAAAATCACAAAATGCCAGGCCATGATGGCATCCATGGATTCTGGTTTTAAGAATTCATGTCCATCCACGACACAGTGGCTCTGCGACAGAGTAAATGTATTCAAGAAGCAAACATACCCGAATGGATAAAGAAAGGGAAAGCTACCCGGATCTAGCAGGGCCACCCAAAAGTATCTCTCTATAACAACTATAGACTAATAATGTTTACCTACGATGGGTAAAATTCTACCGGCACAGATAAAAGAATGAATCTTTTACTCGCCTGTATGCTGCAGACTATTTCCAAAAGAAAAAAAATGGATTCGACAGGAGAACAAGAATAACAAATGAGATCAGCATAGCAAAGGCATGGATTGATTACAAGAAACGTGAATAATAAAGTGTTTGAAAAATCACATATTGTCAGAAAAAATTATAATGTCATGTACAACTGGAAGGTGAAATTGATAGCAGGTGGTCAAACCCTAACAGAGGTAAAAATCCAAAGAAGCATGTCCTAGGGAGACTCATTCTCCCCACTGATATTCATTACAGGAAAACAACCATTTAATCACATACTTGGGAAATGTACGGAAGGACTACAAATTTTCAAAATCACAAGTAAAGATCAATCACCTTAGGCATGTGGATGAGATAAAGGTATTCACAAAAACTGAAAATAAACTGGTCCCTGATGCAGACACAAAAAAATATCGTCACAATAGAAAAATAGAATTTGGCTTTGAAGAATTTGCTGCTAATAAAGTAGGAAAAGAGAATCATCGGAACAACGGAACCAAGAATGCTTTTGAACGCTTAGGGAGAAGGAAAACTACTAGTACTTGGCGATATTTGAAGCTGACACTATCAAAAAAGTGGATATCGAAGAAAAAAAAATAGGGAAGGTGTCTCTCAGAAGAACCAGAAACCTTCTCGAAAGAAAGTTCCGTGGCAGAAATTGCCTGAAAACACCTGGGCAGTCCTTGTTTTAAGATACCCAGGGCCATTCTAAAACTGGATTAGCGAGGAACTCAGACAAATGGACCAAAGGTCAAGAAAACTGATGACGATGCACAAGGCCTTACATCCAAGAAATAACACTGACAGATTACATGTGTCAAGAAAAGAAGGAGGAAGAGGACTAGAATTGAGGATAGCGTTGATGCATCCACACACGGACTTGAGGACTAAAAATGTTTAAGTGCAGCAATCAATTGCAGCAGTGGCAACATATGTACAGATTGAAAATCAACAAAAGATAGAAAATCAAAATGAAAAACAGCTGTATGGATATTACAAGCGACAAGTACGTGAGTTTGTATACGGGATGACTTGGTCATGCCTACGAAAGGGATATATCAAGAGAGGATCTGGATCTCTTCTAATATCTACGCGGAACGAAGCCATAAGTACCCATTTTATTAAATTAAAAATCAATTATACTCAACAGAGTAGCAAGTGTTGGTTAATCGAAGAAAAAAATCAAATGATGAATCACTCTATAAGCGAATGCAGTGGACTAGCACAGAATGAGTACAAGAATAGATTGTTTCCTGCGTAACAGAAAGTACGTCGTAAGTGAACGAGAGGAACTAGAGATCTACAATTCATTGATCAACACATCCACAAGGAGAATAAACCGAGACGAAAAAATATACTTATGCTGTGAATTGATTATAAGAAGGCATATGATATGGTCCCGCTAAGCTGGATAATAAACTGTTTTAAAATGTACTAGAAATCCGACGCAGTCATAAAGTTTATCAAGAATACCATGAAAAAAATGGAAAGTAGAACTGACAAAAAGAGGAAAAAGATTATCTGAGGCGAAAATTCAGAGAGGAATACTCCTGGGAGATATGTTTTTACAATTACTATTTGTAAAAGCGATGATGCCACTCAATCATGTAGTTAGGAAATGCACAGACAGATAGAAACTTCATAAATTGCAAGAAAAACCAACCACCTAATGTACACAGACGGCATCAAAAGAACTGGAAACCCTAATACGGACAATGAGGATATACAGTGGCGATATCGGGATAGAACTCGACAGAGAAAAATGTGCTATGCTAATAATGAAAAGCAGAAAACGACAAATGATGGAAAGAATAAGTAGTAAAGTTAGCGACCGGTGTCGAGGGCGACCAGAAGGCTCCCTTTTCAATATCTACTACACAGAGGTGTAGGGGAGGGCGTTACTCCTTTTCCTGGATTGCTCCACCTTACACTTGATACGTACCTTATATTCCTGATCATTAAGCAAGGATGTATCAAGTACCATTTTTAAAGTCTTTGGTATGACGCGACCTGGGATTGAACCCATGTCTCCCGGACCATCGGCGAACACTCTAACCACTAGACCAATGAGCAGGTGTACCAAATCAAAACAAGATCAGAAAGTTCGAAGAACAGAAAGAAGCATCGTCATTTAATTTTTTTTCAAAAATCAACAGAATCTTGTTCTCATTTATCTCTTTTTTTGAAAAAAAATTACTGGTAAAGTGTTTGGCTTTTTATTCATTTATTTTTTTCATCAACCAAAAGTTTTTATGATGAAAACAGGTAAATATATCTTGAATCCCGTGGTTCATTCCAGGAATTCTGGCGCTCAGTTATTTACGTCAAGAGATGAAATTCGTTTATAGGTTAAGTAAAAATGTCAAATAAGACGTACCTTGAGGACCACACATAACACGGATCAAACTGAGACAAAGTCACACAAATTACAAAATTTTACCATCTTTAACCAAACAACTGACTTTATTTTTTTCCTAAGTGTTTACATGTTAGCAGAAAATTTCAGTACTAAAGATGAATTTGATAGGTTGTATTCTTTATTTATCAGGTGGTTAAGGTCTAAAGTTGGGTAGTCCCGAAGATGAAGACTATCCAAAAATCCATAGTGCATTTATATTTCGAAGTATAATATTTGTCACTGCCGTTTAATTGAAATATAAGGTCTATATCTTTCTCGGAAATATGTCAGAATAAGTACCGTAGTATTTCGTGTGCTTTATTTTGCCTTTCAATTTGTGTTCAAATCTTTTTTGACGAAAAATCATACTTTTTCAGTAGTAAATAATGCTTTTAATGACTTGAATGAGACTGAAAAATAAGTTTTAGATCTGTGACTGAAAAAAAAGGTGCTATAATACAATCCTTCCAGTTTGTTTGTTTTTTTGCTTTGTTTTTTTGTTGTTTTTTTTTTATAGATTCATGACTATAAGGTCATGTGAATATATTGGTAAATGTTCATTGTATGTTTTTAGCTAATACTCTTCTACGGCCTGGATGAGGCAAAAGATTTATATTAAAATGGAGTCAAACTGATTTAAGTTCAGTACTTTCCTTCTCCTCGATATGTTGCTATACCAAGGCTAAAGAGTTAATACCGGCCGACTATTTGACTAAGAGTTGGGAATAAAATATGGATTTATGCCTTTCTAAAGCATACTCGGGCGAAATGAAAGGCAAGGTGCTTTGTCTGGAAATTGAACTCCTCTGGCCTAGTCTATTTCCTACGACGACAACCGTTACGCCATTCAGTTATTTTTATGCTTGTATACGAGCTAGAAAAAGTTTACTGGATAGATTCCCGAATGCATATAACTGTTCCGTATCGATTCGCTCATGTTGCACAATTCAGACGTCACACATCAACACAAACACTGCAATCCTATGGATAAAAAGATAAATATTGGAAATAATACGCCAATAGAAAGCCTTTTTTGTTTTCGTCTTTCTTTTTTTATTTTATTTGCTTTTTCCCCACTATTCTGAACGTTTATTAGCGTCAACGACTGAAATCCATTGAGACTTGAATTATTGACGGCCTCAAGTCAAAGCTCCACGCAAGTTTGTTTTATTATTTTTTGTAAGAAGGACAAAAAATAATTAGGTTATGATACTAATAAATATTATCAAAATCATTACTGTCACTACCATCATAATTATCATTATTTTCTAAAATATCATCATGGCATTACTATTACGAGAAAAACCTGCCAATAACAACAATAGTTATTATTACGGTTATTGTGAGACTTTCCATACAATAGTAATGTCATTATAAAATTATAGTCAATGAACGAAAAAATAATGATCTGTAGAATTATAAATAAATCGATACTCACATGACTGATTAATTGTACCATAACATTTAATTTTAACATATGACTTGTAACTATTGTAACACGTACAGATTTCTATGTAAGAAGAGTTTAGAGTTCTTAGAAGATTTGAATCATTCAGGTTTTCTAAGAACACCAAATTCTTCATGCTAAAATTGATTATGCCTCAACAGTTTCTTTCCTTTTAAGAATCATTAGTTTTTGCACCACAATGCCTGATCTGCTTGAATATATATATATATATATATATATATATATATATATATATATATATATATAAGGTATTCTTCAATCCCGTAAATCCGGAGCAGGGAACAATTTCGTCAGAGCGAATAAATTATTCAAATTTCAAATATTTAAATATTCCTGGGAGAGAGCTCAATGTAATTCACATAGCAAATATTATTTCAAGAAAAAAACAATATTCAGTCACTTTAGGGTAATAAATTTATTTCCATCCTGTTAAGAGCATTGATATGAATCAAAGACTCTAAAATAATTTTTAACAGGATTTCATCAGATCCGATAGGAAAATAAAATACAATACAACCAGATAGGAGGGAAATTTATTTATTTATCTATTTATTTATTTTATATATTTATTTACATTGAGTTCTCTACTAGGAATATCTAAATAACTCGACTATTCCTCCTATCTCATAGCAACCTTGCGTAATTGTCGTCAAACTTTTTATTTATACACTTAGTAAGCGTCCAAGTGGTGAATCCATACAGTAGTATGAGCACGACTGCTGCTTCGAAAAAATTGTGTCTTATTTTATCGGATAGGTCTAACTTCTATATGGCCGATAGCCTATGTTAGAGCCAGGGTCCCTGGGTTACTTGCTTTACGCATTCATCCGACATAGTTAAAGGTTTTCAAAAAAACAATTTTTTTTTGTTGTTTGAAGGGGGTTGTTTATGTGTATGCGTGCCTAAGTGTGTGTGCTTTTAAACGTTAGTATGTTTGCGTATGTGTTGTTGCTCATGCATACCTTTGTACGTATGTCTGCGTATATAATAGCACGCATCTTTACATATATGCGCATATTTCCGCTGTCTGTATTTGGGAAGGGATGAATGACTCGAAGACTACATAAAAAAGTACGGAGGAAGAATTATAACTGCGACCAGAAACAATAAAGACAACACAAGCAGCAACCGAAATGAAATAACCAGAAAAATAAGAATGAGAAGGAAAACAACTGTATGGATACTTCAAGGAACAAACAAGCGACGTCTCACCTGAGAAAACTTGGACATGACTAAGAAAGGGAAACCTTAAAAAAGTGTTGCGTTCTGGTTAGTGAACACTTGTAATATTAAATAAAGGACAAACCACGATATGAGAGGAGTAAGTAGGCAACCATAGTCGAGGGTGACCAGAAGGCTACCTTTTCAATAACTACTGCACCAAGGTGTAGGGAAGGGCGCTACTCCTTTCCCTGGATTGCTCCACTTTGTTCTTGATACGTACCTTATATTGCTGAGTGTTAAGCAAGGAGGTATCAAGTACCATTTTTGAGTCTTAGAGATATATTCTTAGGAAAAAGTATTTACAATAGAGAGACTATTAGTAGACAAGAACGTAGGATTAGTGAATAAAGAATAAAGATATAGTCCAACGATAGTATTGACTTCCGTTATTATGGTAGCAAGTAAGGTGATCTAGTGCGATCTCCAGTCTCCAACGCTCTAATACTATTTCTATAAGAAGCTGCTCTTCACCTTCAAGTCTGCTTTGGTATTAGTAGCTACTGCTAAATATGGCAGATGAACTAGTTTATTGTGTGGAAAAAGGTTGGTGATACCCAACAAAAAGGAAACTGAATCTCTTCATGCAGCAGCTCAAAACAACACCATAAAGACTATGCCAAAGCAAGAATAGACCAGAAACGTAACAAAATAACAGATGTAGATAATGTATTGATAGAGACGAAATGATCAATCTCATAATAAGCGAATTCGGTAAAATAGCGCAAAAAGAGTAAAAGACTAGACACGACTGGGTGAGCAAGGAATTGTGCAAGAAGTTTAAATTTGACCATACGAACAAATAATATATGCACAAGACAGAATACGACCTGGAAAAGGAAACGCTCAAACTTTTCTGGGATTTTGAGATTTAAGCAGATCACTTAAGCTCGGCCAGACGACCAAACCTTGTAATAGTAAAAAAAAAGAAGAGTACCTGCCAAATGGTGGACTTTACCGATACAACTGACGATAAGGTAAAACTTAAAGAAAGCGTAAAGAGAGTCCTTGCATGAGAACTGAAAAAAACTAGGGGATATGAAAGTGACAGTGATACCAATTGTAATTGATGCACTCGGTACGGTCAGTAAAGAATTGGTACAGGCACAGAAAGACTTGAATGAATGGGGACCATCCAAACTACTGCATTGTTGATATTGACCCGAAGAAGAATCATGAAATCTTGAGAAGTCTTGTTGTCACTCAGACTTCAGTGGAAAAATCATCAGCTCGCGCTAGTGTGAAAAACTCTCAAATGAATAAAAATAATAATAATAATAATGATAATAATAATAGTAGCACTAGAAATGAACAGATGCTTACAAGGCGCGCAAGTACCTGAATGGATGACCAAAGGAAAGACTACACTAATCCAAAAGGACCCTAGCAAAGGAACTGCTCCAAACAATTACAGACCCATAACCTGCCTACAATGATGTGGAAAATACTAACAGCACAAGTGAAGGAAAAGATCTACTACTCGCTAACAAGCGGCGGATAGTTCCCTGACAAACAGAAAGGACACCGCAGAGTATCCAGAGGCACAGCAGAATTACTCTACATAGATCAGCACATCCTAAATGAGAGCAAGACAAGACGGAAAAATCTAGCTATGGCCTGGATAAACAACAAAAAGGTATATGATATGGTCCCACCAAGCTGGATAATACACTGTCTCAAAATATACAAGATATCACATGAAGTCATAAACTTCATCGAACAGACCATGAAAACATGTAGAGTGGAGCAAACAGCAGGAGGAAGAAGCAGAGCTGAAACAAAGATCCTAAGAGGGATTTTGCACTATCACCCTTACTATTCATAATAGTCATGATGCCACTGAACAACATATTCAGAAAATGCGCTGACGTATACAAACTCAGTAGATCGCAAGAGAAGATCAACCACCCAATGTACATGGATGACATTAAATTATTTGCAAAAAATGAAATAGAACTGAAAACTCTCATACACGCCGTTAGAATATACAGTCAGGACATAGGAATGGAATTTGGCATAGAAAAATGTGCTATGCTCGTCATGAAAAGTGGCAAACGACATATGACTGACGGAATGGAACTACCAAAATCACGACAAAATTAGGACGCTCGAAGAAAATGAAACCTACAAATACTTGGGGATCTTGGAGAGTGACACCATCAAACAAGTGCAAATGAAAGATACGATCCGAAAAGAATATCAGAGGAGAACGAGAAAACTACTCGAGACAAAACTCTCCTGCAGAAACCTCATCAAAGGAATGAATACTTGGGCTGTGCCCCTAATCAGATATTCGGGACCCTTTCTCAAGTGGACCAGAGAGGAACTTAAGCAAAAGGACCAAAGAACAAGAAAACTAATGACCATGCATTAGGCATTACACCACAGAGACAACGTTGAAAGATTATATGTATCAAGAAAAGAGGGAGGAAGAGGACTTGCCAGCATCGAAGTCACCGTTGACGCATCCATACAAAGGCTCGAAGAATGCATAGAAAAATACGAAAGAGGACTGATTACAAGCATCAGAAACGATACGGGCAATACGATAGACGAAAGAATGACAACAACTAGGAAACAAAAATGGGAGGGAAAACAACTATATGGCCGCTTTAAACGTCTAATAAACAACATCTCACACCAGAAAACCTGGACCTGGTTAAGAAAAGGAAACCTTAAGAGAGAAACGGATTCCCTCTTAATCGAGCACAGGACAACGCCATAAGAACCAATCATATCAAAGCGAGAATAGATAAGACGCAACAAAACAGTAAATATAGGCTATGCAGTGACAGAGACGAAACGATCAATCACATAATAAGCGAATGCAACAAATTAGCACAGGAGTATAAAGCGAGATACGACTGGGTGGGCAAGGTGATCCACTCGGAAATGTGCAGGAAATTTCAATTCGACCATACAAACAAATGGTATATGCACAACCCGGCACCTGTTCTAGAAAATGACTCGCATAAACTCCTATGGGATTTTAACATACAAACGGATCACCTAATCCCGGCCAGAAGACCAGACCTCATAACAATCAACAACAAAAAAAGAGAATCTGCAAAATTGTCGACTTTGCTGTCCCGGCGGACCACAAAATAAATCTAAAGGAAAGTGAAAAGAAGGATAAGTACCTCGACCTTGCTAGAGAATTGACAAAGCTGTGGAACATGAAAGTAATGATTGTGCCAATTGTGATTGGTGCGTTAGGCACAATAACTAAGGGATTATTAAAAGTCCTGGAGGACTTGGAAGTTGGCGGACGGGTAGAGACTATCCAAACGACAGCATTGCTGAGAACGGCCAGAATCCTGAGACGAGTCCTGGAGACTTGAAGAGACTTGCTGCCACTTAAACTCCAGTGAAAAACCATCACCTAACACTGATGTGAAAAACCCAAAAGGAGTAAATAGCAATAATAATAGCATTCTTTTTGTTAGTATTGTGCATGCTGAATAAAATAACAACAAAAAGGAGGACAGAAAAAAGTAGTATAAATAGATATACGCAAAGCCGTTTTGAACTGCCATCAACCGTATAGTATACCTGCTTGGGGGCCCCAGAAGGGCGGATTTAATAATGAATAGTACTTTAGGAAAATTGATATGGTGTAGAGTGAGGGTTCAGTAACATAGATTCGGGAGATGTGAGCATAAGTCTCTAACACCGGCCCTGAATACAACCATTCTTCGTCCCATTAGAAAATAGTCAATAGAATCAGCAATGGATGAGTGGGTCACAAAGATCGTACATAAACACACACCCGAGCATGCAGATATATCTGTAAATATATATATATGTGTGTGTGTGTATACATATATATATATATATTTACCAACCCCTCCGCTCGGGCAGGATATGACACAGGTCAATTTTAAAGCGGAGTTTAACAGATTTGAATTCAGAGTTTTCCTTCTCCTAGATTAGTTGCCTCACCAAGGCTGAAGAACCTATTCTACCCTACAATTTACCCATAGCTGGAGGGAGAATTGTTGGATTCATACCTTTCCCAAGGGTATTAGTGCTATGTGAAATGCAATTAGCCTCATCCAGGATTTCAACTCGTGTCACTGTGTCCATTTCCTACGACGATAACCATTACACCACGGGCACTTCCGCGTGTATATATATATATATATATATATATATATATATATATCTATATATATATATTGTCATCGATAGACAGACTGTTTCGTCGTATTACAACTCTTCAGTGTGGCTAGACACGTAGAGCGCTTCAAGCTGAAATCGAAACCCGCCTAAGTTTATGTTAGTTATTTAAATTTATAAATATATGAATATTTATATAGACAAATATCACACAGACACACACACACATATATAGATACACACCACATATATATATATGTGTGTGTTTTGTATCTGTATATATATATATATATGTGGTTGGGTGTGTGTGAGAGAGTGTGTGTGTGTGTGCGTGTGTGTGTATATATATATATATATATATATATATATATTGTCATATATATATATATTGTCATCCACAGACCGACTGTTTTGTTGTATCACAACTCTTCAGTGTGGCTAGACACGCGGAACGCTTCAAGCTGAAATCGAAACCCGCCTAAGATTACGTTACCTATTTAAATGTATATGTATAAATATTTATACACACAAACATCACACACACACACATATATATATATACAGATACACACCACATATATATGTATATATATGTGTGTTTTATATCTGTATATATATATATATATGTGTGTGTGTGTGTATCTATACATACACATGTATGTATGGAGATAGACAGACAAACAGACTGACTGAGATATAAGTTAGGATATCGTCGACATAAGAGTCAATGTCTATGCGATTATCAGACCAAGATGATCGCGTAGGCAGGAAACTGACAGTTATCAAGCGCTGTTGACTGTATTTAGGCTGTCCTCACTTCGATCTACATAGGCTCTCTTTCTCTCTCTCTCTCTCTCTCTCTCTCTCTCTCTCTCTCTCTCTCTCTCTCTCACATACACACATATGTATATATATATAGAGAGAGAGGAACTGTCAGCAAGACAGGCAGACAGAGACAGTTTTTTGAAGAGTCCTTACATATGTTTAGCTTATCGAATAAGCAAAAAGAAAATACTAACGTGTTTATTGTAGTTGCATAAAAAAGACAATATATTTATGCATATTCATACACACACACTCACCTCCCCACACATTTATACACACACACACACACACACACACACACACATATATATACATATATATATATATATATATATATATATATATATGAAGATAGCAGAAAAACATAATCCAAATACGTGAATTTATTATGATGTAAAGTCGACGTTCAACGTTTCGGCTTCAGTAAACATCATCAGGATTTGGATATCAGAATAGTTCACATAGCGATGGGTGCTTGTGGAGATAAGTGGAGCAAACGAAAAGTATACAACGAAAAGATACAAACGAGCACATAGCGTTCATAATTTAAAAGTGTTAACAACGTGTTTGGCACGTGGAAATATATTTGAAAATGTTGGATTTCCAAAAGAAACGAGATAAATCCTCCCGATATATATATATATATATATATAGATATATATATATATATATATATATACATATATATATATCCGCATACAGGCAAACAAGTTTAAATTAGTGAACATGCAGGTGTGTGTATGTAGAGTGTTCATACTTATGTATATATACATATACATGAATATATTTATTTTCGCTTTATATATTAATATAAACGTAGGCATATAATTCTATCTATATCTATCTACCTATATATATATAAATAGATGTCTGTATGTATGTAGGTCAAGAGGTATAAAGGTGAAAGTAAATAAAAATACCAACGATGTCTTGCAGCGATCTTCCATAATATGACGTCGTTGCAAATGCCATTTACACAAAAAAAGTTTCGTAATTGAGGAAATTTGGAACAGGGAAGAACTATACAAAACATTTAAAAAATGGCAGTGGAGAAGTGTTGAAATTAGGATTGGCATTTAGTTTGAGGACATCAGAAAAAAAATTATTGTCAGGTCTTACTTAAGGCAAGGATAATGCCGAAAAATATAAAGAAGAAAAGAAGCAATGAATGAGATGATTGATTAAGATTTGTGGGATCAAAAAATCGAAAAAGATAAATCCAAGAGTAATAGTAATTATAGATAAATAGAACCGTCAAAGTAAAGGAACAAATATATATATATATATATATATATATATATTGAAGAGTATATATTTAGGGATCCAGTTGTTATTAAGGCAAGTTTTAAAGACGATAAAATACTGTTTATTATTTTTAATTGTAATTTTTCACGCTTTCTTGTGTGTTTTTTTTCCTGCGTCCAACTGACAATTTTACAACAAAACGTGACAAATAATTAAAGCAAAAAAAAAACTCTGTCAACTTCAACTACATGAGCCTTGATGACGACCAAAAGTATGGTAGAAAAAGGCTTGGGCAGAAGATATGGAATAATTTCTTAACCACCTGACACAAGGAAAAAAAACAAGAACTCTTAAAATTACAATAAAAATAGATAGTGTTTCATCCTCTTTAATATATCATCATCATCATCATCCTATCGCGCTGGTAGCACGGATATCCCTGACCCTCTCTCGCCACTCCTCCCTATCGTTCATCGCCCTAGGTAGGTCTTCAGGACAACATCCTGTATCCTCACATAGCTGCTGAATGTACGTTCGTGCTGGTCGTCCTGCTTTTACGCGGCCATGTGTGGGGATCCATAAGAGTACATCTCTTATGAGTTCGTCCCTACTTCTCCAGCAGTGTCCTGCATGTCTGGTTCTTCTAACTTGAATAGTTTTCGTGATAGGGGGCAGGTGGCCGTACAGTTGGTGTCTTGTGTGGTGTTGCTGCCAGGACTTGTTCAGGATTGCACGCAGCATTCTTGTGTAATTGCCATATATATATATATATATATATATATATATATATATATATATATATATATATATATATATTATTCAGTCCAGTTAAACCAGAGTCGAGAATAATTCCGTCAGGACAATTGAATTATTCAACTATGAACATTTAAATCTTCCTGGTAAAGAGCTCAATGTAACTGACATCACAAACCAACAATTCCTTAATTATTTTACTACTTTCTTGGAATATTTTCTCGTTAGCGGATAATCTCCTTATTCTCATTTTTACTGCTTTGGGGACTTGCTTGATTATCGCCTTAGGGTGATATGAGTTTACATTAGTATAGGAAGGTTACTCGCCCGTTTTAAGAAAGAGTTTATATGTATTGTTCGAGAGGTTTAGTGTCATATCCAGGAAATTAGCTATCTTATTATTTGATGAAACTTCTATTTTGAATCCTAAGAACTTAGATGCCCTTATAATCTTCTTTTATATGCACGAGCTATTAGAGCCATCACTATTAGGGATATATATTATCCCATCATTATGATATAAATCCATCTGGTCTGCTATTTGTGAAGAATAATAACCTCCCATGGGAACATCAAAATTTTGGGAGTCAGTTTTTACCCACATGGATCTATCATTTGTAAGAACTGTTTTTCTACAAGCTAGAATTATTTTGTATTGTTCTTCAGTTATTTCTACATATTTTCTAGCGTAGTTAATGCTATCAATTAGAGTATTTTTTGTTATTGAAGGATAAAAGTCAATAATATCGAACTGAGTAAATATAGCCTTGCTCTTATTTTTAATTTTCTTAAACCATTCAATGGTGTCATTCGAGTTATTCCAAAGATTACTACAGCTACCTTTTCTCACATTAGTTACAATATTTTGAATAATATTTTTTGATACTTTTCCTAATTCTGTTTTAGAGGGATTAATCAGTCTAGATTGTAATTTGTTCTCAAAATTAGGCTTATGGTCCTTAAATAGAATTTAGGCATCTTCCTTTTTAAATTTCCCTAACTTATCTTCAATATGTAATTTACTAGCAAACTTACAGGTATCATTATTTATTTGGTCAATTGTGTCATTATAGTCTGTTTTGTAATTGTCCGTAATCTTATTCCTTAGAAATTCATGGTATTTAGAGGGTTTAATTTTATACATGTTTTTAGATTTATCCGCCCTCACCCATATGCAGTTAGAACTTGTAATTTCTTCTATATCTTTATTCACTTTCTTTTGAAAACTATTATAGTCTCTCCTAAATTTAATCATCCTAATTAATTTAAATAAGTCCGCCTCAAACGGGGCTATTGTTTGTTATTTGGAGGTGTATTCTGTGATTTGAGGTTGTATACTTCTTTTTTCGTACAGTCAATATCTTCAGATGAGTCCAGGTAGAAGAAGGCCTTCTATCGTATTATTTTAACGAAATACACAATCTTCTCCGTTAATGCTAGTTGGAAGGCATGGTAAGATGGATGAGGGGTGTTTTTTAGTGAGAATTCCAGAGTAAAAATTTCCATTTTCCGAGGTGGTAAAGTTTCCGATATTCTGTTCTTTGGTGGAATTTTCCAAGAGAGCTCAACTAATTAAGAGCAATATATGTATTATTCAGTCCAGTTAAACCGGAGTCGGGAATAATTCCGTCAAGACAATTAGATTATTCAACTATGAACATTTAAATTTTCCTGGTGAAGAGCTCAATGTAACTGACATCACAGAGCAACAATTTACTGTGGAAAGTGAAGTTGAACCTACGTCTAGTTATTTTATTGTGATTCCGACCGGTAACAAAAGAAAAACCGGAATGGGGAATGAAATATTCACCCCCCTCATCACCCCCCTCGCACCCTTCCCTCTTGTGTCCATTATGGCTGTATTAATTATATCCATTGGATCTGAAGAAGTCCTGTTAAATTTGGTGTTATTGATTCATATAAATACCCATAGCAGGATGGAAATAAATTTACAATCCTAATGTGACCGGGTTTTGTTTTTCTTATATATATATATATATATATAATATATATATATATATATATATATATATATATATATATAGGTAGCTACTGTCTAGCCACACTGATGAGTTCTGATAGAACGAAACAGATGTCTGTGGGTTACTATCGATATATATATATATATATATATATATATATATATATATATATATATATATATATATATATAATCGAATAGATAGATAGAAAAATAATATGAATTGATAAGAATAGAATATTTTAGATGAAAAGATTAGTTTGGTTTGTTTTGATTTGGCTTTGATTCTTTATTCATTGGTTGATATTTTGGATTACTTGTGACCAGGGTTCGAACTCACTTCCACTGATGTTGCAGCCCAGTCTATTAGCTAAAACATTATGGAGAATCCTCTTCTTGCGAACAGATTGATAGATATGAATAGAATGTTTAAGTAAGATAGATAGATAGATAGATAGATAGATATCAAAAAAATAAAAAGAATGTTAAGTAAAAATAAATAAATGAAAATAAATAAGAATAAATAAATGAATAAATGAACGTGCAATAGAAAGCAAGTTGTAAATCAAGAGAAACGAAAGAATGTAAAATGTATAAAAGCATGAGAAATTATAACAAGAAAAGAAAACCAACAAATATTTTTAAAAAATTCTTTTATAGAAGAAGAAGAAGAAGAAGAAGAAGAAGAAGAAGAAGAAGAAGAAGAAGAAGGGCAAATGAAGAAGAAGAAGAAGAAGAAGAAGGGCAAATGAAGAAGAAGAAGAAGAAGAAGAAGAAGGGCAAATGAAGAAGAAGAAGGGCAAATGAAGAAGAAGAAGAAGAAGAAGAAGAAGAAGAAGAAGAAGAAGAAGAAGAAGAAGAAGAAGAAGGGCAAATGAAGAAGAAGAAGAAGAAGAAGAAGAAGGGCAAATGAAGAAGAAGAAGAAGAAGAAGAAGAAGAAGAAGAAGAAGAAGAAGAAGAAGAAGAAGAAGAAGAAGAAGAAGAAGAAGAAGAAGAAGAAGAAGAAGAAGAAGAAGAAGAAGAAGAAGAAGAAGAAGAAGAAGAAGAAGAAGAAGAAGAAGAAGAAGAAGAAGAAGAAGAAATAATAACCCAAATGTTTTTATAAGAACCAAAATAATAGACCCTGAAAGAACGTCGTAACAAAAGAAAAGGTTAAAGAAAAAAAATATAAGTAATCGAGTAATTAACCAGACGGAAATAGAGAATATCAGCTGGATGAATCTATGTTTTGCTGACTGATTAGCCTCAGGCATAAAAACCTTTGCAAGAAAAGCCAAAGAAAAAAGTATAGGTCGACCAGATTTATTCGTTTTTTGTTTTCTTTTGTTTTTGTTTTGTTTTTATTTTTATTTTTTTGCATTTATTTGTCAGTTTTTTGACAGACTCTGCACTTTTCCTTTTTCTTTTGGCCCAACTGCATTGCTTCATTCGTGCACTCACTCGTTGCAATCAGTAACTTGACACACGTGGAGTCTTTTTTTTTTTTTTTTTGTCACCAGCTACAGTATCTCGTCAAAAAACAACACACAATAAATACAATCCCCCATAGAACATATTAAAGTGTGAAAGAAACCTTAAGACACTTAGAACTGTTAATATCAGATTAAACTATTCAACATATTCTAAATGTAGACTTCATTATTTTTTTATTATCTTGTTTATTTTTTCTTTTTACCTATGAATATATTTATTTTAATCAGAATATAATCGTACAATTATTACTGAAGCTATCTTTCCTATTGCAACGCTTACACACACACACACACACACACACACACACACACACACACACACACACACACACACACACAAGCTTAGAGTCATGAGTTTTTATACTGCTTTATATCTAAATTCTCTTCTTGAAATATTTCATAATTTTCCTCCTTCTTAACCGGTTCCTAACCAAAGCTAGAGAGTCAAGTATTTCCCGCTATTCTATCCATAACTGAGAGACAAGTGGTGAATTTGAATCTTTTCCAAGTGCCGTGTGAACAACTTTTTTTTTTTTTGGCGGGGACTACCTCTTAAATTCAACTCCCCAAGTCAATTATCGAATCTGTTAACCTTTAGACAACCAGTATGTCATCTCAAAATAAGTGCACATATGCCAGTCGTAAATCATTTCCAATTGTGAAGCGATGATTTCACAATGTCAAATTTTGTAATCAATAAATCACATAATTTATTTACGTAGAAGCATATCAAGTATTTACAGAGGGTGACAGTTCATTATATTTGCGGGAAACATCCGCTGATCGAGGAAAGGAAATTAACAATAGAGTTATCGTTTGATGTGAAAAGTGTATAAACAACAACAGCAACAACGATTTCTTAAGCACAGAACCCTTGTCATTTATTCTCTTAATCTTTTTTTTTAGAAATTGAAGAAAAATAGACTGTCTTAGCTACGAGTTGCTCGAGATATATTTGTTGTCTCTTATTTTTTAGATATGTATTTTACGTTCAGTTGTTCTTGGTACAAACAAGGATTTTCTGTGTGCTTGTCGGAGAGAGGATTTGGTTTGGTTTGGTTTAGTTTGGTTTGGATTTATGGCATATGAACCATTGTAATTTATCTAATACCAAATTCATTTTTATACATATAAACAGTTCTGTTTCGAACAATTCAGTCTGGCATAATTACGCAGTTTAAATGTCAACAACAGTTCTATTTCAAACGATTCAGTTTAGCCTACAAAGTTGAATGATTCCAAGTATTGTTATGAATCCCTAGCAGTTCAATTAAACATCAGTTATTTATTTACACACGGTTAAATCTAAAAACAGTTCTATTTCAAGCAATTCAGTTTAGCATAATAATACAGTTTAGTTCTATTTGAAACATAAATATGATCCTTTTATGTGCTACCATTCCGAACAAGAGTGGACCTAGGAGCGATGGCAATAAATGGGAACTCCGCATTCCCCAAAGCTCTAGCATTACTGGAGTCTCACCATCAGATTATTTACTCTCATATCAGGTCATTCGTTGTGGGAGTCTTACCCCTCCACAGAAATGCAGTCAGTGTATTCTGCAGTCCCAACTGACTGGGCCATTGGAGAGGGGAGTCCTTTTAAATTTCTCTTCGTCTCTCCGGCCTTCTTTGATTGTTAGCCTTGTTTGATTTCTTTATCACAGTCTTCCAGTTAATGTCTCCTCCCCAACCAAGTTGGCTGGGGCGGTAACATTCGCTGACAGTACCACTGCCAAGAAATAAGACTCCCACCCTTAAACAGTGTCCTGGTAATGACACTAAAACGCATCCAATGTTGAGGCCCCGATCCTGGAGCTTCGGGGAATGTAGAGTACCCGTTCATTGCCATTACTACAGGACTCACACTGACCCGGAGTGGTAGTAGCTCTTTGGGTCCCATCTATGAATCAAAGAACTCTCCAATCATTTACTATACGTGAAGCAAAGGCAGGACGACCGGCTCGAACCTACATACAGCAGCTCTGTGCGGATACAGGATGTAGCTCTAAAGACCTACCGGAAGCAAAGGACGATTGGGAGGGGTGGCGATTTAGGGTCAGTGATATCCGTGCTGATAGCGCGACATGATGGTGATGACTATACGTGAAACCAGTTAACTGTATACAAATATGTGATTAATGTTTAATTTGATTACTAAGTAATAATTAGAATTTAACATTAATCTCTTACAACAATTAAAAATACTTAACTGAAGGCAAATAAATGAATGATGTAGAATAATTTGAGTTAGCAATACTTGAAACTATTTAGTGAACTGGGTATGACATTAAACTGTATCTGATAGAGAGCTCCTGTTCCTTCTAACTCTTACCTGTTAAGGCCTTATTCATGAATCAAATAGAAATGTTCAATTTTTTAGTCGGGATTATTATAAATATTAAACAGAATTAATAGAGTTAAATAGCAATACTTGCAACCATTTACATATTTACCAACACCTCTGCTCGGGCAGATATGACACAAGGTCAATTTTAAAGCGGAGTTTAGCAGGTTTGAATTCAGAGTTTTCCTTCTCCTATACTAGTTGCCTCACCAAGGCTGAAGAACCCAGTATGCCCTACTATTGACCCATAGCTGGAGGGAGAATAATTGGATTCATACCTTTCCCAAGGGTAATAGTGCTATGTGTCATGCAATCAGTCTCGTCCAGGATTTGAACTCGTGTCGCGACCATTTAACTGTGGCAAAAAAATTTTTAATATTAAAGTGAATCGTGTTAAATAGCAATATATGAAAGCATTTAACTGTGTGCAAATAAACTATTTATGTTAGCAATACTTGGAACCAATTAACTGTGTGCAAACAAGTGATTAGCACTGAATTAGATAGGAAAACTTAAATAGAATCGCTAATATCAAATAGCAATACTTGAAACTATTTAAATGTGAGCAACCAAATGATTAATACTAAATAGAATCATTAGTGTTAGATAACAATATTTAAAACAATTTGTGTGCAAACAAATGATTGACATAAAATTGAATTATTAGTGTTAAATTGCAATACTAGACATTAACCTGTGTGAAAACAAATGAGTTCTATCTGGTATAAAAATAATGCTACCTACTAACTATGCGTTTACAAATCACCCCCACAGACATATATATATATATATATGTGTGTGTGTGTGTGTGTGTGTGTGTGTGTGTGTGTGTGAAATTCTGTTTATACATACACATATATAAATCCTGTTTATATATATATATATATATATATATATATATATATATATATAAACAGGATTTGGCGTTAAATAACCTAAAATGGTTTATATGCCATAAAGCACAATCAACCAACGACTCATTTCGATTTCTGAATTTTCCCAGCGTACGATTTCACCTTCACCAAATTTGATAAAGTGATTAAATTCGATTAAAGGGATTATCATAGTCGATAGATATTTTTAAAGATCGAATCATTCCTATTCTGCGTTTCAAAATTGCTTTCACACACACATACACACACACACACATATATATATATATATATATACATATTTCTTGGCACACTTCTCCCTATTCTACCCCCCGGTAGCGCCAGGAGTGGCATTACCGCTTTGAGCTACCGAAAGTGTGTTATCACACCTGGTTGGCGGCTGATGAGGGCAGCGTGTCGCACGTGCTTTCACACGTTGTATGATGAAAAAAAAATACACACATATATATATATATATATAACCGCTGGCACCCTTCTCCCCACTCCACCCCCCGTTTTACCACTTTTACAAAATATTGCTTGACAATTGTTTTACTGCATGACACATTTCTCCAGATACGAAGTGTACTCACAAAATCTGTTTTTTTACCAATATAAAAATAAAGCATGATTGAAACGTTGAATTTTCTTCAAAACAGTTATTCTGGCATATAACACACAGTTATAGGAACGAGTTCTCCATTGAAAATTATCTCTCAAGATGATTTGATTCTTCAGAGTCGTCGATCTTTTAACATCCTCCTCGTTCTCAAAGATACAGAAAAAGAGGAGAGACAGAACAGATACCGATACAGGATCCAACAATATCAACAGCACAGGACTTTCCCCGACAAGAAAAGCAGATTCTATGAATTGTAATGAATAGAGATGGAATAGAACAAAGCAATCCGAAAAGTATTACAGTGCCATGAGAAAAATAAAACTACAAATACTTTGCTCTTTAGCCTTTGGGAAAATTATGAACCAGTCTCTTCCCCCTCCTGATATGGATAAATAATAGAATTGACTGGACACTTTAGCCTTGGTACGGCAACCATTCTAAAAGAAGGAAATGGTTTATCCGACTCCATAGAAAGTCAGATTTGACATGATGTCATTTTATTGTGGGAAGAGGAGACGCCTCGGTAGTGTTGAAGAATACACTGACTGCATATCTGCAGAGGGGTAAGACGCCCCACTCTGACAAGTGTCCTCGATATGACATTAAGCAATCTCATAGTAAGGCTCCAGAAATGCTGGAGCTATGGGGAATATGAAGTAGCCCTTCATTATCATTGCTCCCAGGTCCACTCTGACCCGGAGCGGTAAAACCTGATAGGGTCCAATCAATAGGTCAAACAGAACTGAGTAACATTTAAACTGAGTGCAAAAAATGACTTATGCTGATTTGAATTGTTAGAAATAGAACTATTTGATCATTTAACTGTGTTTAAACAAAAAAAACTGATGTTTAATTGAATTGTGTGTGATACATAGCAATTTTTAAAACTATCATTTAACTTGGTTGAGTAATGCAAAATTGAATTGTTAGATATAGAATTTTTTTATCATTTAACTGTGTGTAAACAAATGACTGATGTTTAAAAACTACAATAAACTCTCTGGCTTTAAAGGAGTCAATCATCTGGAGGTTGCAGGTTCAATCCTGACTACAGGCGAGTAACAATATAGGAATACTTAACGCTTGTACCCGGTTATGGCTAACGGAATCAGAACAGACGACCGCCGTGGATTCAATAAAGGACGTAGTTCGAAGTTCCGTGTAGGGTCCCGAGTTCGACAAACACCTGAAGAAGGCTGGAGGACATATCGACCGAAACGTTGTGGAAATAACAATAAAGATGAAGACAATAGTCCGAAAACCCTTAATGATAAAAATCATCAAGCTTCGTCTCAGAAATTTAGTCAACTAAACTCTATGGCGTATTAACTTAACACGCAGAGAGACAAAAAAAGCACCTCCCCACAGACACTCTCAGAAAAAAAAGGCAATTGAAATTCAAAACCCCAAAACATTAAACAGAACTACCCATACAGATACAGAGAAAAACCTCTCCAACACATATACTCATACACACATTCTATGAACACACACACACACACAATGAGCCAAAGTAAAAGAAATAATAAACTTTTGGGCATATCAAATATCAATGACTTTTACAAGTCCATTCTCCGAATGGAGTCACAGACTACTTCGATATTGTAGCAGGTGTACTGCAAGGAGACACATTAGTCCCATACCTCTTCATCATATGTCTAGACAACATGCTTAGAACATTTATTGATAAAATCAAAGAAAACGGTTTCAAGCTAACAAAAGAAAGAAGCGGAAGGTACCCCACTAAAACAATTACCGACGCGGACAACACTGATGATATAGCACTTCTGGTAAAAACCATGCTACATAGTCTGGAACGAGCCGCTGCAGGCATCGGCCTTCATGTCAACACACACAAAACGGAATATATGCGCCTCAATCAAACAGGTGACATCTCCACACTAAACGGTAGCGCACTGAAATTGGTTGATAAGTTCACCTACCTAGGAAGGTGACACACAACTGGCAAAGGCATAGACAGCTATCGATAGGCTATTGGTCGTATGGAAGTCAGACCTGACCAATAAAATGAAGCGCAATTTCTTCCAAGCAGCTGTAGTATCGATACTGCCACATGGATGCATCACGTGGACGCTAACAAAACGTATGGAGAAGAAGCTTGACGGCAATTACACGAGGATGCTACGAGCAATATTGAACAAGCCTTGGAGACAGCACCCCACAAAACAGCAACTGTACGGGCCACCTACCACCCGTCACGAGAACTATCAAAATTAGACGAACTAGACATGTGGGACACTGCTAGAGAACTAGGGGTGAGCTCGTAAGTGATGTACTGCTGAGGAGACTTTTGCAGGGACGAGGAAAGGCAGGACGTCCAGCTCGAACATACATACATCAGCTATGTGCCGATACTGGATGTAGCTCGGAACACTTGACAAAGTAATGTACGATAGTGGGGGGCGAGAGAGTGTTAGGAATATCTGTGCTGATAGCGCGACATGATGATGATGATGATGAATAACAGGGAAAAGAAGTACATCCACAAAACCAAACGGAATACACGTTTTGGTAAAGGAAAAAGAAAAAAAAGAGAAAGAGCGAACCAACACCTGTAAAATGACCAGAAGCCCCATCGGGACCGTCCCGTCGCCACCACGTAAAGTAAAAACTACACGGCCAAAATTGTTAAAGACTCTCTGAGGAAAGCAAGAAGCTAGAAACACAAGTAAGAGCAAAATGAATAAATGGAAAAACTATAAATCTCTTTGTGGACCGATTCATTTCAAAATATTTATTTTTTCTCTCTTTGGACCAACAAAAAAAGAAAAAAATATATATATATAGTGAGTGAAGTTAGCAACCGTAGTCAAGGACGACATGAAGGCTACTTTTTCTATAGCTATTACACCGAGGAGTACAAAAGGGCGCTACTCCCTTCCTTGGATAGCTCTGCTTTACTCTTGATACGTACCTTATCATGCGAGTGTTAAGCAAGGAGGTATCGAGTACCATTTTTGAGTCTTTGGGGCTTCAGAATACACAGACTGTATCTCAATAGAGGATTAAGACTCCCCCAGCGAGTGTCCTGGATATGACACTAAACAATCTGATGGTGAAGCTCTAGTAATGCAAGAGATTTGGGAAATGCAGAGAACCCATTTATTTCCATCGCTCTCAGATCCACTCTGTCCCGGAGTGATAGCATATAAAAGGGCTATATAGAACTGAATTGTTAGAAATAGAAGTGTTCGGTCATTTAACTGTGTGTAAATAAATGGCAGGTGGTTAATTGAATTATAGGCAATATATAACAATACCTGGAACCATTTAACTTTGTTGACAAAACTGAATAGTTTGAAATAAAACTGTTGTTGACATTTAAACTGTGTGCTTATGCCAGACTGAATTGTTTGAAATACAACTGTTTATATGGATAAAAATGGATTTAGCATTAAATAACCTACAATGTTTGATATGCCATAAAACTAAACCAAATCAAACACGGCCTGGGATTGAATCCCGGTCTCTCATTGCATTGTTTAACACTCTACCCACAAGCCAATGGACCGGTATGATATATATATATATATCAGACGGTAGTACAAAGACTTTTGACGTTCGATGTTTTATATATATATATATATATATATATACGTATCAGGGCGGTCATTTGTGGAAGATACGCAATTTAGCTGCCGGGATGGGAGTTGGAGTAGGATCAATGCCAACTGGGTCAGGGGGTTTGATATTGCAAGACCCGAAACCCCCCGTGAACCCAAAGGAAACATCACTGATGACCCATCCCAATGCATCAATGAAGATGTATGATATACGCATATATATATATATATATATATATATATATACGCACCAGGTACTTTCCAAAAGATCTAAGTCTCATCCAAATATTAGATTTGTTGTCTACCTATTGCCTTTGTATGGGCATCTCGTGCACAGAAATTAAGACTGAAATTTGATTTAGTTTTTCTACTTTTATAAGTTGTGATAATCTGTTTCCATAGCAAAAATGTTCAGCTATCGTTTTTATTTCTGGTTGACGCTTAAAACGTTTTGGATGACCTTCGTATATAGATTCTATTTTATATTTAAGTACATATCTCAATTCTTAAAGGAAAATAAATTTCCTCGAGTCGAAAATCTCATAAACTTTTGCTGTTACTAATATTGATTCTATAGTCAGATCGTTAAATAAAAAAAGAAAAAAAAAATGAGCGTGGTACGTACAATTATAATTTATACCGAAAACAGAGAAGACCGCTTTTTCTTCTCTTTCTTGTTGATAGAAATATAAGTTGATAAAGAGCAGACAGTGGCATCTATCTTTGGTTTCATTCATGCATCGCTTCTTTAAAAGATTGACTCTTCTGGGCCAATCGGCAAATGGATATTGACTGTTGATGTTGGGAATTATCCTCGTGAATTGAGGAAGAGAATTAGCAGTAGTCGGCTTGTTCAATTTCTTTCACATATCTTTGATGTGGCCGTAAGACAACAGACTGTTTCGGTTTGCCAGATGTATACCACCAATAGTTCTGTTAATGTCTGAAGCCGCGGGAAATCAAGAGTGCAAAGTTGAATGAATAGATCTGTGTAGTGGGAAGAAGGAGGAATAACACAGAGAAGATCTCATTGATAATAAAAGGACACACACACACACACACACACACACACATATATATATATATATATATATAGAGAGAGAGAGAGAGAGTGAATGAGACACTGTGTCGAGTAAGCAATTGAGAAAGAGGTAGAAAAAAGTAATGATTGTGACTAGAGGAAGAAAGGAAAACTCCGGAAGATAAAGAGTTTGAATATCAATGAAGATTAGAAAATTGTAAATTTAGAAGAATAGACAAAAAAGTGTCTGCCCAGTCAGTGGGGCCTAGAATACGTACACTGTATCTCTAGTAGTCCTTAGTTGTGGGTGATCAGAAGACTTCATATCAAATACCTACAACACCGAGGTGTAGGGAATGGTGCTACTCCTTTTCTTGGATAGCTCCACTTTACCTTTGATCCATACCTTATAATGTTGAGTGTTAAGCAAGGAGGTTTCAGGTACCATTTTTGAGTCTTTCGTATGACTCGACTTGGGACTGAACCTGGGCAAACACTTTAAACGAGAGGCCAATGAACCACCCCACGAAAAAAGGGTATCTTTGGAATGACAATAAGCTGCTGTTCGTCGAAAGTGGTGTTCTCTTTCATTGATATTATTCCCATGTCAACTCAAAGAAGAAGTGGTTGTGCATATTAAAGGTTCCTTCTATAAGTCAAATAGATCTATTTAAAATTATTCGGATACAAAAGGAACACTTAAATCTATATACCTGTAAATAATAATTAATAATTTCTTAATACTAAATTTGTTTTGTACGGTTTAAAATTAGTAACTTGATACCATATAACTCTTTGCAAACCAATGGTCTTTATTAAATAAAAACAGTTATTTGAAACCATATATTTATTTGTATTAGATAGTCATACTTGATATCATATAACTGTGTTGAAATTATTTGTATTAGATAGTAATACTTGATATCATATAACTGTGTTGAAATTATTTGTATTAGATAGGAATACTTGAAACCTTATAACTGTGTTGAAATTATTTGTATTAGATAGTAATACTTGATATCATATAACTGTGTTGAAATTATTTGTATTAGATAGGAATACTTGAAACCTTATAACTGTGTTGAAATTATTTGAATTAGATAGTAATACTTGATATCATATAACTGTGTTGAAATTATTTGTATTAGATAGGAATACTTGAAACCTTATAACTGTGTTGAAGTTGTTTGTATTAGATAGTAATACTTGATATCATATAACTGTGTTGAAATTATTTGTATTAGATAGGAATACTTGAAACCTTATAACTGTGTTGAAATTATTTGTATTAGATAGTAATACTTGATATTATATAACTGTGTTGAAATTATTTGTATTAGATAGGAATACTTGAAACCTTATAACTGTGTTGAAGTTATTTGTATTAGATAGTAATACTTGATATCATATAACTGTGTTGAAATTATTTGTATTAGATAGGAATACTTGAAACCTTATAACTGTGTTGAAGTTATTTGTATTAGATAGTAATACTTGATATCATATAACTGTGTTGAAATTATTTGTATTAGATAGGAATACTTGAAACCTTATAACTGTGTTGAAGTTATTTGTATTAGATAGTAATACTTGATATCATATAACTGTGTTGAAATTATTTGTATTAGATAGGAATACTTGAAACCTTATAACTGTGTTGAAGTTATTTGTATTAGATAGTAATACTTGATATCATATAACTGTGTTGAAATTATTTGTATTAGATAGGAATACTTGATATCATATAATTGTGTGGAAAACAAGAAACAATGATGCAAAAAAGTAAATGCAAAATGAAGGCAGTTCCTTTAGCTTAAAATAACGCTTAACAGGTTGATATGCCGTTATAATCAATCAGTCAAATATAGTGTATATCAAATATGAGACAATGTAAATATTAAAATGAAAATAGAGAAGAAAATTGTCTCATGAAGAAGTATAGAGCATGAAAAAGAAGATGTTAGGTTCTTTAATTAAAATTCATATGAAGATGTGCACACACCTAGGCGAATTATAATGTCCACACGCCTAGATTGCAGGCTAGGGAAGAAGACATTATAATTCATCCAGTTGTTCTCATATCTTCAATCAAATTTTGAAATTATGAAGATACAGCAGTGTGCAGGTGCACTTAGTTCAATATAAACCAGACTTAGTTAGGTTCTTCAGGCCTACATTGAATATTCACCTCATACGTAAGATTTGAGGGTGTGGATCGCGTTAAAAGGCACACAAAGGTGCAAATTCACACCATATCAAAATAGATGTTTTAGATGTGTGTTGAGCAATTCAAAACTTAAGAAAAACAGTGTGTTGAATGTCAAGAGGATTATTTCAAAGAAAATTAACGTTTCATTTATTGATCATTTCTTTCTTGGTGAATACAGCTCAGTTCAATTCAGCTTCAGCCTCAGTTCTTTTTGGTTTGGATTGGATTTTTCGTTTAATGGCATATTAACGTTCGCGGGTTATTTAATGCTAAAACCTCATTGTAGAAGGACAGTAGTGAATGGGCCCCCACATATGGCCGATCAAAAGCAGGAAGACCAGCTCGAACATACATACAACAGCTCTGAGAGGATACAGGATGTATCCCTGAAGACCTGACAGAAGCGATGAACGATAGGGAGAAGTGGCAAGAGAGAGTCAGGGATATCCGTGCTGGTGGCATGACATGATGATGATGATACTGTTTAACCAACAAATGATAAAAAGGTTCTTACCTTTCCCTAGGGTATTAGTCCGGAAGTGCTTGTAATGGCATTAAAAGGTTCGTATCAAGGGTAAAGGGGTGCATTCTTGGGAAAGGAGTTGCACCCTCTCCTACACCTCGGTGTAGTAGCTATTGAAAACGGACCCTTCGAGTCGTTCTCGATACCAGTCGTCAACTTTACTTATATATATATATATATATATATATGGAGCATAATCAAAAAGTTTTGAGTGGTGAGGACCAATGCCATAGTGCCTAACGTGCTGAATCGCAACGGCAAAATCCTAATTAGCCAGTTAGAATTGCAGTTGTGCCATTACAAGCATCTAATAAATTATGAATTGCGTGATTTTTTCTTTTCAATAATTTTGTTATATTAGTTATCAGGTTATTTTTGGATAGAACACTATTTTCTGCAGTTGTTGGCTATGCACTTATTTTTAAACGATCATTAATTGTACTTGTTTTTAGATTATATACATATATATGTATTTATCATTATATATATTTTTAAATCATGTATATATTTATAACATCATCATGGGTGTCTTCGAGTGGATTTTGGACTTTCAACGGATAATGCAGTGAAAATTAAAGAATGCAAAAAAATTGATAAATACTTGGATCTTGCTAGAGAGCTGAAAAGACTATGGAACATAAAAGCGAGGATGATACCAATTATAGCCAGAGACACTGGAACGGCCCAAGCAAAAGCTTGGATAATAGACCGTAGAAACTGGAGAACATAGGAAGAATCGGCCCCTTCCAGATCAAAACTCAGACAATATCAGCTAGAATATTAAGACGATTCCAGCAGACCTGATGAGACTTGCTGTCACTTAGACTCAAGTTAAAAACCACCTGTTAAAATGCAAACAATAATAATAATAATAATCGAATGTAGCAACTTAGCATAGAAAAAGTATAAGACTAGACACAACTGGGTGGGCAAGGGGATTCACAGGGAATCTGCAAGAAGTTTAAATCTGACTATATGAACAAATGATATATGCACGACTTAGAATCTGTTCTGGAGATGAGACGTACAAACTTCTCTGAGATTTTGAGATTCAAACGGATCACCAATCTAGGCCAGACGACCAGACCTAGTGATAATCGACAAAAAAAGAGAACTTGCCAAATTGGCCGTCCCGGATTACCACAGAGTATAATTGAAAGAAAGCGAAAAGTGAGATAAATGCTCCGACCTTGCTAGAGAATTGAAAAATCAATGGAACATAAAAGTGACGGTGATGTCAATTGTAATTGGTGCACTCGGTACAATCACCAAAGGATTGGTACAGGCCCTGGAGGACTTAGAAAAAAGAGAACGAGTAGACACCATCGAAACCACGGCATTGTTAAGATTGGCCAGAATACTGAGAAGAGTCCTAGAGACTTGCTGTCACTCAAACTCCTGTGAAAAACCATTGGCTATCGCTGGTGTGAAAAACTTTAATAATAATTATAATTAACAAAAAGAAAACCTGCTGCCGAAAAAAGACTTTGCTGTCCCGGCGAACAACACAGTGAAAATTAAAAAAAAAACGAAAATATAGACAAGTACTTGGATTTTGCCAGAGAATCAAAAAAGAAAAAGCTATGAAACACGCGGGTGGCGGTGATACCACTTGTGGTTGGTGCACTCGAAACCGTCCCCGACGGCTTCGTAAGAGGTCTGTAAGAGCTGGAAATCGGTGGACGTGCCTAGACCATCCAAATTATAGCATTACTAAAATCGGCCAGAATAATGGAGACTTGAGGAGACTTGCTGTTACTCAGACTCCAGTGAAAGACCATCAGCTGACGCTGATGAAAAAAACTTGCCCATAATAATAATAATAATGATAATAATAATAATAATCGGATGACGAGTGGAGACCATCCAAGTTATATCATTGTTAAGATCGGCCAGAATCCTGAGAAGACTTGCTACAAGACTTGCTGTCACTGAGACTCCAGTGAAAAACTATCAGATAACGCTTGCAAGAAAAATTCGCATGGAATAATAATAATAATAATAATAATAATAATAATAATAATAATAATAATAATAATAAACCCATAATCTGTCCTGAAGAATGAGATTCACAGACTTCTCTGGGATTTTGTAATACAAATTTTCAACTAATCTCGACCAGACAACCAGACCTTGTAATAATCAATAAAAGAAAAAAGAGAACTTACAGAATTCTGGACTTTGCTGCCTTGCCTGACCAGAGAGTAAAATTGAAAGAAAGTGAAAAGAAGGATAAGTAGCTGGACTTAGCAAAGGAATTAAAAAAAACAACACAAAAATAATGCAACATGAAAGTGACAATTTTACAAATCGTAATTGGTGCTCTTGGTACCGTCAATAAAAGATTGGTATAGGTACTAGAGTGTATGGAAATAAGTGGACGAATGGAGATCATACAAACTATAGAAGATCGGCCAGAATATTGAGAAGAGTCCTGGAGACTTGAGGTCTCTCCTGAGAAAACAACAGCAAAAACTGGAGTGAAAAACTTTTAAAAGAGTAAAATAATAATGATAATAATAATAATAAATTTCAAATGAGTAAATAAAAATAATAATAATAATAATAATAATAATAATAATAATAATAATAATAATAATCTCCACAAAGGCTTACAAAAAAGAGACTGGATGGATTGGAAATTAGTGGACGAACCGAGACTATGCTGCCTACTATAATGATGAGATCGGCCAGGATACTCAGAAGACGTCCTGGAGCCATGAAGAGGCTTGCTCTCACTCAGATTTCAGACAAGCCATCAGCTAACGCTGGTTTGAGAGTCACAAAATGATTGGTAGAAGTTCAGCGGGATTTGGAAATAAGAGGACGAGAGGAAACCACTCAAACTACATCCGTATTAAGATCGGCCAGAACACTAAGAAGAGTTCTGGAGACTTAAGGAGACTTGCTGTCACTCAAACTCCAACAAGAAACCATCAGTAACCCTGGTATGAAAACCCCTTCAAAGAGTAAAGCAATAACAATCATTAGAAGAAGAAGAAGAAGAAGAAGAAGAAGAAGAAGAAGAAGAAGAAGAAGAAGAAGAAGAAGAAGAAGAAGAAGAAGACCAACAACAGCTACAACAACTACAGCAGCAGCAGCAGGAGCTGCAGCAATAATGACAACTACTACGATGATGACAGTAACAACAACAAAAATGACAAAAACAATGCTTAGAACCAAATAAAAATCTCTCCAAAATTCAACATTGATTCCAAGCGAATAGAATAGAATATTCCAAATTTTTGATTCTAACGAACGAACAAACAAAAAAGAATTGCTGAAAATGCATGCACAAATTTCAAACTGAAAGAACTTGCTTTTCATACAATTACTATTATTGATATAATTTCTCATCGAACCCTCTTGAAAATCTTCTATCTTGCAAAGTTTTCTGATTCCCCATCGGATAGGATTTCATTTCAATTTTCATTTATCAAGCGGGTACCTTCAGGGGAGATAATTCCGCGATTGCTTATTTAAAGTTTTTTTATTTTTTATTTTCCCACATGAGCATGAATCATTTTCTGAAAATTGATAAAAAGGTATGGATTATTGGTTCTCAGGAGATTTTCATTTGATTTTCAAAAGAGAATATTTTTGAAAAAATAATATATATATATATATATATATATATATATACTTTTGATATCTCAGTGCACAGGTACAAATTGATTAAATGCAAATGATATAAGTCTTTTCTTCAGACTCATATGTGTACAGATAATTTTTCTCACTCTCTCAGCACACACATTTATTCATACATTGTTATCCCATGAACGCGCACACGTGGCATCTCTCTCCCTCTTTCTGTATATATATATATATATATATATGTATGTATATATGTGTATATATGTATATAGGGATGGAGATGTCTGAAAAATAAGTTACGAATATTTACAAATCCTGCATGTTTATAAGTATTTAAATAAAACGTTCACTAACAACGGCTTTGAAGTACTCGTATGAAACTATAAGACTCCATATACTAGCGTGTGTGTGTGTGTGTGTGTGTGTGTGTGTGTGTGTGTGTGTGTGTGTGTGTAACGTGACATTCTGATTTTATCGATAGCTACCAGCCTCCAAGCTAGAATGTGACACGTGTTCAGTGATGCTACTCCGAGACTAAGGACAAAAACGACTGTCCCTTTAACCTGGGTAACAACATTGTCAAATACAACCATCCCTACTGTTTCTTGCCTTGAATGAGTTCTTCCCTCAAGTTGGAAACTTACTCTACTCTTACCTGCATCTTATTGAAAGAAAATAACATCGAATTGTGTATTGAAGAGACAAATAGATACCTCAACCTGATTTCAGTCGGAAGGCTCTTGACGTGAGGGTCGCGTTCTTCTCGAAGAACACCCCGAAGCCTGTTCTGGACTTCGGTCCGGAGCGCGACTCTGCAAAAAGAACTATGGCAGATTTGCGGCCTTCAGGCTCCTAGTTGGACTAGGCTACCTCCGGGTGGGCGAGCTACACTTTTGTCTCCTTTGTAACCTACGTATGGCACTAGACCTCGCGTCTAGTTTAAGCCGTAAACTGGCATACGTGCCCGGACCCACATTTGGGTTCGTGAAACTGCTTGCCTCATCAGGCTCACATTGCACCAAGTGAGCTGACGAGCAGCATAGACCAACAGGGTTCGAGTCTCAGTTCGTTCCCGACCTTCCCCTCCCCTGTATCCCCACTTTAATCGGCCTTCGGGCTTTTGACCTTGTGTCAAGTCCTGTCTGGTGGGAGGCAGCGACAAATAAACGGAAGGCTCTTGACGTGCTCTGATCCAACGTTGATGTAATGAAGAATAACAAAAAGATTCTCGGCATTGTGCACAGATACACTAATCCAAGGCATAAGGATGAACGTACATGCCAATCATCATCATGTCACGCTACCAGCACGGACCTCGCTGACACTCTCTCGCCTCTCATCTCTATCGTCCATCGCTCCAGGGAGGTCTTCCTGGTTACATCCTATATCGGCATAGAGCTGTTGTATATAGGTACTTGCTGGTCGTCCAACTTTTGCTCATCTGTGTGAAAGGGTCCACGGGAGTACATCTCTTATGAGTTCGTCCTTACTTTTCCAGCAATTTGGATAGTTTTCATGATGGGTTGTAGGCGTCCGTGCAGCAGCTGCTTGGAAGAATGTTGCCTCCAAGACTTGTTCAATATAGTTCGCAGCATTCTTGTGTAATTACCGTCAAGCTTTTTCTCCATATGTTTAGGAAGCGTCCATGTGGTACATTCATATAGCAGTATCGATACGACCGTTGCTTGGAAAAAACTGACTTCCTCTTTAAAAAACTGCGTTTTATTTTATCGTTCTTTATCTTTCTAAGACTTACATAAGAATTATTTTAGCAAGGAAAACAGAATCAGTAAAATAAACAGAAATAGCTGCATACAAAATATTTCATAAATGAAACTCTTTAACGCGAGGGAAACGAACAAATAAAAATTAATTTACTTAAAAGATACAGTTTCATCATATAAATGCTTATGCGTACAACAGTATATATATATATATATATATATATATATATGCGTGTATGTGTGTGTGTGTGTATGTGTGACAAAGATAAAGTGAGACAGAGGGAGAGAGATTTGATTTAGAAATTAAATATTAACTTCGTTAAGAATATTTATTATTTTTATTCTAAATGTAATATACAAAGATGTATGTATGTTTGTATATACGTAAGTGTATTAATTATTCCATAGCCTATTGTTAATTAGAATATTAATTATCATAACAATTACCAATTGCCTATTATTAATCATTTTATCAACTATTATGTTAATTATTCCATAGCATATTCCATTAATTATTGTATTAGTTATTCCATAGCCTATTCCATTATTTATTATATCAATTATTCCTTTAGCCTATTCCATTAATTATTATATTAATAATTCCATAGCTTATTTCATTTATCATTATGTTAATTATTCCATAGCACATTCCATGAATTATTACATTAATCATTCCAGAGCTTATTCCGTTAATTATTATATCAATCATTCCAGAGGCTATTCCATTAATTATTACATTAATCATTCCAGAGCCTATTCCATTAATCGTTATATCAATCATTCCAGAGGCTATTCCATTAATTATTACATTAATCATTCCAGAGCCTATTCCATTAATCGTTATATCAATCATTCCAGAGGCTATTCCATTAATTATTACATTAATCATTCCAGAGCCTATTCCATTAATCGTTATATCAATCATTCCAGAGGCTATTCCATTAATTATTACATTAATCATTCCAGAGCCTATTCCATTAATCGTTATATCAATCATTCCAGAGGCTATTCCATTAATTATTACATTAATCATTCCAGAGCCTATTCCATTAATCGTTATATCAATCATTCCAGAGGCTATTCCATTAATTATTACATTAATCATTCCAGAGCCTATTCCATTAATCGTTATATCAATCATTCCAGAGGCTATTCCATTAATTATTACATTAATCATTCCAGAGCCTATTCCATTAATCGTTATATCAATCATTCCAGAGGCTATTCCATTAATTATTACATTAATCATTCCAGAGCCTATTCCATTAATCGTTATATCAATCATTCCAGAGGCTATTCCATTAATTATTACATTAATCATTCCAGAGCCTATTCCATTAATCGTTATATCAATCATTCCAGAGGCTATTCCATTAATTATTACATTAATCATTCCAGAGCCTATTCCATTAATCGTTATATTAATTGTTCCCTGGTTACAAAGTAATAAGTTTAACTCTAATCAGAAATCCTTACTGAATAAAGTTCAGGCTATGAAAATATCTAACATTGATAAAGAAGGATATTATGTTTAAAAATAGATATTTGTTGTGGAAAATTGATATTTACATTATTATTATCCAGTTTGTTATATATATATATATATATATATATATATATATATATATATATATGAAGTTATTGAATATTAAAATTTGAAAGTTCTAGTTGTAAATCGCTTTAGTTAATAGAACTGACAACAGCTATTTGTTAAAATCAATGCACGCCACAATATTTTTTCGTCATCTTCTCGACCTCTGTCTCATTCTTTTCCACAAATCTGTCCACAAAATTAATGATAGTGACTATAATATAAACGCAATGCAAAAATAGATTAATCACAAAATAGAAAAACGAAAGAAAACTTTAATGCATTAGATATCAGATACGAAAACTTGTGACATTCTATATATATATATATATATATATATATATATATATATATATATATATATATATATCGACCCCTCCCCAGGATATGACACAAGGTCAATTTTTTAAGCAGACTTTAACAGGTTTGAATTCAAAGTTTTCCTTCCCATAGACTAGTTGCCTCATCAAGGCTGAAGAACCTAATATGCAATACTATTTTACCCATAACTGGAGGGAGAATAATTGCATTCATACCTTTCCCGAGGGTATTAGTGCTATGTGAAATGCAATCAGTCTCGTCAAGTATTTGAACTCGTGTCGCCGTGTCCATTTTCTACGATAATAACCATTACACATGGGAACCTCCAAAATTCATTATTAATTATTGGTATGAGTATTGTGCTCTCTCTCTCTCTCTTACACACACACACACACACACACACACACAAACATACACACACACACACACACACACATATATATATATATCCATGTGCGTGTGTAAGAGAGAGAGAGAGAGAGAGTACAATACTCATACCAATAATTAATAATGAATTTTGCTACGTTACAGAGTATCGGTGACAGAGCAGATATCTAAGTCCAGACAGCGTAAGCATAGCCTCACAATTAACTCTTTTGCTCTCTCTCCATCTCTCTCTCTCTCTCTCTCTCTCTATATATATATATATATATATATGTATATATACACATACACACACACACACATATATATATATATATATATATTATGTCTCTGTTACGTTGATAGGGAAGATTTTGGAATTTATAGAAAGAGTGTAGAAAGAACCCTCTTTTCCAGTTGTACACCTGATAAAGGTAGTAGAATGAATCGGCTGAAATACTGATATCTACATAATCTATCAAAATTATCAGTTTGGGAGTAAAAAAAGAAAATTAAGAAAAATATTTTTTAAAACCATGTGGAAGAATACAACTCGGCTTAAAATCTGTCTTTGTTCACCTATAAAAAGGCCGTAGAATGAATCGATTAAAAAACATCTTGTAATAAAAAATAAATAAATAAAATAATGTTTCCAAAGGTCTTGAAAACTCTTGGAATGACAATAACTCTTCTTAAAATTCCAGATATTGAGTATATTGAGTAAATATGGATATTTTCAAATTATCTTCATTTTTTTTTCTTCCGTTATACTTTATTTCTCTCTACTTGTTTTGGATGAACAATCTAGAAACACATGTTCCACTGCCGTTCGTGCTCAAAATTCAAAATGTCTGAAAAATTTAGATGAAGTCAGTGTACAGCAGAGACATTATATATCCCTAAAACGGACACACAGAGGTTGCCAGGACAGGAAGTAACTGTCCTTTTGAGGAGGTCTTTCTTCGTCGTCATCGGAACGAAGAATTTCAAAGTCCCCGCAGAGAATATTTATTGCCAGTTAACGAGGCTCATCCATGCAGTAAACTGTGTTTCCGTGCTCTTCCAAACGAGTTTGCTGAGAAAAAAGGACAAGGGTAAGGGACAATCAAAAGACAGTAGAGTAAAAAGTCAGAACTTTAAAAAAAAAATAATACAAACAGCAAATTCGTCACAACAAAGAACAAATGTAGTTGGTTCCATTTACAACCTAAACGACATCGGACAAAATTAACTCTGTGAATACTGAGGTTTGGTTTGCTTTGGTTTCTCTGTATAATGGCATATCAACCTTAGTGGGTTACTTTATGTTAAAGCCATCTTTGTTGAAGAACAGCTGTGGTACTATTTAACGCATATCTGGGCAGGTGAGGGGGTTTGTACTTTTCCCAATGGTATTAGTCTGGAAATAAAGGTCATAGGGTAACTGGAGCACAAACTTGCTTACTTCGAGGTCGCAGTTTCGCCATTATTCCCCGAGTACTTCTCCATGAATACTAAGGCTGATTAATAAGTCTGTAGCCTAATATGCTTATGAGTCATACTATAATCTAAAATATACAGTCCATTATGTTCGTTTAGAGACTTATAGTAAAGTGCATTGAAAAGGAAAACGATCATGATATATATATATATATATATATATATATTGTGAATTGAATTAACGTAACCAGAAAATCCGCCGAACACCAACGCACGATATACGGGAACACTGGACTGCTGTTTCGACCTTATTATGTTCGGCGGATTTTCTGGTCATGGTTATTCAATTCACAATATTAATTCCTCTACTTAAAAAATAAAAAAATATGTACATATATATATACTTTTTTAAAAAATATTTATATCCAGTCTATAATTCTGTTGGTGTGAAAACTCCCAGATTGTACAATTTGCAAATTCTACAACCTGATATCTAGGAAAAAAATTCGTTAAAAAAAAGAAAAGACGAAAAACACCCGTGCCACTTGAAGATAATCAAGAAGCACGTATGTCTAGTCAAAAGAAAAAGAAAACCGAAAGAATTACCTAAGCAAATATTATGAAAATGACTCCTACATGGCCAAGAACGTGTCTGCCAAGGTTGCTGTGCAATCCTGAAAAACCGTTAAATGAAAACTAAGTAGACTCGCTCTTGGACGTGTAAGAACTATTTTCATTATATATATATTTGAATAGAGGAATTGACTTTATATTTTTTATTGAATAACAATGACGAGAAAATTCGGCAAACACCTACATGCGACACACAGAACAGTGAACAGCTGTTTCGACCTTATTAGGTCTCATCAGCAGTGCATACCGGGATCTACGCCACCGGAGATCGAATCAACAACCACATGAACCCGGAAGCTGAAACTCTACCACTGAGCCACCGGTCCATATCAGACATAAGCGATGCCAAATTAACTAGTCATGGTGAAATGCACGACCACTTAACCTAACGTGTCTTGAAGGTATATATATATATATATATATATATATATATATGTTTGTAAAATCAGTGCATTTTATATCATAAGGCAACGGAATTATTGATATACAAAGATAAGTTATTTATGTCTGCATTTTTACAGATGAGGTGACAAAACTGATGTATGTACTTGTATATATACACGTGTGTGTGTGTGTATGTATGCCTATATCTGGGTGTATGTGTATACACATCTACATATACTTGTACTAATATACATATGTATATATATATATATATATATAAGGATCATTAAATAAGTTTCCAGACATTTTTTGTATGGGCACTTTCATTGATAGTACACACATGAAACTCTTGTCTCCTTCGAAGTAATCTCCTCCGGCTGCAATGCACTTGTTGTGCCGTTCTAACAACTTCTGAAAGGCCCTATGGTAGTCCTCTTGTGTGTGCGTATCAATGACTTTCGTCACAGCCTCTTTCATCTCCTCAATTCTCTCAAAACGACAGCCTCTGAACTGAGGGAATAACCAAAAGTCACAGGGAGCAAGGTCTCGACAATAGGGAGGCTGAGGAATTGTCATGCTTTTCATCTTGGTCAAATAGTCTGTGACAAGGATGGAGTTGTGGACTGGTGCATTGTCCAACTGGAAATGCCCCTGATCCGATTTGAAGAGTGCTGGCCTCTTCCGACGGAATCTCTTCCTAAACTCCCTTAAAACCTCAACATAGTAACCCTAACCCTAACACTAACCCTTTGGCCAATCAACTCTGGTTCCTTACTCCTCCCACACCTCTAATCATCACTCACAGACTGTGTGCCTTCCTTGAATCTCTTATGCCACTAAAGAACTGATGCTCGATTCATTCAAGATGGTCCACAAGCAGTCTGAAGCATTCCATACGTTTTGTGGCATTTTTCCAACTTTAAAACACTTTTTTCTTGCATATCCTTCTTCTCAAGTATCCTCACGTTCAGATTGCATTTTTGAAATTCACCAGCAGTGACAATCAGGCTTTAGTAGGGTGTATTTCAATTGCTGCTGTAGCTGTACATTTGAACCTAAAATCATAAAAATTGGTCGGTCATGTCAAAGGTGTATAGCATAACATACTGAACTTTTCAAGAGTCTACGACAATTCTAAATGCCTGTACAAAAAAGTCTGGAAACTTATGGAAGGCACCACGTAGTTCTGTTTTTTCTTTTCTGTTTTTTTTTTTTTTTGTTTTTGTTTTTTTTTGTTTTTGGTTTTTTGGTCATTTCTTGTAACACCCATATCCCTCTCTTGAACAAAATGTTTTTTCTTTCTTTTTTATGTCTGGAAATTTGATTTGCTTTTATTTTTCCATATATATATATATATATATATGTATATTCTTCTTTTTCTCGCCTTAAAGGGCTTCAGAAGTCGTTCAGCTTTAAAGATTATAGCCGCTCGGGGATTTGGCTCGAGTAACTTTGGGCTTAACGGGCAGAATCGTGCAAAACATGAAAAAGACCCTTGTTTGGATTAGTTCCTCTTCTCCGGGGAGCCATCAGTGTCGTGGGCGAGTTATGCCACAAACGCTCAAAACACCAACACTTGAAATACCTAATCAATATTCCATTGTACATTGTACTTATCCTATGATCATACATAGGTGTGCTTAAAAAAATAAGATAAAGGTCAGACAAATAAATCAAATTTCTAAATAAATAAAGTAGAAATAGAAATAAGAATTAGCTGAAATCGTCTGAAAATTTGAAATTCTTCAAAGTATTTTTTAAAACAACGTTTCGGCCGATCTATTTTTCAGCCATTTTCATGTGTATTATTAAAAAGAGATAAAAACCCATGTTAGGCACCCTGTGTATGATATATATATGATATATATTTGAATACGGTGGTGAGGCTCTAGTTCTGGGGGGTAGAATACCTTTTTGTTTCAATAACTCGTTGGTCCTTTCTGATCTCAAAGTGGTAGTACCTGTTAGTGTCCTATATGTTCGATAAGAACACTTAAAGCCATATAACTGTGTGAAAATTGTTTGTATTAGATTTGGTTTGGTTTCTGTTGTAACCTAACAAAAGAATACTGAATAAGAAATAACTAAAACGGAGGTTGGAAAATAAAATGGAAATCTTTTTAGCATCAACAAAATACAATACTCATCTGCGGCGTAAAGAAGGTAAACCACTGCTAGTGGTGACTACTTATTCAGCACCTTTACCCCACCTCTCACAATAGCGATCAACGTATTTATGGTTTGGTTTGGTTTGGTTTCTTTGTTTAATGGTATATCAACCTTTGTAGGTTATTTAATGCCAAAACCATTCTCCTAGAAAAACAGTAATGGTACTGTTTAAACCATCGCTGGGAGGATAAGGGGGTTCATACCTTTCCCAACGGTACTTGCCCGAAAGTGAACCTAATAGCGCGACTGGAGTACGAATTCGCTTACTACGATTCCGTAGTCCATCGCTTTAAACCATTACACCACGAGGACACCTACCAACGTATCTATGAGGAATGGAACATACCCATTAATGTTCATAGGTACGGTATATAACAGTTTCTTTATTTCATGGCATATCAACCCTTGGTGGGTAATTTAATGCGAAAGCCATCCTTGTATTTTAAGTCCCACCGACATGAGGTTTTATAAAACGATGTGATCTTACGAATCGTCACCAACTCAAAATATCTTTCTTTGTTTTAGTTTGGAAGGGATATAAAGAATTCAGATTAGGGAGAGAGATCCAAATTAAATTACAAGCATGACAACTTTTCCATATACCAATGTGACTTCATTATTTCAGTTTCTTTTATTTGTTCTAAACAAGAATTTTTTTTTTTTTGGTTTTGTTTGTCTCTAATAATTTAATTATATCGAAAAAAGGATTTTTTCTAATATTCAGTATTCAGAACCACAACACAACTTTATAGATGCCTTTTACACGTCGATAACAATCAAATGTCCTTGAGTTGTATTAATTTTGAACTTTCAAATTCAAGCGCTTAGAAGAAAACTCTCTTTGTCAAAATTCTTATGAGTCATACTACTTATACATATATATATATATATATATAATATGACTTTCGGTGCAGCTTGAAATACGCTTACGTATGTCCTGTTTGTGACGCTAACCTGCGTCTAATGGTAAAGCTGAAACTTTGAGGATATATGGAGAGTTGATTATCCCTTCATTGTGAATTCTCCAGGGTTCAGTCTGACCAGGAGTAGAAGAACTTGTTAGGATCTCGTCTATGGGTCAAATAGATATTTTCAAATTTTTGTAACAGGGTTTAACAGGTTTGATTTCAGAGTCCCGAGTTTGTCATTTGCCTGAGAATCTTTTATCCTAAGATTAAAGAGGTCAGTCAACCCTACCGTTTAACCATAGCTGGAGAGAGGAAAGTTGGATTCATATCTTTCCCAAGGGAATTAGCAGTATGTGAAATGTAAACGGCTTCATCTAGGATCTGAACTAAGGTCACCGTATCCACTTCCTAAACGGTAAGCATTACTCCACAAACGACTCTCTCTCTCTCTCTCTTTCACTCTCTCTCTTTATATATATCCTATTTACCCAACCCCTCCGCTCGGGCAGGATATGACACAAGGTCAATTTTTAAGCGGAGTTTAACAGGTTTTGAATTCAGAGTTTTCCTTCTCCTAGACTAGTTGCCTCAACAAGGCTGAAGAACCTAGTCTGTCCTACTATTTACCCATAGCTGGAGGGAGAATAATTGGATTCATACCTTTCCCAAGGGTATTAGTGCTATGTGAAATGCAATCAGTCAAGTCCAGGATTTGAACTCGGGTCGCCGTGTTCATTTCCTACGACGATAACAATTACACCACGGGCACCTCTTTATTTATATATATATATATATATATATATATATATATATATATATATATATATATATATATATATATATATATATATATATATATATATATATATATATATATATATATATATATATATATATATATATATATATATATATATATATATATATATATATATATATATATATATATATATATATATATATATATATATATATATATATATATATATATATATATATATATATAT
>OY757905.1:125729047-125781547 GCA_963585895.1 Sepioteuthis lessoniana | reverse complement strand
ACTTTAGAAGAATGACATGCAATAAAATTGTGTTTTAAACTTGGAAAAAAATGCCACAAAAATATATAGAATGCTTCAGACTGCTTTTTGACCATCTTGTATGAATCGAGCATTAGTTTTTGAGTGGCATAAGAGATTCAAGGAAGGCTGTGAGGGATGATCCTCGTACATAGTAGAAGAAATTAAAATATTAAAGTTGTTATTTATAAGTTTGGCAAAATTTACTGAAGAATAAAGCCAGTCTGAAACCCCAAACTTTACTTCCTGTTATGTTATCCCTTCCAAATAAATCCAAAATAAGATATGTTGAGCTGGTAACCATATGTATGGTCACTACGTTTTATAAACCTCATGTCGGCCGAACTAATTATACAAGGATGGCTTTTGCATTAAAATTCGCATTAAATTACCCACCAAAGAAGCCAAACAAAACCTAATATAATTGATACTTTCATTCATTGTAAGTGTTTGTTTTTTTTCCAATCAATTGAAGAAAGACTCGAAATACTGAAATGGTTTTTGAAATGTGAAGATATTAATAGAATCTACCTTCTTCTGAGTTTCAAGGTTTGTTTATTTGCCTTTGTTTTTAGTTTGTTTAATTTTGTTTTTAGTTTGTTTACTTTTGTTTTTTGTTTGTTTGCTGTTGTTTTGGGTTTGTTTGTTTTTGTTTTTAGTTAGTTTGCTTTTGTTTTTAGTTTGGTTTTTGTTTTTGTTTGTTTGCTTTTGTTTTTGGTTTGTTTGCTATTGTTTTTGGTTTGTTTTCTTTTGTTTTTAGATTTTTTGCTTTTGTTTTTAGTTTGTTTTTTTGGTTTGTTTGCTTTTGTATTTGTTTTTTTTTTGTTTTTGTTTGTTTTTGGTTTTGTTTGTTTTTGGTTTTGGTTTGTTTGCTTTTGTTTTTTTTTGTTTTTGTTTTTAGCTTGTTTGCTTTTGTTTTTGTTTGTTTTTGTTTTTAGCTTGTTTGCTTTTGTTTTTAGTTTGTTTGTTTTTGGTTTGTTTGCTTTCTTTTATATGTTCAGTGCCTACAAATGAAGACATTTATTATCGACTATCATTCTTAAGGTATTTGTCATAAAAAGCATTTATTTATTTATCATAACTATACACGTATAATATATCAAAATTAATTTAAATGTTGATTCTTTAAATTTAACCGCCCTCAACTATCCCTATTTCAGAGTTGAGAGAAATAATAATACATTTCTAGAACTTGGCAACAATGGAAGCGAACATAACCAAATGGATTTGAAAGAAAAAAATAAGAAACAAGTATCATGGAAGAACGAGAAGGTTTCTCAAAAAGAAGATCGGTAACAGAAATCTTATCAAAAAATAAACACTAGGGCAATCGGCCTCGATAGATATCTTTGAACATTCTTAAAATGGACAAGGAAGGAACTCATACAAATGAGCCAAATGTCAAGAAAACTGATGGCTAAGAAAAAGGCCTTACATCCGAGAGAGGACATAGACAGACTCTATGCAAGAAGAAAAGAAGGTGGAAGAATACTCACCAGCATTGAGGATTGCGTAGTGCATCAATACAAGCATAATGTAGACTTAGACGACATCAAAAAGTCTAAAGGTTAAAAAGACTCATTACAGCAGCCAGTTACAGAAAAGGCAACGTGCTAACATTGCTAAATAGGAAGAAAAACAGGAATAAGGTGATTTTAAGCGTCAAACTGGATATATCTACGAAAGGGAAAGCTCATGAGAGAAAATGAATGTTTTTTAATTGTAGCACAAAACAACGCCATAAGGACCAATCATATTAAAGCAAAAACAATAAGATGCAATTGAAAAGCAAGTATATATTAAGGAGAGCGAATGTTGCAAACTAGCAAAAAGAAGTACTCGACTTGACTGGATGGGAATGGTCATCTACAAGGAATTGTGCAAATTAAATTAGAATTTGATAATACTACCAAATGGTATTTGCACAAACCAGAATCTGTCCAATTGAATGAGACGAATAAAATTCACGCGGATTCCGAGGTACTAAATGATTGCCTAATCCTGGTAAGAAGACTTGACCTAGAATTAATCAAGAAAAAACCTATCATCTAGTTTGTTTGTTTTTATGGCATATCAACCTTTGTAGGTTATTTAATGCAAAATCCATTTTTATGCAAATAAACAGTTCTATTTCAAACAATTCAATTTAGCATCATTACGCAATTTAATTGTCAAAACAATTCTATTCCAAGCATTTCAGTAGAGCATAAGTACGCAGTTTAGTTCTATTTGACTTATAGATAGGACCCTATCAGGTGCCACCACTCCAGGCTAGAGTAGACCTGGAAGCGACGGCTATGAAAAGGTGCTCCGCATTCCCCAAAGCTCTAGAATTCTTGGAACCTCACGATCAGATTGTTAGGTGTCATAAACAGGACACTCGTTGAGCGGTCTAACCCCTCAGCAGAGATGAAGTCGGTGTACTCTATAGCCCAAGCAGACTGGGCAATACACACAGTTAAATGTAAAAACAGTTTTATTTCAGATAATTCAGTTTAGCATAGGTACGTAGTTTGGATGCCAAAACAGTTCTATCTTGAACAATTCAGTTTAAATGTAAAAGCAGTAAACTCTCTGTTGTGTTCTGGTTAGTGAACACAAGTAGTAATAATAATAAGACAAACCACGATATGTGAGGAAAATAGTTATATTTACAGGAAAGAGTATTTACAAGAGAGTGACTGTTAGTAATAAGAACATAGGATTAGTGATAGAGTAATGATATACTTCAACAATAGGAACGGCTCTTCTGGTCTGACTCGTAGGCTTATTCCCAAACTGATCTCCACTACTGCCATATATGGCAGATGAAACAGCTCATTATGCTGAAAAGGTAGGTGATACCCAACACTCTCGAAACCACGCTTAAGTTTTATTTGACTTATAGATAGGAACCTATCAAGGGCTACTATTCCGGGCTATTGTGGACCTGGGAGCGATGGTAATGAAGGGGTACTCCGCATTACCCAAAGCTCCAGCATTACTGGATCTTCAACATTAGATTGTTTAATGTCATATCAGGACACTCTTTGGGGAAGTTTTACCGCTCTGCAGAGATGCAGTTTGTGTATTCTACAACCCCAGCAGAACACTGAATGAAAAATAAAAGAAAGCAAAAATATGTCTAAATACTTAAGCTTTGCTGAAGAACTTTCTTTTATGCGGAACCTGATGGTGACAGTGAAACTAATTATAGTTAAGGAAAACGGAATGTTCATCAAAAGCTTTGAATGGAAACTTGAGAAATTGGAAATCAAAGGGAGAATTGAAAACATCCAGACTGCAGTATGGTTAAGATAGACAAGATTATTCAAAAAAAATCTTAGAGACTGGTTGAAACTTGCTGTCACACAGACTCCAGAAAAAAAACACCAGCTAACACTTTTGTAGTGTGGGCAGAGGCGGTTGCAGTCTAACATGTTCGTTAGCGATACCTAAGGCCCGACGTCTGTGTCGTATCGGTATTTGTCGAACGTACCACCGACCGGAAGAGTGTGGCACAAGGCCTTTTTTTGGTTGGTCCGGGTGCAGAGCCGTAACTCAGATACGCCTGATGTCTCCAAAAATGTCTCAGGGCCCGTCGACATTCCTTGAAAAAAAGAGGGGCCTCAGGCGCCCGTCGATAAACCTAGCTTCTCCAAGGAGGGTTAGATTCTGGGGATCGCCCCCCAGACATTCGAGGATGCCGGTCTTAGCGCGCCGGTCATGAACGCCAGTTTCCCGGAATCTACGTCTGACGGCCTCGACCGACAGCCACCGGAACCAGGGCACACCCAAACAGATCTGTGTATCGGCAAACACGGTCGATCGAAGTGTGTCCCGATAAACGGTGTCGACGTCTGTGTCGTATCTGTCCACTACTGTTCTTTGGCGGTTTATATACGCTGCGTGGACATATTTTCATAGTCCCTGCGGGTGTATACAAATATGTATATCAATGTGCTGGCGTTGTCAGCCTGTCAAAGCGTTCCTGAGTAATGTTCTTCCATCACCTTACAGCTTTTGTGAAAAACGCCCGAGGGGTGCTGGGATTTTGAGGTACAAGCGAATCAACTGATCTCGGCCAGATGACCAGATCTTGTGATAGACAACAGATAAAAGAGAACCTGCCAAATAATGGACTTTGCCGACCCGGCTGACCACAAGGGGATACTGAAAGAAAAGAAAGATAATATCTAGACCTTATTTGAAAACTGAAAAAAAAACTATGGCACGTGATACCAATTGTGATTAGTGCGTTCGGTAGAGTCACCAAAAGGTTGGTACAGGGACTGGAGGATTTGGAAATAAGAAGACGAGAGGTGACCATAAAAACGATAGCATTATTAAGATCAGCTTGAATACTGAGAAGAGTCCTGGAGAATTGATGAGACTTGCTGTTACTCAAACCCCAGTGGGAAACCCTTAACAAACACTGATGTGAAAAACTCTCAAATGAGTAAAATGATATGTGTTCATTATGTGGGGATAGAGACGAAACCATTAATCATATAATAAGCGTATTTCGCAAAATAGCGCAAAGAGAGTTTAAGACTAGGCACGATTGGCTGAGGAAGGGGATTCACTGGGAACTGTGTAAGAAATTGAAATTTGACCGTACTGCCAAATGATATATGCAGAAACCAGAATCTGTTTTGGAAAATGAGACGCATAAAATTCTCTGGGATTTTGAGATGTAAACGGATCACCTAATCTCGGCTAGAAGAATAGACCTATTGATAGTTAACAAAAAAAGAAAGAGTGAACCTGCCGAATAATGAACTTTGCTGTTCTTACGGACCACAGATAAAAATCAATGAAAGCAAAAAGAGAAATAAGTACTTACATTTGGTCAGAGAACTAAAAAGTCTATAGAAAATGAAAGTGACGATTATATCAGTTGGAATTGGTACGCTTGGAACGATCCCCAAAGGCTTAGTGAAGCGTCTGGAAGAGCAAGAAATCGGAGAACGAGCAAAGACTATCAAAACTCAAAGACTATCAAAAAGCATTTTAAAGATCAGGCGGAATACTAAGAAGAATCCAAGAGATTTTAGGAGAGTTGCTGTCACTCAGACTCCAGTGAAAGACTATCAGCTAAGGTTGGTGCAAAAAACTTGAAGGGAATAATAATAATAATAATAATGGTATATTAAAAAAAACTGTGGAACATGAAAGTAATGATTGTTCCAATTGTGATTGGTGCGTTCGGCACAGTAACTAAAGGATTATTAAAGGTGCTGGAGGACTTGGAAGTTGGCGGACGGGTAGAGACTATCCAAACGACAGCATTGCTGAGGACGGCCAGAATACTGAGACGAGTCCTGGAGATTTGAGGATACTTGCTGTCACTCAAACTCCAGTGAAAAACCATCAGCTAATACTGATGTGAAAAACTCAGCATGATACATAATTCTAAATAAATAGCCAATATTATTTTCATTTTCAAAATCTTTCTTATTTTACAAAGTATTTATATGAAGTTAAGAGTTACCCTAACATTTTTTTCAATATGTACTTACCGAATTTGTAGTAAAACATAAAAAGCCGCAATGAAACCACAAGTAACAAAATTTTCTGTCTTTAGCAAATACGACAAAACTTAATGACCTAGAATTAGGTTAAATGCTGGATAAGTCATAAAAAATCGCTTAGACAAAGAAAACCTCTGTACCTGTCGTTGTAGTTGTGTATCATATTGTCAGGGTCGGAACAACTAAAAAACTAATAAAACTTAAGCCTTAAGGTCTCCTATTTTTGAGGGACCTCTTATTTCGGTGAGGCCCTAGAAGTGACTTTCGTCTAAATTGTTTAAATTTGGGGGGCCTAATTTATAAGAAGTGGTCTTTAAAGAATTAATGTCACTGATAATGATAGGAGTAATTTAAAATAATAATTAGAGCAAGTATTTCCCTAACCCCTCCTTTACAGATAAGATGTGACACAAGGTCAGCTATTAAGCAAAACAAAGCTGATTTGAATTTAGTGTCTTTCTTCTCCAAGACTGGTTGCCTAACCAAGGTTAAAGAACCTAGTCTACCCGACAAATTACCCATAGTTTAGGAAATAAATCATGGATTCTTGCCTTCCCAAAAGGTGTTTGCACTAAATGATCTGCAAATATCCAAGTCCAGGATTTGAACTAGAGTCGACGATTCCATTTCCTTTGGCGATAACCGTTACGTTAAGCACATCTCCTAAATAATCGTTAGTGTAATTCAGAACAAAATAAAAGTTATAATAAAAATCGTTGGCTTATCAAAATATTATATCAGTGAAATGTAAATTAAAAACAATGTTCAAATTAAAGTTATTTTGTTCAAATTATATTCAACAAAATTTAAAAAACCCTTTTTTTTTAATCATTCTACAATGCATCCTATATCGATTTTATCAATTTTCATCCCCCTCTCCCCTTACCTCGAAAATTATAAGGTATTGGCGTTTTTTGTTGTTGTTTTTTTCACACTGGTCACTTTGCTATGCAAAATAATCCACTTTTACAATTTTGATAAAATTTTGTTTGTAAGTCTCATTTCATTCAGCCGATTTCTTTCAGTTCTCTCATAAACATTGATTCCTATATTGGTGAAACTTCGGAAGAAGGTAGTTCTTTAATTAATCTACAAACTGTATATACAAATTTCATAGCTCAATAGGTGAGACAGATCTAACAAATTTATTTCAGTTCATGATTTTTGTTTATTATTTACTTGCTTCAGAAAAACAGATTTAAAAAATAGATTTAAATTTTCTTTAAGTTGGTTTTGATAAATGAATTTAAAAAACAGATTTAGATTTTATGAAGAAAAATAGATTTAAGAACAGAATGAAATTTTATTTATGTTAGTTTCGAAAAGTCGATTTAAAAAACAGATTGAAATTTTATTTAAGTAGGTTTCGAAAAAAAAATTGAAAAAATGGATTGAATTTTTATTTAACTCGTTTGGGAAAAGGAGATTTTAAAAATAGATTAAAATATCAATTAAGTTTATTTCGAAAAATAGATTGAAAGAAAAGATAAAATTTTATTAAATATGGTTTCTAAAAAAGAAGAAAAGAAACAAGTTCAATAATTTTTTTCTCTAGAAGCTGATATTGATGTATTGCCACATACATATACATATACATGCGGAAACATAATCAACAATAATGACGAACGAACACACTTTAGAAAAATATACCTCTCACACTTTATTCTCGAAATGATTGTGAAAGGGTTGATGTTGGTTATGTGTGAGAGGTGAGTTGGAGACGGAGAGAGACTGCCACATATTGACACAAAGTTCCCCTGACCATAGCAGCACTTCTTTCGCATTCTGGCTGGGTTACTCCCGTGGGTCCTGAGGGCCCAAGCCTTCTGTCTGAACCTGGTTCTCACTCTGGCATCTTTACTCCAACTGGAACTGTAACTCGAACCCAACTGACTCAAGCAGTCTGTGGCACCTGATAATATAATTGTTTGTCGTCTGCCTGCTTCCTGTGGGTGTACGCATCTGCACCGAATTCAACCACGTCCAGAGGTCAGGGTGATATTCCGACATCCTCGACCGGATGCACCTGTTTCTTCCGCTTATTTACACAAGTGCATCTCTTGATTGACGGCTCGGTCGAGGGCCAATATGCAACAATATTCACACTCTTTTAAAAATTAGGATTGATAATTTTCTTAGAAAAACCCTGTATATTAAAAACAAACTGATGTTGCACAATCTTCCCAGTTTAATTTTTAGTTTATTCGATATCATGACGTTTAGTATAATAAATATCAATTTCGAATGTCTTCTTTCATAAAACAGGTTGTTTGTCTTTGCTGATTTTATGACTGAGTGATACTGAACTTTTATGATACGTCTGAAATATGGACATTCAAATTGTCATTTCCCACGGGCTCAGGACGGGGGGATCATTTTTCGGTATAGAGTTGAGTTTTTCATCGGCTGACCTCAATAAAGATAATAAAGAAACTAATGAAATAATAGATGAGGAAAGGGATTATCGATTTAGCTTGTTTAATTATCCACGCTCAGGAGATTTATAACACAAACACGATTAAATCTTAGTTTCTTTTTTGCTCTTTTTTTTCAGCTTCGTAATTTTGCTGTTGATTGTAATGTCTTATTTGGGAAAGGAAACACTCAAAAGTTTTTTTTCCTTTGTAAAAAATATTCCTTTTTAAATTTCGATTTTATATTCAATCCTTCTTTAACTTTAAATATTCATTTTTCTCGATCTCATTTTATATTTGACGTCCAAAAAGAAATCAAACTTTTAAAACAATGTACCAATAAGTCATTTCAACGTGCTTGGCATTAAAATATTCTGTAGTTGCGGTAATTCATTTTGTCGATGTTTGTGTATAAGTTGGTGTACATTATTCATAAAACTCCAACAGCTACGAAAAATCTAGCACATGTTCAAATGAAAATGGGTTGATTTACAAGAACACCCTCTCCTGGTTTCTTAATTTTTCTAATACTTTATTATTTTTAGCCTCTTTACTTTTGCCAGTTATTTTTAATTTCTAAGTTTTTTCTTTCCTCTTCTTTTTTCATACGCATATATAGTCAGTAATCCTTATTTGCTGATTTTCAATCTCAAATTAAACGTGTGGTGTCTTCTGATGAGACAAAGAGTATAATGATATTCTTCAACGAAATAAATTTTTAATGACAATTTTACCAGGTTTGAGTTTTCTTCTAATTGCATTATATATGCTTAGCGTGTGAGCTTTATATTATAAATCTGGAAGAGGACATATAACAATAGCCATACATCGAGCACTCCCATAGATTTATATGAAATTCCTCATATATTGTATATGCAAATAATCTACATCCATTGTCTTCAGACGCTGACTATATATATATATGCATACATATATTATAGAACTTCATGGTTCTCACTTGCTGAATTAATGGAGGACCAAATATTGTAGTATTCTTCAATAGTGCTCAATATCAATAATAGAGCTTATATATATATATATATATATATATATATATATATATATATATATAAATTACAAAAGTTAATTCGTGAGTCGAGACTATCCTACTACAGTTTCGCCTAAAACGGCTCCTCAGGGTACCTAATTCAGACTGACGATAATAGGAGTAAACTTATTTTTATATTAAACGAAAAACTTCACCTAACGGAAAATTTGCCTAAAAAAAGAAAATTTGCCTAAAAAAAAGAACACAGAAAAAAAAACCAATTTTATTATCAAGTTTATTGCTAAGAAATGTATGTAATATGAAAAAAAAAACAACCTTTACATACCAAATATGGGACAAATAAGCCGAAACAAAAACTAATTATAGAGGAGTCAACTCTTTTTATGGTTACAGTCGTTCAATATTTCCGACCTTTAATTCAACATATCCCTACTACTATAAGCAGCTATGGCTAACTATTCCTCATTACAAAGTATGGCAATCTTTATCGCCGGCTCTATACTTGCGGCACCTTTTTACAATTTCCCATTTCACTATGGGATCACATATCACACATGATTAGATAAATTGGTACTATGTCTATATTTTTCGTGGGAAAAAACGAATTCTATGATTGTAGCACCTAAGTTTAAATGCTCCCTGTGTGGACCCAAAATATACTTTTTTTTATTTTTACTATTACACAGTTCATCACTATACACCTTCACTTTGTATACCACACATTCCTGTTGGCATTTGCCTTTAAGGGGACACACAGCCTAGTCCTTACAATTACATTTGGTGATCTCCTTATGTTTTTCTTTGTTAAGTTTCATTATGTTACATTTATTTATAATGCTATTAATGTTAGGCATACAACTATAGCTTAATTTGATACTATTTTTATAAAATATCTTGTGCAGTGGATCCGTAGCGGGGAAATTTCTTTTTAATAACTTAAAGAATTCCTTAACTAAATTATTGACCACCTACATGTTATACGGAGGATTGAACCAAAGGATCTTCCTAGGTCTATTCTTCTATTTTGTGTATTATTTCCTTCCATGCTATTTTTATATGTAAGTTTAACGTTATAACCGCTATCTTTCAAAGCTTTTTCATAATCCTGCTTGCTCTGTTCAAATATTAGAGGAGTTAGTAGAGATCCTATACTCAATGCCGTTTGGGATATGTTTACATACTTTGTTAGGATGGCTAGATCCCATATTAACAAAATGTAGGTTCTGATTATTTTTTCTAAATGGGGATACGGTCCTATTGTTAAGGTTTAGCATAATATCTAGGTAATCAATAATCTTAAGGTCCGTTTGTATCTCTAATTTGAATCCAAATTCGTCGAATAGCCGATGTAATTTCTTTCTAATATTATCAAATTTTCTAGGTGTACTTTTATCCAAAATAATTAAACTATTATCGCTATACAGCCCGTGGCTATTAGGGTCCACTATATTATCAATATTATATAACACTAAACATCCCATGAGCTCACTGATTTCGGCCCTCTCATAAGCACTTATGGGGGGTGTCGAAGTTACCACTAGCTCCTTTTTTGATCCATATGCTATCCTCATAATATAGCCACGTCCTGCGACAGTGTTTAATAATCTCAATTTTGTCTAAGGGTATTATTATGTATTCCCTAGCTAATTCCAAAGTCTTATCCAGTGTTCTTTCAGTTATTGACGGGTAGAATTTCTTAATATCGTATTTTATGAAGGAACTCCTATCATTCTTATCATATTCATTAAAACATTTAAAGCAATCCTGTGTGCTCCGCCATTGATTAGTATTCAATGCAAGTCTAAGCGAAGCACATATATCCTGCACAATTATTTGGCTAACCCTACCTCTCTGCGTTTTAGCTGGGTTAATCAGTCTACATTCCGGGTTTGTTTTAAAGTCACTTTTGTGATCTTTGATGGTAATAAAACAATTTTTAGTATTATATTTCTCGACCCTATCTACAATGTCTAACTGAGACGCTAACATTTTAGCTTCACTATTCAATTCAAGGCGAAACTGTAGTAGGATAGTCCCGACTCACGAATTTTTTGTAATTTTGCTCTACCTAGTATTGAGCACTCTTTGTAATTGTAGCATCGCAGCATTTTGCGGTGGGTTTTGTCCTTTTTGCCAACTGATTGCGTATCTCTTGATTTTTTTCAATTGGTGTGACAAGATTGGCCTTTTTTTCTCCCAATAACCGTTTTCTTTTTTCCCCGGGCAGTGATTCGAGATTTATTGTTATCTCTGAATCCTGGCGTTTTTTTTTTCTTTTTCTTTCTCACCGTAAATGCTGTTTGGTAGTAAATTAGTATATACATATATATATATATAGCATGGTAATGTCTGTGACCCTGGGTTTCCTGCTTTAAGCATAAAGCATGAAACCCAAGGTAACAGACACTACCATGCAATATATATGTATATATATATATTTGTGTGTGTGTGTGTGTGTGTGTGTGTGTGTGTGTGTGTGTGTGTTTATGATTATATGCTTACATAACTATATAATATATATATATATATATATATATATATTACATAGTCATGAAAATAAATCTTTTTTCAACTAGCTAACCAAAATTGAGTTTTTCTCAAATTTTACTGCTGACATTAGGTATTATTCTCCACATTACCTTTTCTTTATGTATGTCTATATATATATATATGTATATGTCTATATATATATATATATATATGATTGAACACAAAACATTTTTGTCTACATATTTTTTTGTTAATCCTTTCGAATTGCCGTATTGATCTTATGATATTCCACGGGAATTGGTTGATAAATCTTCCATAATTACTTATTTACCAAGTACCTCTTGCTCAACTTTGGGCCATCATCAGCGGAGGATGTATTACAAAAGTGATGTAACACGCCGTAAGCTTGCTTGTGACAAAATATTGCAAAACTGGTAGAATATACCAACTTACGTACGAGGAGACTAAAAAAGTTTTGAGAGCCTGAATATTTAAATCGTTTTTTTCTAATCATATTTACTAACCCCTCCGCTCGGGGCAGGATATGACACAAGGTCAATTTTTTTAAACGGAATTTAACAGGTTTCAATTCAGAGTTTTCCTTCTCCAAGACTAGTTGCCCCACCAAGGCTGAAGAACCTAGTCTGTCCTACTATTTACCCATCGCTGGAGGGAGAATAATTGGATTTATACCTTTCCCAAGGGTATTAGTGCTATATGAAATGCAGTCAGTCTCGTCCAGGATTTGAACTCGTGTCGCCGTGTCCATTTCCTACGACGACAACCATTACTCCACGAGCACGTTTTTTTTTAAATTTTATAATTTAAATGAAGACGTGAGTACATCTGAGTGATTTATATAACAAGATGATCATGGCTAAACCTCAATACTTTCTTATTGGTTTGTTTTGGTTTGTTTTTTGGCATATCAACCCTTCATGGTTATTTAATGCCTATTCTGTTTTTTTATATATATATTAAATATAGGATTTCTAAACGCATTTTCTAGATACACACAGTTAAATGGTCCAACAGTTCTATTTCTAACAATTCAATTTTGCATAAGGCAACAAAGCTAAATGATTCCAAATATTGCTATGTATCACTAACAATTCTATTAAACATCCACCATTCATTTACGCACAGTTAAATAATTCAAACAATTTTATTTCTAACAATTCAATTTGGCATAAATCTTTAGTTTGCACTCAGTTTCAATATCAGTTTTATTTGACCCATAGATCGGACCCTATTACGTGCTACCAGTCCAAGCCAGAGTGGAGCTGGAAGCAATGGCAATAAGGGAATACTCTGTATTCCCCCTAGCTCCAGCATTACTGGAGGCTCACCATCAGAATGTTTAACGTCATATTCAGAACACTCGTTGGTAGGAGTCTTACCCTCTGTAGAGATTCAGTTGGTGTATTCTAAAGCTTCAACCGACTGGGCCACTCTCTAGGGAAGACTTGCCTCTCTGCAGAGATTCAGTTGGTGTATTCTAAAGCTCCAACCGACTGAGCCACTCTCTGGGAGAGTCTTACCGTCTGCAGAGATTCAATTGCTGTATTCTACAAACCCAGCCGACTGGCCCACTCTTCGGGAAAGACTTACCCCTCTGCCAAGATTCAGTTGGTATATTCTACAGCTCTAGCCGACTGGGCTGATGCTTTTTGATTAGTAGTTTTTGATGAACCATAGGTTTTTGTTAATGCAGTACACTTTAGAATCATTAGACCTTGCTTTGTGTTAATAAAAAACAAATTCAACTCTAGATAAGAGGACGTGACGATCGTTTTTAATAATAGGACGGTGCAACTTCGTACTATATCTAGAGAAAAGTTTCAAGGGTGCATCGACCAGTGGAAAACTCGCAGGTATGCGTGTTTTGAATGGCAAGGAAACTACTTTAAAGTAAAGAATCGATTCATTTGTTGAGTATTTCTATGTCGGAAAATTTTATTATACAGCTCGAATTCGGAAGAAAATTAGCGTTTGGTTTTTATCCAACCTCATATCAGATCTCATTGGGCTAGTGGGTAGAGTGTCCGCCAATGGTCAGGGAGACCTGGGTTCAATCCCAGGTCACGTCATACCAAAGACTTTCAAAATGGTACTTGATACCTCCTTGCTTAATACTCCGCAATATAAGGTATGTATCAAGGGTAAAGTGGAGCAATCCAGGGAAAGGAGTAGCGCCCTCCCCTACATCATGGTGTTGTAGCTATTGAAAAGGGAGCTTTCTGGTCGCCCTCGACTAAAGGGAGATAACTTACAACTTACTTGTATCAGACCGAATTTGACTCAAGGCCATTTTATTGTGGGGAAGACAATTAGTGTTTTATTTATTGTTGCTTTATGTCATGATAAATAGGTCTTCGGTATTGGTAGTTTTTTAACACCACTAGAGGCTTTTTTTACTCAACAACATCCTAATTTTATTATCATTGTTATCGATTTATATATATACTAATCTGATCTCTGTTAGTACTGATAGTTCAAAGACAAGTGATATTTGATTTGATGACAGTTGAGTATATTAGAGATGACTATCATTCATTTATCTGCACTTTAGGAATAAAAAAAATGTTGGATGTTTTGGATTGATCAAAACATACCCCAACTTTATATCTAATATTTTCATTAACTTTGAAAATTATTCCTCAAATATTTTATGCTTTTTCTTCGCTATCATCAGTTTCTTTCATATCTGTGTTGCAATCTATCAATCTCTATCTACACTCCTTCTCTCTGTCTCTGTCTCTGTCTCTCTCTTGGCGAAATCATCTGAGTTTGCTTATCCCACCAACATTGTTTTTTGATGTAGTATCCATTTCTTCACTACTTATCTATCTCATTCTTTACATATCTATCTATCTATCTATCTCTTTGTTTCTCTCTCTCTCTCTCTTTCTCTCTCTCTCTCTCTCTTTCTCTCATGTTAAAATTATCTGCGATTGCTTATCTCACCAATATTGCTTCTCGGTCTTCTCATATCTATCTATCTATCTATCTTCCCTTTCTCCATCTCTCTCTCTCTCTCTCTCTTTCGCTCTTTCTCTCATGTTAAAATCATCTGCGATTGCTTATCTCACCAATATTGCTTCTCGGTCTTCTCATATCTATCTATCTATCGATCCTCCTTTTCTCCACCTCTCTCTCTCTCTCTCTCTCTCTCTCTCTCTCTCTCTCTCTCTCTCTCTCTCTTGTTAAAATCGTCAGGGATCGTTTATCCCACCAATAATGTTTTTCGATGTATCCTTTTCTTCACAATATATCAATCTATCCTCTTCCTCCTCCTTCTCCCTCTATTTCTCCCTCTCTTTCTATTTCTGTGTCTCTATCTCTGTCTCCGTCTATTTGTCTGTCGGTCTCTTTTCTCTCTCTCTCTCTCTCTCTCTCTCTCTCTCTCTCTCTCTCTCTCTCTCTGTGTCTTATGGTAAAATCATAAGAAATCACTCACCCCCATCAATATTGTTTTTTGATATTGTATCCTCTTTTTCACTTTATATCTATCTATCCTCCTTCTCTCTCTCCCTCACTCACTCTCTTTTTTTTCTCTCTCTCTCTTTCTCTCGCTCTCTCCCTTTTCTTCTTTCTCTTACTCTCTCATGGTAAAAATCACCTGAGATCGCTCACCCTATCAATATTGTTTTTGATGTATCCTTTTCTCCACGATCTATCTATATCTATATATATATATATCCTCCTTCTCTCTCGCTCTCTCCCTCACTCACTCTTCTCTCTCTCTCCCTTTCCGTCTCTCTCTCTCTCTCTCTCTCGCTCCCTATCCATCTTTCTCTTTTTCTCTCTCATGGTAAAAATCACCTGAGATCGCTCACCCCATCAATATTGTTTTTGATGTTGTATCTTTTTCTCCACGATCTATCTATCCTCATTCTCTCTCTCTCTCTCTTTCTCTCTCTATCTCTCTCTCATTCACTCTTTTCTCTCTCTCTCTCTTTTCTCTCTCTCTCATTCACTCTTTTTTCTCTCTCTCTCTCTCTCTTTTCTCTCTCTCTCTCTCTCTTCTTCTTCTTCTTCTTCTTCTTTCTCTTTCTCTCTCTCATGGTAAAAATCACCTGAGATCGCTCACCCCATCATTATTGTTTTTTGATGTTGTATCCTTTTATTTCACGATCTATCTATCTATCTATCTATCTATCTACCACCACTAACATCACCACCATTACTCTTCTAGTAAAATCATCTGCCATCAATATTTTTTTGATGTTGTTCGAACATTATTTTATTGCCGTCATTAAATTTTTTATTTGATTCAAACGCTACTGATATTTACTTTTTTCATTAGATAATTATCTTTATAACTATATATAATGATTGTATATTTTATAAAATAATTATTTTTCTATCTCTTTTACAATACCTTTGAGAATGTCCAAAAATGTCTATACCATTATACACCATATTTCTTTGCTTTATTACAGAGTTTTTTTAATGAGCGTCACGCCTTTAGTTAATGGCCTGGGAAATAGTCCACTAGTCGCTGCTAATGTAAAGTGACCTCGAGTCTCACAGGGAGACCCATATTTGTAGCCTTGTCCCAAATATAAATTTACTAAATAACTACAATTAGTGAGTTGGGAGGAAGAGTATCTTTTAAAGTATAATTACGCTTCTCTTAATGTACTTGAAGTTTGTATCTCATTTTTTATTAGTAAATAAAGATTTCTTCTTCTTCTTCTTCTTCTTCTTCTTCTTCTTCTCTGTTTGCCTTTCTTCTTTTTCTTCTTCTCCTTCTTCTTCTTCTCCTCTGTTTGCCCTTCTTCTTCTTCCTCTTCTTCTTCTTTGTTTGACCTTCTTTTCTTCTTTCTTGTTCTTTATTTGCCTTTCTTCTTCTTCTTCTTCTTCTTCTTCTTCTTCTTCTTCTTCTTCTTCTTCTTCTTTGCGTGCCCTTCTTCTTCTTCTTCTTTGTTTGTCCTTCTTTTCTTCTTTCTTCTTCTTTATTTGACTTTCTTCTTCTTCTTCTTCTTCTTCTTCTTCTTCTTCTTCTTCTTCTTCTTCTTCTTCTTCTTCTAGCTGCTGTTTCATTTTGCCTGAACCGCTGTCATTTTCAGGTGAGAGACACAAAAGTTCACTTATAGCCCTATATGTATTTACTCAAATCTTTGACCACAAGGTCAATTTTTAAGCCAAGTAAAGTTAGCTTCCATTTTTTTTTCCTCTCTCCTAGTTTTTCCTTCTCCTAGACTGGTTGCCTAACCAGGGCTGTAAAAAACCCAGTACTCCATACCATTTACCTTTAACCTTGTAACTCGGAATCTATCCTTCAACACAACATTTCACCCAACAATCGGTATAAAACAATAGGTTTAGGGTTTCATCCTGATCTCGAAGAATTAGGTAAATTTATGGAGAGCTATTATTTAAAAAATCAAATAGTCCTAACTTTACAGAAAATTGGCTCATTGGACTAGTGGGTAGTGTGTTCGCCAATGGTCCAGGAGACCTGGGTTCAATCCCAGGTCGCGTCATACCAAAGACTTTCAAAATGGTTCTCGATACCTCCGTGCGTAACACTCAGCAATATAAGTCATGTATCGAGGGTAAAGTGGAGTAATCGTGGGAAAGGAGTAGCGCCCTCTCCTACACCTCGGTGTAGAAGCTATTGAAGAGGGAGCTTTCTGGTCGCCCTCCACAACGGTCACCAACTTATCAGTATCGAGTTGAAAATAAATATTATTGCATTATTCCAAATTCGACCACCTTTTCACATAAGGCTAAGAATATGCAGATTGAATCTTCTTCAGAGTGGTAGGACTTCTCCAAAAGGGGTGCCCAGGGTGCCTTCTAGTTCTGGGACTCCAAATGGTGTTAAGTCATTCTCTTGGGGTTAGAACTCATACAGGGTACGGTAGAAAAATTAGGAATATTCTAGTATAATGATAAACGATCCTATTATTAAAAACAGGTTGATTTTAATTTTAAAATACAAACAATAAAATAAGAAGATAGATACAAAACAGTAAATTTACTCAGTATTAACATTTTTTTCAATTATTGTGCTCAACACGCCTTCGAAACGATTTGCATGCCTTCAAAATAAATTCTTCAGAAATTTTATTCCATTCCTCCACAACAGCAGTTTTCGGCGGATCAGTTTTGAATTGATTGTTGTATTTGTCTTGTTTTCTAAAAATCCCATAGAGCGTAATCAAGAGGATTACATTTTGGGCTTAAATTTTCTTTAATTGCTGTCTTCACAGTTTTCTCGCAGTCTTTCAGTCAATTAGCGTGCTTTCTTATTGACGTTGTGGGGTCTTTCTTAATCACCGGAGCGAGAGCAGTTAAAAGGACTTATTTTCGTTTTTTTTTTTTTTCAATCCTCCATTCCCCCTTTCCTTGAAAAGCACATTTTCTGTAAAAAAAATTACTTTGGCTTGTTTTCGGCGATAAGCAAATCGTAGATTCTTTGTCGTTTCTTTTCTTACTCACTCATATTGGGCTGAATTTTAATTTTTAAAAAGAGCTTGAATAATAAAGTTAATCATGAAATTTATATTTATCATGTTATTTTTTTTTTTTAAATTGGACTAATCAGACAAAAAACGTTCTAAAACTCATTCCATATTTTGTTTCCATACCCTGTAGATCAACTTTGACCCGGAGTAGGTATAACTACTATTATTCCACTTATAGATCTATCCGTGATAATGAAATCTTTACTAGTTTAACACGGTTATTTGATTCGTTGGCAGGTCAGTTGGTTGTTTTTTATGGCATATCGACCCAAGTAGCTTATCTAATGTTGTAAAAATCTGTTTATATATATATATATATATATATATATATATATATATATATATATATATATATATATTTGTAAATATCTTTATTGTATGTCCAAAGAGAGAAAAAAGTAATAATTTCAAATGAATTGGTTCACTAAGAGATCTGAATATTTTCAAGAATTATTTATTCCGTTCTTACATAAGTGTATGTTTCCAGTTGTTGCTTTCGTCAAAGAACATATGTGGCACAAATACATATCAATGGGGCACACAATGAGACTCGAACTCACTCGTGTTGGTTGGTTAGTTCGAGTCTCATTGAGTGCCCCATCTAAATATTCTTGTGCCACACATGTTCTCTGACTAAAGCAACAGCTGAAAACATAAACGTATGTTAGAACGAAATAAAAAATGTTTTAAAAGATACAAATATCTTTGTGGACTTATTCATATATATATATATATATATATATATATTTATATATATATAATGTTTAAGTGAATAATTTGTTAGTAACTTGATTTTTAAGATATTTATTATAACTTTTTGTCTGCGCATAGTCGAACGGTTTCAAGTATTTCTATCAAACACTAATAATATTATTTGATATCGATTATTTTTTACACACAGTTAAACGGTTTCAGGCATAGCTATTTAACGTTAGTCATTCTATTCATCAAGTATCTAGTGTTCCCCAATGGTCCGGGAGACCTGGCTTCAATCCCAGGTCGCGTCATACCAAAGACTTGTAAAATGGCACTTAATACCTCCTTGCTTAACACTCAGCAATATAAGTTACGTATCAAGGGTAAAGTGGAGTAATCCAGGGAAAGGAGTAGCTCCATCCCCTACACCTCGGTGTAGAAGCTATTGTAAAGGGAGCCTTCTGGTCGTCCTCGACTACGGTTGCCAAATCTTTTTTTACTTACAAATAATTTGCACACAGCACTATGGTTTCAAGTAACTACAATTAAAAATAATCCTTTGTAAATGATTCAACAGTTCTATTCACACCATAGATAGAACCCAATTTTATCAATATCGAGTTGAAAATAATGGTACTATGAATCTCGGTCAAAGTGGCCCTGGGAGCAATAAAAGAGGCACCCTACATTCCCAAAAGCGCCAGGACTAGAGCCACGACATCAGATATAGTTTAGTGTCATAAACAGGACACTCGTTAGGTGTGGGGGGGGGGTCTTGAATCTCGGCAAAAGTGCAGTCGGCGTATTCTATGGACCAAGATAGCATGTTTACAATTATTGTCTTGATATATATATATATATATATAATTTGAGAACATAATTATGAAAATGATTTTGGCAGAAAATAACCCAATAAGGTTTAGCCTGCCGTAGAATAAACTTACGAAACCAGCAAATTTGTGCACTTTATCATTTTCTGTAGGTTTTTTTTTTTTTTGGTTCTTTTGTTTTTTGGGGGGTTTTTTTCAATTTTATTTTATTGCTCAAATGATTATTGTCTTTCCTTTTTCTTTTCTTTTTTTTTTCTTTTCTTTTGCTTTACGTTTTTTTTTAAAGGAAAAGAAATTACAAAATATATTCAGAAATTAATTTAAGAATCGTCTTTATTTTATAATAATTCGATTTGGTTTTTATTGGATTTGATTTAATTTTACATTGATTTAATTTTGATTTTATTTAATTCTATTAGATTTATTCTAATTTAACATTTACTTTTGGTTTATTACAAATTAGTTTCGATTTCGTTAAATATCATTAATAAATACAGATTTCTTCTTCTTCTTCTTCTTCTTCTTCTTCTTCTTCTTCTTCTTCTTCTTATAATTATTATTATTATTATTATTATTATTATTATTATTGTTATAGTTTTTTCACATCAACTAACGCTGATGGTCTTCCACTGGAGTTTAAGTAACAGCAAGTCTCCACAAGTCTCCAGGACTCTTCTCAGTATTCTGGCCTTTCTCAATAATGCTGTCGTTTGGATGGTCTCCACCTATCCGCCAATTTCCAAGTCATCCAATCCCTTTAGTAATCCTTTAGTTACTGTACCAAAAGCACCAATTACAATTGGTATAATTGTCATATGCATGTTCCATAGTTCTTTTCAATTCCCTAGCATGGTCGAGGTACTTATCTCTCTTTTCACATTCTTTCAGTTTTATTCTGTGATCAGCCGGGGCAACAAAGTCGACAATTTTGTAATTTCTCTTTTTTTGTTGTTGATTATTATTAGGTTTGGTCTTCTGGCTGTGATTCGGTGATCCGTGTGTAGGTCAAAGTCGTATAGGAATTTATGTATCATTTTCTAGGACAGATGCTAGGTTGTGCATATACCATTTGTTCGTATGGTCAAATTTAAATTTCTTTCACATCTCCCAGTGTATCACATTGCCGACCCAGTTGTGTCTAGTCTTATATTCCTTCTGCGCTAATTTGCTGCATTCGCTTATTATCTTTCACCGCATAGCTTACATTTGCTATTTTGTTGTGCCTTATCTATTCTCGCTTTAATATGATTGGTTCTTACGGCGTTGTTTTGTGCTGCAATTAGGAGAGATTCTGTTTCTCTCTTAAAGTTTCCTTTTCTTAGCCATTTACAGGTTTAGTCATGTGAGACGTTGTTTATTAGTCGTTTAAAATGTCCATAGAATTGTTTTCCTTCCCATTTTTATTTCCTAATTATTGTCATTCTGTTATTCATCGTGTTATCAATATCGTTTCTAATGGCTGTAATCAGTCCTCGTTCGTATTTTTCCATGTAGTCTTCAAGTCGTCGTATCGATGCGTCAACGTTGTCTTCAATGCTGGTAAGCCCTCTTCCTCCCTCTTTTCTTGATACATATAGTCTGTCAACATCGTCTCTGGGATGTAATGCCTTATGCATTGTCATTAGTTTTCTTTTATTATTATCATTATTATTTTGATTTGTTTGTTCCTTTTTGTTTTTGTTTTTTGTTTTTTGCTAATTCAGAATTAATCTAAAATTAAGTTGCATACATACATACATAGAAAAATTGATAACGAGGTAATCCAAGCAGAAGAAGATATTTATTGAGAAGTAAAGTTGACACTATAGCGTTTCGGTTCTAATGAACCATCATCAGGACTGTGAGAGATGATATTAGTGATGTTAAATCAACGATGGACTTTTTAAAAATACAAAAACACGAAAACCTAGGGAAAACCTTGGCCAACTCTTCCAATATCTAAATTTTCCTTGGTGTCTCTATTTTTTGATTTAACATCACCAGTATCTTCCCTCTCAGTCCTTATGATGATTCAATAGAACCGAAATGCTATAGAGTCAACTTTGTATCTCAATTAATCTTTCCTTCTATTTGGATTACCTTGTTTTCAATTTTTCTTTATGCTGTCAGACTATACTCCATAACTGACTTCCATATATATATATATATATATATAAATATATATATTTCGACTTTACTTTCGTTCAATATGATTTATCTAAATATATACATCTGATTTGATTAATAATAGTTTCTTCATTTTTTTTTTTTTACTTTTGTACATCGTTTATTTTTTATTATAATTCCATTTTTACAGATAATGCAACGGAGAACGAGAAAATATTTACGTATTTCAGCATAAATTCAAACATTGGGTTAAGGCTTTTAGGTTTATTTATCTAAAACAAAACTTTAAGAAATTTAATTTAACATATAGATTCAAGGGATTTTTAATTAGTTTGAAACATTCATAAATCTTTTTTTTTTAATCATATAAGGTTTCATTTTCTATAAATTCCAAAAATATTTTCCTATTGACATAATTAGCAAATGAGTAAACTAGTTAGCATGCCCAGTCATCGAGATGTAAAAAAGAAAAAAAATAAATAAAATCTTCTGAACATAAAAAGGCGATACGCAATGAACTGACGAAGAACAGGGTCATTTTCGAAACGTCTCATTTCTTAAGAGTGACGGAGAAGCGTCACTCTTACAGTGTTCAGATTTCTCCAATCGCATATCAGTAACCCCGTGCGTATATGATTGATGTTCGTCAGGGGGGTAATGTAGAGGAAGATGGCAAAAGCCAAAAAAAAAAAAGGGAAAAAAAGACACTGATGAGGGTGAGGAGAAGGGGGAGGGCACTTATAAAGTAGACATAGAATTGTATTACGACTAAGCTCGTTGCCATATCATGAGATTTTCCCGAACACTGGAAAGAGTATCTTCGTTGATGAAAAAACCCAAGATTCTACTTAACGCCTTTATTTTTCTTGGTCGCTTTGGGCAGTACTGGATACTGGATATGGCCAGATGTCAACCCGATGGTCCGGGCACACGGCCAAACATTGTGATATTGGCATGACATCATCATTTATCATCAGGCAGCAGGGTAAAGGAAGATATGTGTGTTCGGGTGAGGTAGTCTTAGAGGGAAACTGGAAGGTCAGTTGCATTGAGCGCGCGTATGTGTGTGTGTGTGTGTGTGTGTGTGGTGCCTACTTTTCCGATCTCCTATGTTTCATCATCAGTTAATGCCTCAGTCACGCCGATCGTTAACGTGAGATTTATCATGAGATAGATAGATAGATAGATAGATAGATAGATATAAAAAGGCTGAGATAGTGAGTGTGTTTGTGTGTGTGAGTGAAAAAAAAACAGAGAGGAAAATAGAGAAATAGATTAATATTTAGTTATGGACACTTCCATAAAACGAAAAATCATTAGATAGATAGATAGATAGATAGATGTCAATAAACTGATGCACACACACACACACACACTATATATATATATATATATATATATATATATATATAGGATCACTCTGATGATGAAATAAGCGAGAAACTGACAGTCTCCAAGCACTGTTGACTATGTGTAAAAACGATATTATAATTTAGATCTATATATGCTCTCTCAGCCATAATGAGCACTCGTTATTTCCAAATATGGTAAACCGCAATATTAATTATTAATATACCGTTCCTTGGAAACAAGTGGATTACCCTAGCTTGATTTATTCGTATATTCGATCTCTCTCTCTCTTTCTCTCTCTCTCTCTCTATATATATATATATACATATATATATGTGTGTGTGTGTGTGTGTGTGTGTGAAAAACTGGAAATAAATCCGACAGTAAGATATTGTATAGAGATGATAAAACACAGTCTTTAAAGGATTTTATTTTTTGTTGAAATATAACCGATTGTTAAATGTTGAAGGTCTAAAAACCGAAAGGTTTAACGTTGACAAATATTTTAACATATAAAATCAAATTTTGAAACCTTATGCTTTTTCCTCTCTATACATTTTAATTTTTAAAGATTTTTATGTGTATATATATATCTATATATATATATGTATATATATATAATATAAAATCTTTATATATATATATAACAACTTAAGTATAAATTAGAACACACAAACACTCACAGACACACATATACACATAGACACACAAAATGCGTATTTATGAAATACCAAAACGCTAACCCTATTCATCATCATCATCATCATGTCGTTCTGCTAGTACGGATATCCCCGAACCTCTCTTGCCACTTCTCTCTATCGTTCATCGCCTCTGGCAGGTCTTCAGGGCTACATCCCGTATCCTCATAAAGCTGCTATTTGTATGTTCGAGCTGGTCGTCCTGCTTTTGCTCGGCCATTCAAACAATATTCAACAATAAATGAAGCTTTAATTTTCTTACAAATAGTCTCACTGCCATTTGAGATATTTATTCCAGCAAAATTCCCTTCACCTCTTACACTTGTGATGGATTTTGAATCTTATGAAAGCAGGGGATTCCCCGTAGCGTAGTGGCTAATGTGCTGGACTGTGAATACTGAGTGAGCGAGTTCAAAAGCCCCTCATGTTTTACGTTCATTTTTGGACTAATACACATGGGAAAATTATGAACTCTCTTATCCCCTTGCAATAAGTACAATACTACCACAACTGTCTTTCAACAAAGATGGCCGTGGTATTAAGAAGCCAACGAAGGATGATATGTATTAAATGAAGAAACCTGAATCTTCTTTTTGTCCGTCTATAAAACGGGTTTTGTATTAGTCTAAGAAGGTTGATATGCAATCAAATAAGGCTAAATTTTATTTTTTTGTCCTCCAACAAAGACATATTTGGTATTAAGAAACCCACCAAGGTTGATATACAATCAAACAAAGAAACCGAAATATTTTTGTCCTCCAACAAAGATTGTTTTGGTATTAAGAAACCTACCGAGGTTGATATACAATCAAACAAAGAAACAGAAACATTTCGACCTCCAACAAAGACAGCTTTAGTATTAAGAAAACTACGGCGGTTGATATGCAATCAAACAAAGAAACCGAAACATTTTGTCCTCCAACAAAGACAGCTTTGGTATAAAGTAATCCAAGCCAAGAAGGTTAATATGCCTCCACACAAAGGAACCAAAACCTTATTTAGTAAACGTGAAAAAAAATCGCTTGCTTGTAAAACTGATGTGTATAGAGTATGTTGCATTTGCATAAACCAGTTTTTTGATCATGTCAACTCTTGTCTTTATTTAAATTCTGAAATTTAAAATTAAGATACATGTTAAGCTTCAACTGCCATAACATTTTACTAAACATCGCTAGAATTTTCTATACGACTCCAAAACTTTCGTTCTTATTTCGATTTTCAAATGTTTTGGGTAATATACAATGAAATCTCAATTCAAATATGAATTTTTCAATCACAATAACTATGCAGTTTTTATAATTCAAATTTTTGTTTCAAAATTTAGGATGTATAATAAAATTAATAATAAAATTTAGGATGTATTATAAAATTTATAATAAAATTTATAATAAAATTATCTCCCTTAGAGAATCAATGTGATCTGCTACCTTCTGAGAGTGCACATTGTGTGTTCACGTTTTCCACATATTTCCCTTTGAGGTTTATAACGTGTCATTATAAGGGACCCCACATCCCGCCCGCACACACGTTCATTTCGATCTAATCCGGTCAGTTTAATACAACTTTCAAATTTTGATTTTGGTAGTCGTCTTGTTAAAATGTGTAATTTCAAACAAATTTCGAACGTCTTGCAAACGACTTCAGGATTTTCTTTTCTCCTTTACCTTGGCAAAGAGAAACAATAGAATTAATGTGGATTATCGTTTTACTAAGAAAACAGCTAACAGTCTCTTCGAGACTTCTGATTTTGGTTTTGTCTTTTGTTTCAGTTTTTTGCTCAACGGAATGTGAACCTTCGTGGGTTATTTAAGGCAAAAGCTATCCTTGGAGAAGAACCGAAGTGATACTATTTATCCCATAGCTGCGAGTATATCAGAGTTCATGCCTTTCGCATGGATATTTGCCCGAAAGTGAACGTAATAAAAAGACTGGAGTTCGAGCTCACTTACCACGATGTCATAATTCAGCACGTTAGCCGAGATCGCATTTTGAAAGACATCATCATCATCATCATATCGTGCTGGTAGCACGGATATCCCTGACCCTCTCTCGCCACTCCTCCCTATCGTTCATCGCCCTAGGTAGGTCTTCAGGACAACACCCCGTATCCTCACATAGCTGCTGAATGTACGTTCGAGCTGGTCGCCCTGCTTTTGCGCGGCCATGTGTGGGGATCCATAAGAGTCCATCTCTTATGAGTTCATCTCTGCTTCTCCAGCAGTGTCCTGCATGTCTGGTTCGTCTAACTTGAATAGTTTTCGTGATAGGGGGCAGGTGGCCGTACAGTTGATGTCTTGTGGGGTGTTGCTTCCAGGACTTGTTCAGGATTGCACGCAGCATTCTTGTGTAATTGCCATCTAGTTTCTTCTCCAGCCGTTTTGTTAGCGTCCATGTAGTGCATCCATATAGCAGTATCGATGCGACCGCTGCCTGGAAGAAACTGCGTTTCATTTTATCGGTTAGGTCTGATTTCCATATAATCGATAGCCTATTGATAGCTGTCCATGCTTTCGTTAGCCTCGTTTCGATGTCCTTTTCGGTTGATTCGACGCTGCTTCCTAGGTACGTGAATTTGTCTACTAGTTTAAGTGGGGTTCCTTCTAGAGTGGAGATGTCCCCCGTTTGGTTATAGCTCATATATTCCGTTTTGTGTGCATTAACATAGAGGCCTATGCTTGCTGCTGCTCGTTCCAAACTATGCAGAAGTGTTTCGGCTTGGTCAGGTGTATTTGCCAGTATCGCTATGTCATCGGTGTAGTCGGCGTCGGTAATTGTTGTTGCGGGGTATCTTCTGCTTCTTTTCTTCGTCAGTTCGAAGCCATTCTCTTTGATTTTTTTTTTTTTTTTTTTTTTTTTAATTGTACCCAAAACATTCAAATTCATTTTTTCTTCCATAGCAAAATTTATCATAGACCAAGAAAACACTCGCTCATTACACTGGTTGATTTTGATGGCACATCAACTTGTCTAGGGTTATTTTATGCCTATACGCAAGGGAATATCTATTGTACGTTTATATTTATATTCTAGAGTAGTTTTTGTATAATTTCCTTCATTTTATATGATATCAACTATTCCACAATTTTATAAGATATCAAGTATGCCTTATTTTTTATGATATCAAGTATTCTTCAATGTTATATGGTTGGGCAAAAAATTAATAGTATTAGTGATACTTAAAACTATTTGACTGTGCGCAAAAATGATAAAATCAAATAAGATTGGAATATTTGATAAATAGAATTATTCATGCTAAATAGCAATACTTGAAACTATTTGAGTATGAGCAAAAAAAAAAAAAAACAGCGTAGACATGTCTAATATAAATATTGTCATCCATAGACGGACCTGTTTCGTTCTATCAGAAATCATCAGTGTAGCAAGACAGACAATATTCCAGAAGCTGGGATCAAAACCCGGTTGACTCAAACCCCAATCCAAGATTCTACCACTCAGCCAGGAGGACGCCAGCAACAGCGAAGTAAATTTAAACGGTTATGAATCATAATTGTTAATGTTTACATACATCCGCTTAACGGCTACCGAGAGCTTGATTCATATGAAGAGCCTTGCATTTACGCTAATGGCAACAAAATTACTTCATTCGCAAGAGAGCCCAACCCTACAGGGGTAGGGGAGCATATATGTATATATATATATATATATATATATATATATGATTCGGCATTTAATAACACTCAAGGGTTGAAATGCCATAAAATACAAATAAACTAAACCAGTTTAGTTTTGATTTGGTTTATTTTCTTAACGGTATTGAAACTCCATATGGGTTATTTAATGCCAAAATTTGATTCTTCTCGAAATATTGATTGTAATCAATTTTTTTATACAATATTGCATTTTTTTAAATCAAATTTTCACATGTATTTATCAACTCTTCCTCACGAGTAGGATGTAACATGAACAATTTTTAGACGGATTTTTACAAGTTTTCCTTCTCCTAAACCGGTTGCCAGAATATGGAAAAAGAACCTAATTTGCCCTACTATTTTCCCATAACAGAAAGGAGAATAGTTGCATTCCAATCTTTCTCAAGTGTATTAGTTTAAAGTGAAATGCAATATCCTCGTCCAGGATTTGAACTGGGATCACAGTATTCATTTCGAGCGACCATAGACATTACACCACAATCTTCTATATAAATCCCTCTTTTATATGTCTAAAATTATTTGTCTGAACACTTATAATATCAGCTATTCCATTTAAAGATAAATGGTTCCCACAAAGTTCAATGGTTTCAAATATTCTTATCCAACAGGAATAATTCCATTTAGTAAAAATCATTTATTTGTACACAGATTTATGATTTCTCGTATTTTTCTCCAGTACAATAAATTTTCAAACAGATCTATTTTATAATTAGATGGGACTCTAACAGGTACTACCACTCCAGTTCAGAGTGGACATGAGAGTAATGGTTATAAAGGTGTACTCTCAAGATCTTCAGAATAGGAACCTCACCATCTGAGGAAGTTTAGAGCCATACTCAGGACACAAGTACTCTTTTTTCTTTATTGGGAAAACAATTTGAAATAAATAAAACTGAAGATAATTTATTCCTATTGAAGATGTTCTACGTGTCGTCATGGCTAACGTACTCATACCATTTGGAAAAATATGAAAACCCTTATCCCTTCTGCTATGGATTAAACAGTTATTCTACTGTTCTTATACACAACTATGGTTTTAGCATTAAATCAACGATGATATGATAGTATAACAAAATAACCTAACCTATTCCTTAATTAAAAGAGGTTTGGGCCTTAAATATACAAAGTTGGTTACCTGGTTTTACTGTTGTAAATAATAATTCATTTATTTAATAGAGAATTCAGTCTTTTTTACAAGCAATTATATAGCTTCAAATAACTAATAATAATCTTTAGTAATCAATAAGAGCTTCAAGTAACGATTCTTAATAAAAATAATTTACACAGATTTATATGGTTTCAGATATGCTAGCTAATATAAATACTTTTCAAACTGATGTATTTAATTCATTAGTTTGGTTTAGTTTGATTTAATGGCATATCAACTATTGTTGATTATTCAATGCCAAATCCTTTTTCTTACATATATAATATATATGTGATTTTTAATCACATTTTATCGATACACACAGTTGAAAAATCCAACAGTTATATTTCAATCAATTCAATTTTGCATGAGTCAACAAATTTAAATGGTTCCAAGTATTGCTGTGTATCACTAATAATTTAATTAAATATCAGAAATTAATTTACACACAGCTAAACGATCGAGCAGTTCTATTTCTATCAATCCATTTCAGCTTACATTTGTTTGCACTCAGTTTAAATGTCAAACAGTTCTATCTGTCCCATTGACAAGACCCTTTCTGGTGGAACCATTCCGAGTCAGAGTGGACCTGAGAGCAATGGCAACGAGGGAATACTCTGCATTCCCCAAAGCTCCAGCGTTACTGGAGCCTCAACTTCAGATTTTTTATTGTCATATCCAAAATTCTTGTTGGAGGGGAGTCTTAACCCTCTGCAGAGATGAAGTCGGCGTATTCTACAACCCCAGTCAACTGGGCTATGATTCATTAATAGAACATACTGCTCCAGTGCAGACTGGACTTGGTTGTAATTAAAATAAGTGATGACTTCCCGCACTTCAAAGATTCAGAGCAGGAGCCTCACCACCAGAAGCAGTTTAATACCATGCCTAGGAAACCTACATTTTGGTTTACGCACTCACTAGCTCATGAACTCATATAAAGCTGAGTATATCTATCTGATAAATATATTAATGTATGCTTGTTAATGTGTGTTAGTTAAAATGGGTAAATCTTCCTTTATTCTCAGATGAAAATTTGAACGTTTAAAATAATCGAAACAAGCTTTCGAAAGTTCGTTTTGTCGATAATTTCTTTTCCCAACTGATTCGTTATCAGCAAGGTCGATAAGTTATTCTCGGGTTCTTCATTACACTCCACACACCTATTACTGAACCTTACAGCAATTTGGCTTCTTGATGAAATGCCGAGTAAGACATTCATATTATTCCAATTGGAGATGCCTGAGGCACTTGCATCATTCCATGTGACTGACGAGCAATTATGATTATAAAAAAGGAGATTTAGTTTGGCCTGGTTTGGTTTTATGGCTTATCAACCATTGCAGATTATTTAATGCCAAATCCATTTTCATACACATAAACAGTACTATTTCAAATAATTCAATTTAGCATACGTATACAGTTTGAATATCAAAAACAGTTCTATTTCAAACTATTCAGTTTGGCATAAGTACTGGGTTTTTTTTGTTTACACACAGGTAGATGTAAAAACAGTTCTATTTCTAACAATCCAATTTAACATAAGCACACTGTTTAGTTCTATTTAACCCATAGATAGGACCCTAACAGGTGCTACCTCTCCGAGTCAGAGTGGATCTAAGAGCGATGGTAATAAATGGATACTCCGCATTTTCTAAAGCTCCAGCATTACTGAAGGAAATAGTCCTAGTAAATTATGTCTCAACTAAATTCTTTATTCTATTAAATTAGTTTCATGAAAAAGCATCTATTGTCTCTCAAAAATTGTCCTTATGTTTGTATGCATTTAGCCAAGCTCTCCTCCCGAGCAGGATGCGACAAAAGATCAGTTTTTGAAGAGTACAGCCGGTGTGAATTCAGATAATACCTTCTAAAAAGGTCAAGAACTCATTCTGTCCTACTACTTCCAATCCTCTGTCGGCTGGGCTTGGAATAGGCTATCTCCAACTAAAAAGTTTCTTACTCACTTTCACCTTAGATATATAGAGGGGGAGAGAGATTATATATATATATATATATAGAGAGAGAGAGAGGCGGGGTTAATAGGTGATAATGTATCTTTTGGTTGTCCTCGCTAGAATTGCAATTTAAAAGAAAAAAAAGAAAATAAAAGCTGAAAGCAAATAAAAAAGAAATAGATGCAAAAGAATAAGTAAGAAAAATAGAGAAAATGAAAAAAAGCAAAAAAAGAAAAAGTAACAAAAATGGAGAAAATGAAAAAAAGCAAAAAAAAGAAAAAGTAATAAAAATGGAGAAAATAAGAAAGAACAAAAAAGGAGAGAAAGGGAAATAAAAAAAAAGTAAATAAACGATAGAAACGTTTTTGAAAAGAAAGAAAGAAAGAAAGAAAGAAAGAAAGAACAAGTAAAAGTGAAAATATCTTTGCCCAGCTCTACATCTTTTTACGATGCTCATTTTCACGGGTCATACAAGGCCTGGTTTTCAATCCCATCTCAAAACTGAAGATTCTATGGTTACATACCACATCAGAGACTATTCGCCCCCTAAGCACCTCTTTGGGGTTTTGGCCTTATGCTAGCGCGATTTAAGTCGATCTCAAATTACAAACACGGCAATGGTGAATGAAAAGCACTTTTCGGCCGGATATTCGCCGCAGGAGATATTCGACTCTTGCTAACCTGACCCCGAAACACCTTTCCACCTGACTGGCAACCAATGAGCAGTTACGTTACACCATGGGGTTGGAACATGGGAAACTGAGTGCACAATGATGAAAGTTTTGGTATTTTCGAACTTGGGCACTTAGATTAGATTGTCGGAGCATGTGAAACAAAATAAATGAGCCTTGCTTCTTTGGTTGATATAGTTGGATGGTTGAAAATCACTGTTGCTTTTTACCGAACAAGTTTGACATAAGGGTATAGAAATGAGGCATTAAGTAAGAAGACTATATACTCGCTGGAAGTGTTGTGCCTATCGCACTGACGGCGACATCGTACAAAGCCAGTTCGAATTATAATTTCGCTATCACGTTCACTTTCGAACAAATACTCTTGGAGAAGTCATGAACTCGCTTATCCCATCAAGTATAGGTGAAATTGTTCGACATTTGGTCTTCTACAAAGATGTCTTTTGGATTTAAATTACACACGGAAGTTCATATGCCATTAATAAAGAAAAAAAACAGACAAGAACATACCCAACTAGGAACAGTAAAACGCTTAAAGATATTTCCGGGGGAAAAGAGTTTAATGGAAAAGTTATAAATGTCCTGGTTATTTTCAAGACTCTACCCTTAATTACAGCTGACAGTGATCCTTAGCATGACATCAGAAGATCACTCTTGTGGTAAATCTGTTTGACAGCATTTAAAAAGCATTTTTTTTGTTTATTTTGAGGATATGGACACGTGCTCGCCTAATAACAAGAGTTTCTTCCCTTCCCTTCTCCTAGTCACATGTACTATTAGTTTTAAATACTTTTGAAATAGACCATGTTTATTTCCAAACTATAATTTATTTTTGCTTGTTCTTTTTTTTTGGGGGGGGGTTTCCTAAATGAATGGAAAGAGTGTTATTTTAATTCATCATAATGAATCATAGCCAAGTCGGCTGGAGCTGTAGAATACATCGACTGTATCTCTACAGATGAGTAATGCTCCTCTCATACGAATATCCAGGATATTACACAAAACCACGTGATGGCGAGGCTCCAGCCAAAGAGATTTAGGCAATGTGGAGTACCCCTTCAGTGCCATTATTCCAAGGTCTACTCTAACATGGTGTGGTAGTACCACTTCAGATTGAACTATTTTACCATTTATCTGAGAGGAAACAAATGACTGATGTATAAATAGAATTGTTAGTCTGACAAAGCAACGCTTAAAACCATTTCACTGTGTGCTAATAGAACTATTGATGTTAGATAGCAATACGTCAAGCCATTTAAGAGTGTGAAAATAAAAGATAAACTCTAAATATATCTATTCGTGTTAGACAGAAATAATTGAGATTGTTCAACGGTATATAAAAATTGAATTAGAGGCATTACATAGCAATACTTAGAACATCTTTACAGCGTGCAAGAGAATAGTGTTGTATAGAATTATTAGTGTTTAATGGCAGTAGTAGAAATCACTTGACTGTCAACAAACTAATGATTAATGTTGAACAGAATTATTGGTGTCTTATAGCAATACTAGTATTTTTAACTGTGGGCCAACGATAAAGTAAAGTTGGCGACTTTAGTCAGGCTGACCCTGTTATGAAATAGCCGAGGGATTTCGATTCATGCCTTTGAGTTTAGTTAGGCCGAGAACCTTTCGGCTCAGCACATGGATTGGTTGGGTGTAAGATTGAAGAAGGTGTTAACGCGGGTGCGCGCGAGCGGATGGAAGTGTCACTCAGATGTCATAACAGTCCGAGACGATACTGGGTGACAAGGTGCGGGTGACGTCACGCACCGGAAGCACGCGGAAGTTTGTGTGAGAATTTGAAGAAAATAAGAGTTGGGTTTTAGACGCAAAACGAGAAGGATCAATTTTGGAGCTCGCAGGCGCGAGGCGAGTTTGCGCCCTATGGGAGGCCGCTCGAGTTCGGGGCCAAATGAATAAGACAGCGTAGAAGATTGTGTCTCTCCTCCTTACGTCGAAACCTTTAACTCAAAGTTAATAAAAAGGTTTCGTACCTGAACAAGAAGTCGTTACGTGTTTTTGAGATTCCTGTTCTTTATATATTTTATCGTTATGAACATTACATGTCCATTTCGCACATACCGTTAATTGCGAATATGGTACAACCCGAAGGCTCCCTTTTCGATAGCTACTTCACCGAGGTGAAGGGGAGGGCACTACTCCTTTCCCTGGATTGCTCCACTTTACCTTTGATATTTACCTTATAATGCTGAATGTTAAACAAGGTGGCATCAAGTACCATTTTTTGAGTCTTTGGTATGACTCGACCAAGGATTGAACCCCGATCTCCCGGACCATTGGCGAACGCTCTACTCATTAGACCAACAATAACAAAACTTAATTCTGTGTTAACAAATTAGCTGTAACTTATAGAGAAGTAAGATTGTAGAATACTATCTCAGTGTCTTGAGAAACAAAGAGGAACTCGTACATATAGAAATATAATCTTATACTTTTATTCATCGACGGTGACACTTATGAGAAACAGGAGAGCTATCGGGGAAAGAGTTCGTGCATACGGAGGAGCCGTCAGGAGTCGGAACTGCCAGTGGGAACTGACTTCAGCCAAAATTCTAGACCTTATATAGTCTTAAAACTCTCATACGACTCACACACAATGTTTGTTTTCCATAAGTCACGGCTTACACCAACGCATTGCTTGTTTTTCATTGGTTACGGCTTATACAAACGGACAGATTGTTTTTCATTGGTCACGGCTTATACCAACGGACTGCTTGTTTTTCATTGGTCACGGCTTATACCAACGGGTAGCTTGTTTTTCAATGGCCATGGATTACACCAGCACAATGCTTGTTCTCCATTGGCCACAGTTTGCACCTACACATTCCTTGTTTCCGGGAATCATTTTGTTCATTTTATCTACGGCTGTATGTATCTGACAACTACTTCCCCCGGGTTAATCGTAGGTCAAGGTGATACATTAAGAGATTACCAATAAACTACTCACTTAGAAATTATTTACGTAACTATTCAACAAAGTGCAAACAAATGACTGCTATTAAATTAAATTGTTAGTGTTACATATCAACATTTGAATGAATTTAACATTGTGCAAACAAATGAACATGGGTTCGTTTAAAAATGTTATCTTCAAACTATGTTTTTACAAATCATAAATATTTAATATATGTATAAATAGAATTTTATCAATGGGTTAAATAGTTCCACTACTGTTCTTCTAGGAGAATGGCTTTGGCGTTAAATAACCTACAAAGGTTGATATGCCATTAAATAAAGAAGCTAGTCGGCGCTTTTTATGTAATCTTCAAGTCGTTGTATTGATGCATGGACGCTTCTTCCTTCTTCTCTTGACACATACAGTTTGTCTACATCCTCTCTGGGATCTAAGGCCTTATGTATCGTTATGAGCTTTCTTATTCTTTGGTCCCTCTGTTTAAGTTCTCCTCGCGTCCATTTTAAGAATGGTGCCGAGTGTCTTATGAGGGGATAGTTCAGGTATGTATCCTTTTGATTAGGTTTCTGCTATATAGTTTGGTTTCGTGTAGTTTTCTCGTTCTGCTGAGATATTCTTTTTTTAATGTTTTCTTTCATCTCCACTTATTTGATGGTGTCCGCTTCCAATATTCTCAAGTATTGGTACGTTTCCTTTTCTCTGAGCCTTCTTTTTTTTCTTTATTCGTTAATTCTATTCCTTCCCTCATTTACTGTTTTCCGCTTTTCATTATTAACATGGCGCATTTTTCTATGCCAAATTATTATTAGCAGAAGTAGTACTAGTAGTCGTAGTAGTAACTTAAAACCATGACTGTGTACAAAATAACGATTATTATTTAATAGAATCAACTATTTGAAACCACATTATTATTAGTGAATTATTAGTATTCGATATGGATATTTGAAACTGAACAACTATACGCAATTTTTTTGTATAAGGAAAATATTTGATATTATATGCCAAGTGGTTATGGAATTGTGTTCCTTGTACATTTATTTTAACACTCTTTTGTTTTGCTGTTTTGCAAGAACTTTTTAAACTCTATTATTATTTTTTAAAAATAATAATAGTGTTTAAAAAGTTCTTGCAAAACAGCAAGACAAAAGAATCTTAAAATAAATGTACAAGGAACGCAATTCCATAACCCCTTGTCATAAAATTAACCTTCAAAGTGTTGACATGACGTTAAAATCAATCGGTCAATCAATTCCCTTTAGGGACACTTGTTATGTTTGATCGTTTAAGGCAGATTTTCTCAAAGCGGTCCACATAGACCCCTGAGAGAGAATAAAAATTTGGCTGAGTGAATAAAACATAAGGGGTTCACAGGGGGTAAATTTGTTCGTTGATATTTATAAATTGGATATTACTGGATAAACGACGAAACTGTAGCAAAATATCCTAAGTTTTGTGCGAGAGTTGAGCCCAAGTTCTAACTTTTCCGAATTCGTATAGTGTAGAATCTTTGCTGAGCCATGTACATAATTTACAAAACAGAGAAGCACTTTGAAAAGAAAACGTGAACATGTTGATTTGCGGCTCAAACTCAAAAACTTGCGACTAATTATTCGTGAACCCCATCCGACCAACCAAACCCATCCTTCCTTTTAAAGAATAATTCAAAAATTAAAGATGCGTTTCAATTAGAATTTTCATATTCTTTTCTCAAGTAAAATTGTATTAAAGACTGATAAATTATTTATATTTTGTAATTTGATATTAAGTTAATTTATTTATCGGTGTATATAAATTAAATTTGTTTACAACAGGTGCATCATATTAAAAGTTTAAGAAACCCTGAATTAAGTAGATGTTATACAACGATTTTTGCCTGCGGTTTTGCTGTCTAATGTTTTTGCCCATTGCTGCTACCTGAACTGTAATCGAAAAATATTATAACGTATTTTAACTATTCTTCGGTAAATAAAGTGTAAAACTTAATTTCGAGAGTTGTGTTTAGGATACCACGCGAAATTAATTTTCACACGTCGATTGAATAACGATGATATTTATGACAAAATATTACTTACAAGAAATGTAATATTGCATTCATATTATTCTCGCCAAAATTTACATTTGGAATGGAAATGACTTTATAAAACACATAAGTGGTGTGTTCAAAAATTATCTTGACTGGAGATGTGTTTACAAAGACAGAAATGAACAAAAAGTTCTTCAAGAGTCTTTTTGAAATTCATTATCCTAAATCCATCAAGTTTTAGTTGCCCACTTGGCTGGGACTGTAGAATACACTGACTGCCCCTCTGCAGAGGAGTAACCCCCTCCCCAATGAGTGTCCTGGATATGATACTAAACACTCTGATGGTGAAATTCCAGTAATGCTGAAGCTTTGGGGAATGCGGGGTACTCCTTCATTGCTATTGCTCCCAGGTCCACTTTGGCCCGGCGTGGTAGCAACTGATAGGGCCCTATCTATGGGTCAAATAGAACTAACGGCATACTTATGCTAAACTGAATTGTTTGATTAAACCTAAAATCTTGAAATAGAAATGTTTTTGACAATTAAACCATACTTATATTCAAACTGTGTGCTTATGCTAAACTGAATTATTTGAAATAGAACTGTTTTTTTTAAATTGAAACTGTATTTACTCTAAACTGAATTGTTTAACATAGAACTGTTTTGACATTTAACTGTGTAAACAAAATCTGTACTTATACTAAACTGAGTTACCTGAATTAGAACAGCTTGACTAAACTAAATAGCTTGAAATAGAATTGCTCTTCACAATTAAACTGTACTTATATTTATACTGCGAGCTTATGCTAATGGGAATTGTTTGAAATTGAACTGTTTTTGACATTGAAACTGAACTTATACGAAACTGAATTGTTATATATAACTGTTTAGTTTGAAATATAAATGTTTTTGACTATTAAACTGTGAACTCATGCTAAACTAAATTGTTTTAAATAGAACTGATTATTTACATAAAAATGGATTTGGCATTAAATAACCTACAAAAGTTGATATGCCATGAAACCCGACCAACCAACAAGCTTTTGAGTGGTAAAATTAGCTCTGAAATTTATCTTTTAATATAATTGTACAACTATGCAAAAAAAATGTTCTCATTGTCCTCAAGTAGAATTTTCAGGGTTGGAAATCAAAGAAAATCACCAAGAGATAATTTTAGAAAATAGGGAGGTTGGTGCACTTGCATAATCCTGTGTCACACCAAAAATATTTCTTTAGAAATATTGATACTAAATTCATTTTTTCTTTTTCTTTTTTTCCAAAATTCCCCTGACTTATCTAGACAAAGTTTAGATGTTTAGTCAGCGGTCTTAATATTTAGATATCATTCTTTTATTATAAAAGTTTCTCAGTTATACTCAGATCTTCATTTAGATTTTAAATATCCAAATTTTAAAATATGTAAGAGTGTGTCTAAATCCTTTTTATCACGTCTTGTATATCATTTGAACCTTTTTTTTTCCAAAACCTAATTTGATTTTTTTAACCTAATCTAAATTTTTTAAAGACCTTATTTTTTATTTTTCTAAAATTTTCGATTATTTATCGTAAAATTTTATTTTTCTAAAAGCTTTTTTTTTTTTCAAACACCTAATTTTTTTCTTCTTTTCATAATCTATCTTTTTTTTTATCTTTTTAAGAGACCTGATTTTTATAATTTTTTTAAAAGACTATTTTTTCTATTTTCTAAAAACCTAACTTTTGATACCTCTCAGTGCCCATTTTCTAACGATAAAAGATAATTTCAACAAATTACTTTAAAACCTTTTCAAGTCCCCAGGAAATGATATTCCCTCCGGTTTAAAAATATGAACCGACCAAACGCTGAGTACATAAATGCTAACAATGATAAGTACGCTATCCTAATAGAGTTAGGATCGCTAATTTGGTTATATTATTTTAAAATCTCTTATTAAAAAAAGAAACAAAATAGGTTATTAAACATATGTAATTGAAAATGAATCGCTGTTTTCAGTCTTATTTTACTTATAACCTTTTATTTTGTTTTTCAAAGCAATTGTTTTAATACTTATAGACAGAAAAATATTGCAATCAACCTTCCACAAAAGAAAACAATCTTTAATACATTTATTATTTTTAAACTTAATTTTATTTATTTATCTAGTTATTTAGTTAGTTAGTTAGTTAGTTACTAAGGTCATATGTTAATTAATTTTTCTTCGGCTTGTGAGCTGATATTAAATCATTAAGTTTTTAAAAAGAGACAGCCATCAATAATTTATTCCAGATGGCATCATCCTGAAGGTTTTTTTTAATCGAGTAGATTCAGATTATCACAAAAAAGTTATTTTTCTTACGTTTTGATAAAGAGGAACGGTTTACATTTATGCTAATGTTTAGATATTTTCCAAAGCTTTGAAAAACTAACTGTATTCATTTTCATATGACGGTATTTGAGGGTGGTATTTGAGGGTGATATTGGAGGGTGAGATTTGAGGGTGATATTGGAGGGTGAGATTTGAGGGTGGTATTTGGGGGTGGCATTGGAGGGTGATATTTGTGGGTGGTATTTGAGAGTGGTATTGGAGGGCGAGATTTGAGAGTGGAATTTGAGGGTGGTATTTGAGGGTGGTATTTATATTCAAAAGAAAGTTTGAAACTGAAATCAAGTTGAGGCATTTTTTTCTTTTTGCCTCTTTGAAAATTGAAACTCTGTCTTGAAAATCGATTGAATGAAAATTAACAAAATGAAAATTGCTTTTTTTTTAAATGTTTTTGCATGATAATCTGATTCTCCATAGCTCATTATTTTTCCTTTTTTTACATTTTTTTGCCATTTTTTTTTTTCCTATTTAGCAAGTTTTCTTATTTTTTGCAAATTTTTACCTTTTTTTTTTGGCAAATTTTTCCAATATTTTTTTTGTTGTGAAAAAGATTAAAAATCAGAATAACCACAAACTTTTCTTTTCAAATTTTTATTTAGCAACAACAACAACAATAATAATAATAATAATAATAATAATAATAATAATAATAACGCAACTGGATCACCTAATCTCGACTAGACCTTGTGATAGTCAACAAAAAAAAAAAAAAAAAAAAAAAATCAAGAACCTTCAGAATAGTGGACTTGACAGTCCTGGCAGACCACATAGTAAAACTGAACGAAAGCGAAAAGAGAGATAAATATGTAGACCTTGCAAGAGAATTAAAAAAAAAAAAAACGATAGAACACTAACGTGACTTAAAAAAAAAAAAAAAAAAAAAAAAAAATCAAGAACCTTCAGAATAGTGGACTTGACAGTCCTGGCAGACCACATAGTAAAACTGAACGAAAGCGAAAAGAGAGATAAATATGTAGACCTTGCAAGAGAATTAAAAAAAAAAAAAACGATAGAACACTAACGTGACTTAAAAAAAAAAAAAAAAAAAAAAAAAAATCAAGAACCTTCAGAATAGTGGACTTGACAGTCCTGGCAGACCACATAGTAAAACTGAACGAAAGCGAAAAGAGAGATAAATATTGTAATTAATGCGCACAATACAGTCACCAAATAATTGTTAAAGGGACTGGAAGACATGGAAATAGGAGGAAAAGTAGAGACCCTTTTAACTACAGTATAATTAAGATCCTTCAGAATACTGAGAAGAATCCTGGAAACTTGAGGAGACTTGCTATCACTCAAACTCCAGAGGTAAACCATCAAATAATGCTGATGTGAAAATCCCTTAAAGGAAGAATAATAATAATAATAATAATAATAATAATAATAATAATAATAATAATAATAATAATAATAATAAAATGGCAAGAAAAGATAAGATGTCACAAAACAGCAAATATAGGTTATGTGGTGATAGAGACGAGACCATCAATCACATAATAAGCGAATGCAGCAAATTAGCACATCGAGAGTATAAGACTAGATTCGACTGAATGAGAGGAAGTGAAAAGAACAATAAATAAAAAAACTTAAAAACTGTGGATCATGAAGGTGATAGTGATACTAATTGGAGCAGTTTCCAAAATTTGGATAAAAAGACAAGAGGAACTGGAGATCAAAGGAAGGACCGAGACTATACAGTCCACAATATGATTGAGATCGTTTAGTATACTCAGATGGGTGCAAAAGACCTTAGACGAATTACTGTTACTCTCAAACAAGTGAAAAATCGCCAGCTAACGAAATTATTATCATTATTATCATCATTATTACTATTATCATTATTCCTTTGAGAGATTTTCACACCAACATTAGCTGATGGTCTTCCAGAGGAGTTTGAGTGATGGCAAGTCTTCTCAAGTTTCCAGGACTCTTCTCAGTATTCTAGCCGTTCTCAATAGTCCGGTAGTTTGGATGGTCTCTACTCGTCCTCTTATTCCCAATCCCCCAGTCATATAATCAGTCCTTTGGTGACTGCACCGAGCGCCCCAATGACAGCTGGTATCACCATCACTTTCAACTTCCATTGTTTTTTTTATTTCTTTAGCCAGGTCCAAGAACTCATCTTTTTGCTTTTTTTCAGTTTTTATCCTGCCATCAGCCGGGACGGCAAAGTCAACTATTCGACAGGTTCTTCTTTTTTTGTTGACTATCACTTGGCCCGGTCGTCTGGCCGAGATTAGGTGATCCGTTTGCATCTCAAAACCCCAGACAATTTTGTGTGTCTCTATTATTATTATTATTATTATTATTATTATTAATGCTGGAAGACCAGACTTAGTATTTTACCCAGTGGGCTGGGGCTGTAGAATACATCAACTGCTTCTCTGCTGAGGCGTAAGACATCCCACCGACTAGTTTCCTGGATATGACACTAAACAATCGGATGATGAGGTTCCAGTAATGTTGGAGCTCTAGGCAAAATGTAGTACCCCTTCATTGCTGTTGCTCTTAGGTCAACTCTGGACCGGTGCGGTAGCACCAGATAGGGTTCTATCCATGGGTCAAAGATAATTAAACTGTGAACTTATGCTAAACTGAACTGTTTGAAATAGAACTGTTCTGACATTTAAACTGTGTACTTATGCAAAACCGAATGTTTGAAGAAGAACTTTTTTTGTAAGCTGAATTATTTGAAATAGAACTATTTTGACATTTATCTGTGTGTAATAAGGAAACTATACTTATACTAAAGTGAATTGTTTGAAATTGAGTTGTTTGTATTTGTAAAAATGGATTTAGCATTCGTAACCTACAATGGTTGATGTGCTATAAAACTAGACCAAAGTAAATCAAATCAAGCCCAGTATTGATTAACAAGAAAAAAAGTACTTGTCATTTTGTAGATTTAGTTTTTCGACGAACCACAGAAAAGATATAAAAGAAAGCGAAAAGATAGACTAATGCTAAGACCTTACTTGAGAACAAAAAAGGGTGGAAGATGATGGTGACAGTGATGGCAATTATCGTTGGTGCACTTGTAAAGGTCTCCAAAGGTCTGGAAAAAGAATGAAAGAATTGGAAATCAGAGGATTAATCGAAACCATTCAGGCATTGTATACTTCGTCTTGAAGAACAAAACAAGAGAAAAAAAGCTAGCTTGCTTGGTTAGTGAACGAGGGATTTATCGTTCTAGAAAAAATTTATTCGTCTGTTTACTTTTATCTGTGTTTTTCTTTTCTGTTTTGTTTCTGTTTTTTTTTTTTTTCTGTTTGTTTTCTTGAGTATTATTTTTCTTTAAACTTAATTACGTTTTTTTTTGTCAAAAGTGTGAGTATATATAGTGGCCATAGTACCCACGCTTTATATATATATATATATATATATATATATATATATATATATATATATATATATATAAGAAATCCCTTCACATTTGTAACTAGATCAGCACTTTATTACCTGTGTGGAAAGCGTTGGGACTTGTAAACATGCCACTTCAGCAAAGTGACACATTTTTCCAGCACGTTCACGAACGGAACCAATTACGATAGCCGGCAAATTTATTTTACTTCATTGAATAGAATAAGAAAAAAGACACGTTATTACTTAGTTACTTTGATAAACTTATCTTTTCTTTTCTGCTAAGGCCAAACAAACAGAGAAAAAAAACTTGGGGATTTACCATATATGTGCATTCACTACGACATGACAAGAATGCATCAATCAATACGAATTTTCTTTTTATCTGAAGTCAGTAAATATTTCCTATATTTACTTCTGAGAACTACCTGTTTTGTGCTGAAATGCGTAAAGGTCTAACTTAACTACGTATCCTTCGTATGTCGTAAAACAACGAGGATCCAGTTCTGAGGCTCTAAGGAGTGCGGAATCACTCCTTTATTGACATATCTCCTAGGTCTATACTAGTAGCAAACTTTGAGCTAAAATGCTTATAGTATTCTTTCTCTCTGTTTAATCCATCTTGCGTTGGGAAGTGTTATATACTTTTATGGTGAAAACCGATTACTATATATAGCATTTTGTATATCACCGGTACAGCAGCCCAGTCAGCTGGGACTGTAGAATACACTGACTGCATCTCTGCAGAGGATTAAAGCCCTCCAACGGGTATCCCAGTTAAGTTAATTAAAGCACCTGATGGCTCAAGCCTTGGAGATTTGGGGAATGTGGAGTATCCCTTCATTGCCATTTCTCCCGGGTTCATTCTAAGCCGGATTGGTACCACCTGATAGGACCCTATCTATGGGTAAAAAAGAACATTGTGAGCAAACAAGTGACTTATGTTAAATTGTGATTGTTATATAGGAATACTTGAAACCATTTAACTGTGTGCAAAAAAAGCTCAGGCTCGTTAAAGAATGTTATCTACAAAATGTATTTACGAATTATATATATGGACATTGGCCTAGGGGTTAGAGTGTTCGCCAATGGCCCAGGAGACCTGGGTTCAATCCTAGGTCGAGTCATACCAAAGACTAAAAAAATGGTACTTGATGCCTCCTTGCTTAACACTCAGCATTATAAGGTACGGATCAAGGGTAAAGTAGAGCAATCCAGGGAAGGAGTGGCGCCCTCCCCTACACATTGGAGTAGTAGCTATCGAAAAGGGAGCCTTCGGGTTACCCTCGACTATGATCGCCAACTTTACTTACTTATATAGCACATATATTCCATTTTGAGTGCATTGACATGGAGGCCAATGCCTACGGCAGCTCGTTCAAGCCTATGTAGTAGGGTTTCGGCTTGGGCGGGTGCATTTGTAAGAATCGTTATGTCATCGGCATAGCCGGAAGCGATGAACGATAGGGAGAGGTGGCAAGAAAGGGTCAGGGATATCCGTGCCGATTGCTCGACATGATGATGATGATGATGATGATATGTATATATATACAAAGAAGATTTGGCATTAAATAACCCTCAATGGTTGATATGCCATAAAACCCAACCAAACCAAAAGTAAAGATTTTCAAAAGCGAATATCTGCTTATAAATTCCAAGTTTCCATTGCAATAGAGAAAATTTTACTGAGTCTTCCGAAAAAGTTTATAATTCAATTGAAATACATTATAATTTATACTTAATAAATGAAGATATTTGTGACTTTGTGCAGAAAAGTTTTATATAGTAATCAAGAAGTCCTTTGCTTTATAAAAATATAGACGATTTAGAAATGACCTTAAGTCGTAGAAACCTTTCAGGGTATTATTTATGGATTAAATGAATATGTTTAACATCTTTTTTTCTGATTTAAAAAAAATCATATCAATATACTGGTTCATAAAACATTGATGAGTATAAAGCGTTTACTTGTTTGAAATAATTTTGAATTATGGTCATGAATCAACAATTAAATAAGAAGCGTTTACTTATTTGAAATGATTTTGAAATTTGGTCCTAAATTAACTCGTAAAACATTCTTATTATAATTAAGTATGACTCGTTTACTTATTTGAAATGATTCTGAAATTTTGTCCTAAATTAACTCGTAAAACATTCTTATTATAATTAAGTATGACTCGTTTACTTCTTTGAAATGATTTTTAAATTTGGTCCTAAATTGACTCGTAAAACATTCTTATTATAATTAAGTATGACTCGTTTACTTCTTTGAAATGATTCTGAAATTTGGTCCTAAATTGACTCGTAAAACATTCTTATTATAATTAAGTATGAATGGTTTACTTATTTGAAATGATTCTGAAATTTTGTCCTAAATTAACTCGTAAAACATTCTTATTAAAATTAAGTATGACTCGTTTACTTATTTGAAATGATTCTGGAATTTGGTCCTAAATTAACTCGTAAAACATTCTTATTATAATTAAGTATGAATGGTTTACTTATTTGAAATGATTTTGGAATTTGGTCCTAAATTAACTCGTAAAACATTCTTATTATAACTAAGTATGACTCGTTTACTTATTTGAAATGATTCTGGAATTTGGTCCTAAATTAACTCGTAAAACATTCTTATTATAATTAAGTATGACTCGTTTACTTATTTGAAATGATTCTTAAATTTGATCGTAAATTAACTCGTAAAACATTCTTATTATAATGAAGTATGACTCGTTTACTTATTGAAATTATTCTGGAATTTGGTCCTAAATTAACACGTAAAACATTCTTATTATAATTAAGTATGACTCGTTTACTTATTTGAAATGATTCTGGAATTTGGTCCTAAATTAACACATAAAACCTTATATTATAATTAAGTATGACTGGTTTACTTATTTGAAACGATTTTGAAATTTGCTCCTAAATTAACTCGTAAAACATACTTATTATAACTAAGTATATATTCGTTTACTTATTTGAAATGATTCTGAAATTTGGTCCTAAATTAACTCATAAAATATTCTTATTATAACTAATAAGACTCGTTTACTTATTTGAAATGATTTTGAAATTTGGTCCTAAATTAATTCGTAAAACATTCTTTTTATAATTAAGTATAACTCGTTTACTTATTTGAAATGATTCTGAAATTTGGTCCCCAATTAACTCGTAAAATATTCTTATTTTAACTAATATGACTCGTTTACTTATTTGAAATGATTTTGAAATTTGGTCATAAATTAATTCGTAAAACATTCTTTTTATAATTAAGTATAACTCGTTTACTTATCTGAAATGATTTTGGAATTTGGTCCTAAATTAACTCGTCATCATCATCATGTCGTGCCGCAAGCGCGGATATCCCTGACCCTCTCTCGCCATTTATCCCTATCATTCATCGCCTCCGGCCGGTCTTCAGGGTTACATCCTGTGTCCTCACATAGTTGCTGTATGTAAGTTCGTGCTGGTCGTCCCACTCTTGCACATCAATGTGTGGGGGTCCACAGGAATACATCGCTTATGAGCTCGTCCTTGCTTCTCCAGCAGTGTCCTGCGTGTCTGGTTCGTCGAACTTGTATAGTTTTCGTGATGGAGGGCAAGTGTCCGTATAGTTGGAGTCTCGTGGGGTGTTGTCGCCGGGACTTCTTTAATACTGCTCTCAACATTCTTGTGTAATTTCCGTCCAGCCTCCTCTCAAGCCGCTTCGTAAGCGTCCATGTGGTGCATCCATATAGCTGTAAGTATGACTTGTTTACTTATTTGAAATGATTATGGAATTGGGTCCTAAATTAACTCGTAAAACATTCTTATTATAATTAGGTATGACTGGATTACTTATTTGAAATGATTTTGAAATTTGTTCCTAAATTAACTCGTAAAACATTCTTATTATAACTAAGTATGACTCGTTTAATTATTTGAAATGATTCTGGAATTTGGTCCTAAATTAACTCGTAAAACATTCTTATTATAACAAAGTATAACCCGTTTACTTATTTGAAATGATTCATAAATTTGGTCCTAAATTAACTCGTAAAACTTTCTTTTTATAAATAAGTAAGACTCATTCAATTATTTGAAATGATTTTGAAATTTGGTCCTAAATTAACTCGTAAAACATTATTATTACAACTAAGTATGACTCGTTTACTTATTTGAAATGATTCTGGAATTTGGTCCTAAATTAACACGTAAAACATTCTTATTATAACTAATATGACTCGTTTAATTATTTGAAATGATTCTGGAATTTGGTCCTAAATTAACTCGTAAAACATTATTATTATAACTAAGTATGACTCGTTTTCTTTTTTAAAATGATTCTGGAATTTGGTCCTAAATTAACACATAAAACATTCTTATTATAATTAAGTATGACTCGTTTACTTATTTGAAATGATTCTGAAATTTGGTCCTAAATTAACTCGTAAAATATTCTTATTATAACTAATATGACTCGTTTACTTATTTGAAATGATTCTGAAATTTGGTCCTAAATTAACTCATAAAATATTCTTATTATAACTAATATGACTCGTTTACTTATTTGAAATGATTCTGGAATTTGGTCCTAAATTAACTCGTAAAACATTCTTATTATAATTAAGTATGAATGGTTTACTTATTTGAAATGATTTTGGAATTTGGTCCTAAATTAACTCGTAAAACATTCTTATTATAACTAAGTATGACTCGTTTACTTATTTGAAATGATTCTGGAATTTGGTCCTAAATTAACTCGTAAAACATTCTTATTATAATTAAGTATGACTCGTTTACTTATTTGAAATGATTCTTAAATTTGATCGTAAATTAACTCGTAAAACATTCTTATTATAATGAAGTATGACTCGTTTACTTATTGAAATTATTCTGGAATTTGGTCCTAAATTAACACGTAAAACATTCTTATTATAATTAAGTATGACTCGTTTACTTATTTGAAATGATTCTGGAATTTGGTCCTAAATTAACACATAAAACCTTATATTATAATTAAGTATGACTGGTTTACTTATTTGAAACGATTTTGAAATTTGCTCCTAAATTAACTCGTAAAACATACTTATTATAACTAAGTATATATTCGTTTACTTATTTGAAATGATTCTGAAATTTGGTCCTAAATTAACTCATAAAATATTCTTATTATAACTAATAAGACTCGTTTACTTATTTGAAATGATTTTGAAATTTGGTCCTAAATTAATTCGTAAAACATTCTTTTTATAATAAAGTATAACTCGTTTACTTATTTGAAATGATTCTGAAATTTGGTCCCCAATTAACTCGTAAAATATTCTTATTTTAACTAATATGACTCGTTTACTTATTTGAAATGATTTTGAAATTTGGTCATAAATTAATTCGTAAAACATTCTTTTTATAATTAAGTATAACTCGTTTACTTATCTGAAATGATTTTGGAATTTGGTCCTAAATTAACTCGTCATCATCATCATGTCGTGCCGCAAGCGCGGATATCCCTGACCCTCTCTCGCCATTTATCCCTATCATTCATCGCCTCCGGCCGGTCTTCAGGGTTACATCCTGTGTCCTCACATAGTTGCTGTATGTAAGTTCGTGCTGGTCGTCCCACTCTTGCACATCAATGTGTGGGGGTCCACAGGAATACATCGCTTATGAGCTCGTCCTTGCTTCTCCAGCAGTGTCCTGCGTGTCTGGTTCGTCGAACTTGTATAGTTTTCGTGATGGAGGGCAAGTGTCCGTATAGTTGGAGTCTCGTGGGGTGTTGTCGCCGGGACTTCTTTAATACTGCTCTCAACATTCTTGTGTAATTTCCGTCCAGCCTCCTCTCAAGCCGCTTCGTAAGCGTCCATGTGGTGCATCCATATAGCTGTAAGTATGACTTGTTTACTTATTTGAAATGATTATGGAATTGGGTCCTAAATTAACTCGTAAAACATTCTTATTATAATTAGGTATGACTGGATTACTTATTTGAAATGATTTTGAAATTTGTTCCTAAATTAACTCGTAAAACATTCTTATTATAACTAAGTATGACTCGTTTAATTATTTGAAATGATTCTGGAATTTGGTCCTAAATTAACTCGTAAAACATTCTTATTATAACAAAGTATAACCCGTTTACTTATTTGAAATGATTCATAAATTTGGTCCTAAATTAACTCGTAAAACTTTCTTTTTATAAATAAGTAAGACTCATTCAATTATTTGAAATGATTTTGAAATTTGGTCCTAAATTAACTCGTAAAACATTATTATTACAACTAAGTATGACTCGTTTACTTATTTGAAATGATTCTGGAATTTGGTCCTAAATTAACACGTAAAACATTCTTATTATAACTAATATGACTCGTTTAATTATTTGAAATGATTCTGGAATTTGGTCCTAAATTAACTCGTAAAACATTATTATTATAACTAAGTATGACTCGTTTTCTTTTTTAAAATGATTCTGGAATTTGGTCCTAAATTAACACATAAAACATTCTTATTATAATTAAGTATGACTCGTTTACTTATTTGAAATGATTCTGAAATTTGGTCCTAAATTAACTCGTAAAATATTCTTATTATAACTAATATGACTCGTTTACTTATTTGAAATGATTCTGAAATTTGGTCCTAAATTAACTCATAAAATATTCTTATTATAACTAATATGACTCGTTTACTTATTTGAAATGATTCTGGAATTTGGTCCTAAATTAACTCGTAAAACATTGTTATTATAATTAATATGACACGTTTACTTATTTGAAATGATTTTGAAATTTAGTCCTAAATTAATTCGTAAAACATTCTTTTCATAATTAAGTATAACTCGTTTACTCATCTGAAATGATTTTGAAATTTGGTCCTAAATTAACTCGTCATCATCATCATCATGTCGTGCCGCAAGCGCGGATATCCCTGACCCTCTCTCGCCATTTCTCCCTATCATTCATCGCCTCCGGCAGGTCTTCAGGGTTACATCCTGTGTCCTCACATATTTGCTGTATGTAAGTTCGTGCTGGTCGTCCCACTCTTGCACATCCATGAGGTGGGGTCCACCGGAGTACATCGCTTATGAGCTAATCCTTGCTTCTCCAGCAGTGTCCTGCGTGTCTGATTCGTCGAACTTGTATAGTTTTCGTGATGGGAGGCAAGTGTCCGTATAGTTGGAGTCTCGTGGGGTGTTGTCGCCAGGACTTCTTTAATACTGCTCTCAACATTCTTGTGTAATTTCCGTCCAGCCACCTCTCCAGCCGCTTCGTAAGCGTCCATGTGGTGCATCCATATAGCAGTAAGTATGACTTGTTTACTTATTTGAAATGATTATGGAATTGGGTCCTAAATTAACTCGTAAAACATTCTTATTATAATTAAGTATGAATGGTTTACTTATTTATAATGATTTTGAAATTTGGTCCTAAATTAACTCGGAAAACATTATTATTATAACTAAGTATGACTCGTTTACTTATTTGAAATGATTCTGGAATTTGGTCCTAAATTAACTCGTAAAACATTCTTATTATAACTAAGTATGACTCGTTTACTTATTTGAAATGATTCTGGAATTTGGTCCTAAATTAACTCGTAAAACATTCTTATTATAATTAAGTATGACTTGTTTACTTATTTGAAATGATTCTGGAATTTGGTCCTAAATTAACTCGTAAAACATTCTTATTATTACTAAGTATGACTCGTTTACTTATTTGAAATGATTCTGAAATTTGGTCGGAAATTAACTCGTAAAACATTCTTATTATAATTAAGTATGAATGGTTTACTTATTTGTAATGATTTTGAAATTTGGTCCTAAATTAACTCGGAAAACATTATTATTATAACTAAGTATGACTCGTTTACTTATTTGAAATGATTCTGGAATTTGGTCCTAAATTAACTCGTAAAACATTCTTATTATAACTAAGTATGACTCGTTTACTTATTTGAAATGATTCTGGAATTTGGTCCTAAATTAACTCGTAAAACATTCTTATTATAATTAAGTATGACTTGTTTACTTATTTGAAATGATTCTGGAATTTGGTCCTAAATTAACTCGTAAAACATTCTTATTATAATTAAGTATTACTTGTTTACTTATTTGAAATGATTCTGGAATTTGGTCCTAAATTAACTCGTAAAACATTCTTATTATAACTAAGTATGACTTGTTTACTTATTTGAAATGATTCTGGAATTTGGTCCTAAATTAACTCGTAAAACATTCTTATTATAATTAAGTATGACTCGTTTACTTATTTGAAATGATTCTTAAATTTGGTCCTAAATTAACTCGTAAAACATTCTTATTATAATTAAGTATGAATGGTTTACTTATTTGAAATGATTCTGAAATTTGGTCCTAAATTAACTCATAAAATATTCTTATTATAAATAATAAGACTCGTTCACTTATTTGAAATGATTTTGAAATTTGGTCCTAAATTAATTCGTAAAACATTCTTTTTATAATTAAGTATAACTCGTTTACTTATTTGAAATGATTCTGAAATTTGGTCCCCAATTAACTCGTAAAATATTCTTATTATAACTAATATGACTCGTTTACTTATTTGAATTGATTTTGAAATTTGGTCCTAAATTAATTCGTAAAACATTCTTTTTATAATTAAGTATGACTCGTTTATTTATTTGAAATGATTCTGGAATTTGTCCTAAATTAACTCGTAAAACATTCTTATTATAATTAAGTATGACTCGTTTATTTATTTGAAATGATTCTGGAATCTGTCCTAAATTAACTCCATTCTTATTATAATTAAGTATGACTGGTTTAATTATTTGAAATGATTTTGAAATTTGCTCCTAAATTAACTTGTAAAACATTCTTATTATAACTAAGTATGACTCGTTTACTTATTTGAAATGATTCTTAAATTTGGTCCTAAATTAACTCGTAAAACCTTCTTATTATAACTAAGTATAACTCGTTTACTTATCTGAAATGATTTTGAAATTTGGTCCTAAATTAACTCGTAAAACATTCTTATTATAACTAAGTATAACTCGTTTACTTATCTGAAATGATTTTGAAATTTGCTCCTAAATTAACTCGTAAAACATTCTTATTATAACTAAGTATAACTCGTTTACTTATCTGAAATGATTTTGAAATTTGGTCCTAAATTAACTCGTAAAACATTCTTATTATAACTAAGTATGACTAGTTTCTTTATTTGAAATGATTTTGAAATTTGGTCCTAAATTAACTCGTAAAATATTCTTATTATAACTAATATGACTCGTTTACTCATTTGAAATGATTTTGAAATTTGGTACTAAATTAACTCGTAAAAAATTCTTTTTATAATTAAGTTTAACTCATTTACTTATTTGAAATGATTTTGAAATTTTGTCCTAAATTAACTCGTAAAACATTCTTATTATAACTAAGTATGACTCGTTTACTTATTTGAAATGATTTTGAAATTTGGTCCTAAATTAACTCGTAAAAAATTCTTATTATAACTAAGTATAACTAGTTTCTTTATTTGAAATGATTTTGAAATTTGGTCCTAAATTAACTTGTAAAGCATTCTTATTATAACTAAGTATGACTCGTTTACTTATTTGAAATGATTCTTAAATTTGGTCTTAAATTAACTTGTAAAACATATTTATTATAGTTAAGTATGACTCGTTTACTTATTTGAAATGATTTTGATATTTGGTCGTAAATTAACTCTTAAAACGTTGTTATAACAAAGTACGAAGTGTTTATTTGTTTAGAATGATTGTGAAGATACATTTTTGTATCACTTCTAAATGGAGACCATGATTGCTAAATGACTATCGGTGTAACCTAACCCAAGAAGAGTTGATGTGCCATAAAACCAACCAATTAAATTTTCTTCGTCTGATTTTTATTAATGTTGATATAATTGACAATGGCACGTTAATATTTCAACTACTGAAGTGGAATTAGAACTTAAAAAATTATTTCTATTAATTGATCGATTTTATTGGCATGTCAGCCTGTCAAGGGTTATTTTAAGCCTAGTATTTAAGCAATTGCTTACATTTTACTTTATATTTACATTTTTATATTCCTGTTTATTAATAATTCTTTTATCTGACAGTAATATAATATCAATTATTCTTATCTTATACAAATAATTTGCGACAGTTTTATGGCTTCAATACTCCAAATAATAATAATTTATATACAATCATACGCAAATATTTATTAACTAAGGGTGGTTTCATGTAACCATTTCTAGTTAGTAAATATTTGTTTGCATACATTTATATGGTTTCAAGTAACTACTAATGATAATAATCCTTCTTAAGCACTTATAGATTTAAGTATTTTCAGAATAGCATTTATTTTTACACAGACTACACTGTTGGTTGGATGATTTATGTTACGCCCAACCAAACCTTGTTGGGTTATTCGATGCCGAAGTCAATCCTTTTCTCATGGAATAATTTCAAGTGACTAATAATAATCTGTAAAGAATCATTGTTTCAAGTACCTATTCTTGATATTAATATTTTTTACTTTTCTGAATGATTCCGAGAAAATATTACAATTTTATACTGATAATAGTCCGGCTCATTGGCCTAGTGGATAGAATGTTCGCTAATGGCTCGGGAGACCTGGGTTCAATCCCAGGTCACGTAATGCCAAAGACTTTAAAAATGAAACTTGATACCTCCTTTCTTAGCACTCAGCAATATAAGGTACGTATCAAGGGTAAAGTGAAGTAATCTTGGAAAAGGAGTAGCGC
>OY757905.1:125406547-125719047 GCA_963585895.1 Sepioteuthis lessoniana | reverse complement strand
TATAAGTCTCCTTAGGTCTCCAGGACACTTCTCAGTATTCTGGTAGTTCTCAACAATGCAGTACCTTGTATGGTCTCCACTCTTCTTTATATTTCCAAGTCCTCCAGTCCCGATACCGATCCTTAAGTGACTGTACTGAGCGCACCAATTACAATTAGTATTACCGTCATTTTCATGTTCCATAGAGTTTTCAGTTCTCTAGCAATATCTAAGTACTTATCTCTCTTTTCGCTTTCTTTTAGTTTTACACCGCGATCAGCCGAAACGGCAGCGTCCACATTTCGGCAGGTTCTCTTAATTTGTTGACAATCCCTCGGTCTGGTCGTCTGGTCGAAATTTGGTGATCCATTTTCCGTTTTTATCTCGAAATGCCAGAGAACTTTGAACATCTCATTTTCCTGGTCGGATTCTGGGTTGTGCTTATACCATTTGTAGGCATGGTCAAATTTAAACTACTTGTACAATTCCCAGGGGATCACCTTGCCCACTCAATCGTGTCTCATCTTATACTCTCTTTCTCTATCTCTCTCTCTCTTTCTATCTGTGCTATATTATTACTATTATTATTATTATTATTCATGATTAACTCTTTTATGTGTGTTCTATTACCATCAGACGAAGCGAGGAGTAAAATGGCTTGACAACCGGAAATTAAGAGAGAAATTTGGTCACGTGGCAGATTGTGGACACACGTGACAAGAAACGATTCTTCAGCCAAACAAGTAAGACCACAGAAATTACACGTTGCACTTTATGTGGTGGTGAATGACACAAAATAAAATGATTCACATGTCTGCACTAGGGAACCTTATTCAGTTTTATCGTTCAACAATTTTTTTTAACGCCGAGTATCTCGGTATACGAACGAAGTCACACACATACACGCACGCACGCACGTACTCAAACACACGCAAACGCGCGTGCACCTTTATGTATATATATATATATATATATATATAAAGTAAGTAAAGTTGAGCGTGACCCGAAGGCTCCCTTTTCAATAGCTACCGCGCCGAGGTGTAGAGGAGGGCGCTACTCAATTCCCTGGATTACTCCTCTCTACCCTCGATCTGAATGCTAAGCAAGGCGGCATAAAGTACTATTTTTTGAGTATTTGGTATGACTCGACCTGGGATTGAGCCCCGTACTCAATCTACTCATTAAGCCAATGGCCCGGTATATATGTAATCCTTTCTATATATAATACTTTATATGTACATGTATAGGTTTGTAAATACATTTGCGAGATGCGGTTGATTTGATGGTTATCCTAGTAGGACAAGAGAATCGGAGATCCGAGTTCAAATCCTGGCCAACACTTTTTATTCTTCACTTCAAGTTTTTTCCCCTTGGGAAAGTTAATAATTCGTCCCAGCTATAAATAGTAGGACAGACTGGTTTCTCTTTTTTTTTATTTGATAATTAGTCCAGGAAAAAAAATCAGAATTTTTATCCGCTGAACTTCTCTTAAAATTGACCTTGTGTCACAGTCCATCACTGACGGACGCCTTAAACAAATACATGCATACATACGTACAAACAGATGCACACATACACACACATACACACACGTATATGCATGCAATTGCGCATGTATGCACACACACATATATACTAATACACAACCCAGTTGAATTGGGCAATTAATAACACCAATTGCATCTATCCCGTGAGGTAAGACCCCACCCCACAAAGAGTATCGTGTATATGACACTAAACTATCTCATTGTGAGGATCCAATAATGCTTGAGCTTTTGGGAATGCCGAGTACCCCAACATCACTCTCAGGTCCACTCTGTCCCGGAGTGGTAGCACTTGAAAGATCCTATCTATGGACCAATTAGAACTGTTTGACATTTAAACTATGTGCAAACAAATAACTTGTTTAAAATAAAACTGTTTCATCATTTAACTGTGAATAAACAAATGAGTGATGTTTAATCGAATTATTTTGGTTAAACAGCAATACTTAACATTTAAGCTCAGGCTCGTTTAAAAATGTTATCTAAAAATGTATTTACAAATCATATATTTGATTTTAATGTATAAAGAAGATTTGGCATTAAATAACCTACAATGGTTGATATGCCATAAACCCAAATCAATATCCAAACCTATACTTATGCACACAAATACACACCATGTATATATAATATATATATATATATAGAGAGAGAGAGAGAGAGGGAGGGACCGAGAGAGAGAGAGAGAAGGAGAGTTAGAGATGAGATGGCTAAATCCCCATTTTCAATTATCAATTTTACATGTGTACTTTGTTTATGTCTGTTTTTTTTTAACGTGTTCAATTCACTCCTTCAAAATTTTGGCAACGGTATGGTGTACTACTTAGCCTTCACCCGGGGCGAACAATACGAAGATTTCAGATTTTAAGTGTCAATATGTGGACAAAGCAGATGATTCGAAAATAGTTGAATGAGTCCAATGGTGATTCCGAAGGTATGGTATATATATATATATATATATATATATATATGGGGTTGAGTTCTCTGGTGAAGAAGTAATCGTATTGCCATTACCGTCTATTGCAAGCCTCTTCGTATATGAATTCAGGTCTCGGCAACCGTTGAACGGATGTATGTAAACAATAGTAATTGTGATTCATAACCGTTTAAAATTTACTTCGCAGCTAATATCTCCTCGTGGCTGAATGGTTAGAAGCTTTGGCTTGGCGTTTGAGTCAACCGGATTTCGATCCCAGCTACGAGAAGATACTGTCTAGCCACACTGATGAGTTCTGATAGAACGAAACGGATATGTCTGTGGATGGCTATTTATGGATAATTTTTATTTTATTCTAAAAGATACATAGAGTGGATCCAATGGGCTGGCGTTTTAATAGCGGCTTACAGTGATTGTAATACTTTTATAAAAGAAGCGCTGAAGACTTTAAAAGGGTATTTCATGATTTGGTTTGGTTTGGTTAGGTTTGGTTGGAATATATGTTATATCAGCCATTGTAGGTTATTTAATGCCAAATCCTGTTTATACATATATATATATATATATGTGTGTGTGATTTGTGAACATATTTTATAGATAACATTCTTAAATGAACCAGAGCTTTTTTTTTCGCACACTGTTAAATGGTTTGAATTATTGCTATATAACAGTCACAATTTAACATCTGCCATTTATTTATACTAATAGAGAGTGGAACTGAGAGTAATGGAAATGAAAGGGTAATCCACATTCCACAAGGCTCAACCCACCCCACTAGATGTTTTAATGTCGTATTCAAGACACTTGTTGGCGGGTGATCTTACCCCTGTGCAGGCATGCAGTCGGTGTATTCTACAGTCCCAGCCGACTGGGCTGTATTTGATAGTCCTTCCCGTTACATCGAGAATTTGGATTGTTGAAAACAACGTTTTAAGTGTAAATTCGTTCAGAAACAGCTTTATTTGTTAAATTATATCATTTTAAGTCTATTACAGGAGTAGAGTGTTCGCCAATGGTCCAGAAGACCAGGGTTCAATCCCAGATCGATTCATACCAAAGATTCAAAAAATAGGACTAGGTACCTCTTTGCTTAACACTCAGCATTATAAGGTACGGATCAAGGGTAAGTGGAGCAATTCAGGGAATGGAGTAGCGCTCCCCCCTACACCTCGGTGTGGTAGCTTTTGAAAAGGGTGCCTTCGGATCGTCCTCGGCTACGCTCGCCAACTTCACTTAGTCTTATAAGAGTATCGTTATTATGAACCATTTTCATTGTCCTTTTTACATACATACACAAATTCAAACATTATGAGATTTCGTGGAATTCTACCAGAGTTGGCTCGGCTAAATTGTGATTATCAACTACTTTAGCAAAACAATCTCTACTAAATACTTGTATCGGTATTCACTAGGCGCTCCATACTTATGACCTAATGTCAGTTTAGAACGAAGCTTAATTTTTTAACTTACAATCCAGTAATGCTGGAAGTATCTGTTCCATTCAGATTACTGTAACACGTCCTCCTCAGGTAGTTGATCATGTCTTTGTAGCAGGTGCTCATAGTAACCGGAGGCCTATCTGCCGGCAAAAATTATTCAATCATCACACTCAGTGAATGTTCACTTAGATTTTTTTTGCTCTAAATAAACTAGTAAGAGATAAGATGCAAACCATTTTTTTAAGTACCTAAACACTCTGGCTTCATGAATTTTTTTTAAAACAAACTAGATAAATTTTTTTAGATTAATTGTAAAATTTATTTTTTGAGCCAGAAAAAATATGATGGAATAACATAATCCTGGAGAAAAACTATTGAATTCTTTGACAAAAATTAGAATTAGCCATACTCAAATTGCCACACATTGAGAAACGAAAGGATAAAGGTTTGGATAACCTTTGATGTAAGCATGCAGACAATGACACCATTGTGAGAACTTATTGTCAAATGAAAGTGAAAGCATCTGTTCCCGGTAGATCAAAGAAGTTAAGCAGTGACAAGTCTGCTCAGTTTTCAGATGGTCCTTGCTCCGGCGTCGAGGCCAAGGGCATTGATTTGCTCTTGGCTTTTACGCAAGCGAACACTGTCCAACAAAGGCAGACTTGAGGCCGAATGGCCGCCGACTTCGGCTGGGCCACCTTCGGGTGGGTGAGCCACATTACTGACACCTTTGTCACGCTTGTATAGCACTGAATCTTGCTGTCCAGTTTAAGCTATAATCAGGCATACGTGTCAGGTCCAAGATTAGGGTCCATGTCCAGGTTGGCTTATTAGGCCCACATTGCACTAAGTGGACAGATTACCAGCATAGTCCAGCAGGGCTCCAGTCTCAGCTCGTGCTCAACCTTCCCTACCCTAAATCCCCACTATAATCGACCTTCAGGTCATTCACATTGTGTCAAGTCCAGTCTGGTTGGAGACAGAGACAAATAAAGCCCAGTTTTCAGAGGGGAGACCAATTAAGAAATCCAGTTTGGTTTGGTTTTTTGGCATATAAACCATGTAGGTCATTTAATATAAAATCCTTTTAATACATCTACTGAATATATGATTTCCAAACACATTTTTTAAATAACATTTTTAAACAAGCATAAGCTTATAGATTTTCACACGGATGGTTTCACTTAATTTTAAACAATTCAGTTTAGCAGAAGTACAGAATTTTGTTTATACACAGTTAAACGATCAAACAGTTCTATTTCTAATAATTAATTTAGCACGTCAACAAAGTTAAATGGTTCCAAGTATTGCTATGTATCACAAACTATTCAATTACATACCAGTCATTTGTTTACACACAGTTAGATGTTAAAACAGTTATATTTCAAACAATTCAGTTTAGCATAATTACTTAGTTTAGTTCTATTGCGACAACTAATTACTAATAATAATGTTGTGTTCTTTTTTGTTTCAGATTTGAAAATAGTATACAAAAAACAAATATTAATCCTTGATCACAATGCTTAGGACAAGAAAGGAATATATTTTACGTCACAACTTATTTGGAGACAAAATCATTTAAAACTGTCTCAAAATTGATGCAACCCATTAATATGATGATAATTTATTACTGAAACAAAAAACTCAAAAAATGATTGCATGTCCTGGAAGCTGATATCATACCAATTTTTAAAAATATTGATTTAATGTCTACATAAAGGATACACTTTTTACAGGGCATGTTCCGAATGACCGCCATTTCGCTTGTCTCAGTAATAAATAATTATCATATTAATGGGTAGCATTTATTTTGAGACACCCTGTATTTACACACCCTCTCCGCTACGGACAGGGTGTGACACAAGATCAATTGTGTAGCTGGTTTAACTAAAGATGTTCTTTTTCTCTTAGACTGGTTGCTAACTCGGGCTAAAAAATCCAGTCTACCCGACTATTTGCCCGTAGCTAGGGTAGAAGAAACAGACGGATTCATACCTTTCTCAGCTGCACTGGCTTGAAGTGAAACAGGAATAGCCTCGTCCAGGATTTGATCTTGGGTCACCGTTTTTTATTTCCTTGTGATAAACGAAAAACCTGCTCGCTAGACAAAGTAGAATCATAGAATTAATTTCTATTTATTGCCGACTTTTTGTCCTCATCATAGTAGTTTTTGTGTGTTGTTTCTTCTTCACAACGTTTTGGGCAAATTTCACCTCTGGCCTTCTTCAGGTGATTTTACCGTGACCTCGGATAGGAATGCTGAGTCTTGTAACCGTATCCCCAGTAATTACTGGCTTGCATAGTTGTTGTCTATCGCACCACGTTTTTGACCAAGTAAACATCTGACCGGCTTGGGTAGGATTTGAAACCGCTATCTTCTGACAATGCTCACCTGGAACCGTAGAGACTCAACGCTTTTATCCGCTGGGCCACGGGCCCCGATCTACCGGGAACAGATGCTTTCACTTTCAATTAAAGACAAAGTAAAATCTATTTGAACAATGCTTCCATTGAGGCTTCTATTAACTAATTCTAATTGAAGCTTTCCTCTGATGTTATGATATCTTTATAAAAATAGGTTTATAGCTTAAAATGAGGGCTGATTTTTCAGTATTGCCAAGTAAAAATGTAAAGAGTGGTGTTTATGTTTAAAATGAATTTCAACAATATTTGGATATCATTAACTCCAGAGACGTATCTACCTCGAGATATGTACTAGTATCAATAGGTATATTTACAAGTTAAAACTTCAGTACAAGGCATATATCAAAGTGATACAGATATTAATCGGAAACAGATGCATACATTTTATGAAATATCTCTTCTTTAAAAATCTATAATTGCCAGTCTTCGAAACAGTAGACTCTCTTGTTATAAATCTCCTATTGTTCGATTGGTAAATTGTAGCGATTCTTGTAAAAGGTGTGATTGTCTGTAAATAAATAATTTATCCAGCGAATTAGAACTGTTCTTAGTTTCAAAACATCAGCTTCACCAGTTTTTATTTTTGTACTGGGTGAACTTTCAACAGCTGTTGACAGACGTCATTTACTTCGTTCCAGAGGTCGAACTTTGAACTGAGGTGAATTCTCTGAACAAATTCTACCGTTTATTTTATCTAGAACTACTTGAACGTTCATTATCAAACCACCTGTTGTAAATATACTCACACAGACACACATAGATATATCAAGACACACACATGCACATGCGCACAGACGCACAGATGCACAGAGAGAAACACATAAATACAAACACACTGACACTCATACGTATATACATGCATAAATATATTTAGACATACACGTAAATATGAATATATAAGCTCACATATATATAAAAAATATAAACCAACATTAATATATATGCATAAGTACACGCACACGCATTCACACTGGTACACACACACATACACAAACACACACATAAACATATATATATATATATTCCTGGGAGTAAGTCTGGCACTATGCTACATAAGGAAAGAATGTATTGCGCCCACTTCGAAGTAGATCGAAGCAATCTGATATTTTCTTAAATGAAGTCTTGAAATTGAGTCCAAATTTACTTTCCAAATTACTACTGAAACTCTCAGAATATGCGCCAGTATCTAAAATCTAAGAAGTCGCACACACACACACGCACGCTCGCACGCACAAATATATATATATATATATATATAGTAAGGAAATGAAATTCTATTTAATTTAATTTTCATATTTATCATTTTTGCTTTACGATATATCTTTCAGCTGTCAAGAGTATCTTCAGGTGCAACTTTTAGAATATATACATATATATATATATATATATATACACTTTTATGTTTGTGTATATATATATATACATATGTGTGTGTGTGTGTGTGTGTGTGTGTGTACAGAGAAGTTAATTCACTTTATGCATATCTTCCAAGCCGGGGAAATAACATACGAACACCAATCCTTATTTCCAATCGACTTGATAAACAGAAATAATTTTTGCCACCATGAGTAGCAAAAATAAATAAAAAAAAAAAAACAAACAAACAAAAGATATTCTGAGTTGGCTTCTATCCATTACTGTATAAATATATAAGTTTATATGCGTGTGTGTGTGTGTGTGTGCATATACAGAGGAAACGTGAGCTTGAACTGGACGGAGATAGAGAGACAAGGAAATATGTGTGCATACATATATATATATATATATATATATAATTCGGACGATACAACAAATATATATATATATATATATATATAATTGATGTATATAGATATTTATATAAATATATCAAAAATTATTGTCCTTATATATATATATATATATATATATATATATATATATATATACGCATGCGCGTGTGTGTGTGGGCACGCGTGCGCATGCGCGCTGTATATTATATATAAGACTATGAAATTTCCCACGGCTTGTTTTAAATGTAACGGAATTTAAAATAAAAGTCTCTAAAAAAATTATTTTTCTGACATTGTCTTCAGTGAATTTGCAACTCCTTCAGTAAGACAAGTTTTCGGTACATGTTTTCGATACTGAGGGTGACATGTCCTTTTTATACGCTTACACGGTATACATTCTCTATGCATACATTAATGAGTATATATATATATATATATATATATATATATAAACATGTTTGGTGACAGACCGGGGATAGTTTTTTTTTTTTAAATCTTCAAGTAAAGACGTTCCAATAGTTATTTTTCTTATGTCTATGTCAAGATAGTAAAGAAAGTACCCCATACAAGCGCAAGCGTTTTCGACTTCTTCGATGGTTATCTTCGGAGGTTGCGTTAAGTTGTTTGTTGTTGTGAGTTTTATTTGTATTTATTTGGAGTAGCTTTTCCGTTTGTTTTTTTTTAATAGATGGTGTTAGCTTACTCTAACAGAATGAGCCAACTCCATCTATTAAAAAGGTACACTGGAGTACTTTCTTTCATTATCTTGACCTAGACATAAGAAAAATCGAACGTCTTCGTTTGAAGAGGCATATATAGGGTTTTTTTTCATCCACAGAGACACTGTTCCGCTGTACGACATCTCGTCAGTGTGGCTAGATAAGCAGGACGCTTCGAACGGGGATTGAAACCCGCTAAACTTTACGTTGGACGTAGTATCATACCGCTCAGCTATCAGTGCACATGTGACAGCTCGAGAATTATAAGGCATTATGTCGTAGCTTTTGCTAGTTTATATATATATATGTATATATATATATTGTTACGCACAAGTCACTTACCATTTTAAAAAGATAAATAGTTCTTATAAATTCATAATTTACTTTTATTTATGAAATATGATTATCCGCGGCTTGTTCAAAGTAATTTCCAACAATCAAAGTGAATATGATTACCTTTCAAAGAAAACAAAAAAAAAAACAGTTGTTCTTTATTTAAAACGATGGCATTTTCGCTTGCCAAAAGCGATAGGGAGAAGTGGCGAGAGAGGATCAGGGATATCCGTGCTTGTGGAATAACATGATGATGATGATATCTACATATAAATGTGGGTACATTTTGATAAATAGATAGATCGATAGAATCAAAGTAGATAAAATGAAACGAAGAAAAAGGCAAAAAAGTGCTCAACTCTCCATGTATAAATTATTTCGTTGTTGTGTATTTTGTTTGATTATATATTAGTGCATTTGGAGTGGGGGTTTCAGTCATTACATACATATATATATATATATATATATATATATATATATATATATATATATATATATATATATAAGCATGTATAATTAAATAAGAAAGACATATTTTGTCTATATAATTTTATTAAGATCCTTTCAAGTTTCCTGATAAGTGTCTTGGTTTCAGGTTAGGATTGGAGAATGAATTTACCAAAATTGTCCCGAGCGCTTTCGAACCTTCCATTGGCCATTATCAGGGGTTGATTTCATGTTTAAAAAGTGTTTTTAAAGAGTTTGAAACGTGAAAGGATCTTGATAAAATTATATAGACAAAATGTGTCTTTATTCTTTAATCAAACATGCTTAAATGAAAGACTGCTGCCTAACTATATATATATATATATATATATATATATATATACCTGTTTATGGATGTATACTGTGTTTTTTTTTTTCGCTGTATGAGTGTTATACGCATGTCTATGTATGTGTCCTTCTATATGAATGTCTGTGTGTGTGTGTGTGTGTGTGTGTGTGTGTGTGTGTGTGTGTGTGTGTGTGTGTTTGAGAATATTTGCAAGTATTTCTTTAGGTCCAAATGTATATTTTGGGGTATTTTTAGTGGTTTAGTAATTTATATATATATATATATGTTTATATATATGCGTGTCTGTGTATGTCCATAATTATATACAAAAACGGTATGTATATGTGTGCGTTTGTGTGTGCGTGTGTGGGAAAGAGAGAGAGAGAGAGAGTGTGTGTGTGTGTGTGTGTGTGTGTGTGTGTGTGTGTGTGTGTGTGTGTGTGTGTGTGTGTGTGTGCACAATTGTGAGTGCGTGTGCAATAGATAGATAGATAGATTGTGTGTGTGTGTGTGTGTGTTCCAGCGTGAGTGAAATGTACTTAAAGATATAATCACAGTGTTTGTCCAATGTTGATCTTGTTATTTTTGCTATTCAAGAATGTTTGTTTTTTCGTTTTGTTTTTTTGGTTGGTTGGTTGGTTGGTTGGTTTTATTTATATTTCTTTCTTTTTTTTTTTTTTTTTTTGTACCTGTGCGTTCGGGTCGGGTGATTTATTCTCGCCGTGAAGAAAATCGAATGAATAACAATGAAGGAACCAATGAGCGAATGTGTAAATGAATGAGAAAATGAATGAAGTGTAAAGAGGAAATCAAAATATGTATGTGTCTGCACGCCTCACTGAATCTCCGTCTATCAATGACATCGTTCGAAGGTCTTCTCTCCTCAATGCGTACCATTATGGCTGAATAAGTTTCTGAATATATCAAACAGAACAATGTTAGGACAAGTGCTCCGTATATTTAGCTTGTCACAAAATAATATAAACAATATATATATATATATATATATATATATATATATGTTGGAAAAAAGGAAATGGAATTAGCTGAGTTCAAATTCTGGACAAAGATGTTTTGGTTTCCCTTCTTACTAATGCCCTTTGAAAAGCTATGAATTCCTATCTTCTTCCAGCTATGGGTAGGACAGAATGGGTTCCCTCGGTTTAGTTAGGAAACTCTTAATTAAAACCACCGGTAAAAAAGTAAAGGTGGTGACCGTAATGGAGAGTGACCCAAAGGTTTCTTTTTTAATAGCTACTACACTGATGGGTAGAAGATGGTGCTACTCCTTTCCTTGGATTGTTCCACTTTACCCTAAATCAGTAGTACCTTACAAAGCAGAATGTTAAACACAAGGACCTTTCAAGTACCATTTTTTGATTCTTTGGTTTGACTCAACCTTGGATTGAACTTCGATGTCCTGGGGCATTGGGGAACGTTCTACCCACTAGTTCAATGGGTACTCCGTATAAAAAAACTAATCTTATGTCACAACCTGCTGATGTCTGAGGTGCTGGATGGCTTTGATTTTAAAAATGATAAACAATCTTCTCATTTGGACATCAGAAGTGAATACCTTCCTCACTAGATATCCTGCAATGGTGACTTTGTGAGAGAACTGATCGGGGTATAAAAAAACGTCTATATACAGTATTACCCGTGGCAGAATGGTTATCGTCGTAGGTAATGGACACGGCGACACGAGTTCAAATCCTGGACGAAACTTACTGCATTTCACAAAGCGCTAATACCCTTGGGAAAGGTATGAATCCAATTATTTTCCCTCCAGCTATGAGTAAATAGTAGGGCAGACTAGGTTCTTCAGCTTTGGTGAGGCAACTAGTCTAGGAGAAGGAAAACTCTTAATTCAAAACCTGTTAAACTCCACTTAAAAATTGACTTTGTGTCATATCCTGTCCGAGCAGAGGGGTTGGTAAATATGTATATACAGTATTACCAAAAATAAGTTTAATCCTGAGAACTTCTAAACCATTAATAATTTAACCAACCTTTGTCGAGGGTCACCCGAAGATCCCCTTTTCAATAGCCGCAACACCGAGATGTAAGGAGAGGGTGATACTCATTTCCCTGGATTGATCCACTTACCCTTGATCCGTATTTTATAAAATTGTGTTTTAAGCAAAGAGGCATCAAGTACCATATTTTTTTAGTCTTTGGTATGACTCGAACTAGGATTGAATCCCTGTCTCCCTGACATTGGCGAATACTCTAACGATTATATCAATGGGCCGATATATACTTGAATGTAATTATTTCAAGTGTAAGATTATAAAATTAAACAGGACATAAGTGAAAATGTACAAAAGGCTAAACGTTAAACATTTACTCTTACGTTGGTCTGAAGATCGCATAGGCAGGAAACTAACAGTAAAAAGTGCAGTTCATTGTGTCTACGCAATCCTATCTCATATATATATACAACGAAACAGTCTGTCTATGGATAACAATATATACGTTCCCCCATGGGGGTTTTGCCCAGTCAGCTGGGGCTGTAGAATACACTGACTGCACCTCTGCAGAGGGGAAAGACCACCCCCTAACGAGTGTCCTAGATATGATACTAAACAATCTGATGGTGAGGTTCCACCAGTGCTGGAGCTTTGGGGAATGCGGAGTACCCCTTTATTGCCATCGCTCCCAGGTCCACTCTGGCCCGGAGTGGTAGCACCTGATAGGGCCCTATCTATGTGTTAAATAGAACTAACAGCATACTTATGCTAAAATGAATTGAGTAAACTGAATAGCTTGAAATAGAAACGTTTTTGACAAGTAAACAGTACTTACACTTAAACTGCGTGCTTATGCTTAACTGAATTATTTCAAATAGAACTGTTTTTCGACATTAAAACTGTATTCACACTTAACTGAATTATTACATATAACTGCTTGAATAGTTTGAAATGGAAATGTTTTTGACAATTAAATTGTGTACTTATGCTAAACTGAATTGTTTTCAATAGAACAGATTATTTACATAAAAATGGATTTGGCGTTAAATAACCTACAAAGGTTGATATGCCATAAAACCAACCAAACCAACCCATGGGGGTTGAGCATTCTGGCCAAGGAATTTACGGCTGCCGCTCGCATAATGCTAAGCTCTTGGAAAGAATTGAGCACTCCGGCATCCGTTAGGGTATAAAAAATATAAACAAACGCTACTGCTGCTGTTGCTACAAAATACCCTATAATTCCCTTAGCTGACGTGGTACGCTTGTTGGCCGAGCGGTCTGATACTAAGTCTAATGTAAAGTTGGGCGGGTTTCGGTCCCAGCTTCAAGCGTCCTACGTGTCTAGCCACACTGAAGAGTTGTGATACAACGAAACCGTCTGTCTATGGATGACAATATATATATATATATATATATATATAAGTATAAGTATATAGAATATATGCAGAACACATAGCGCAAAGGATAGAGGCGTTTGGTTGAGAAGTTCTATATGGGGTCCCGAGTTCGACATGAAACATCAAAGAATTCCGAAGGGTGCATCGGCCGAAACGTTTTGAATATACCAATGAAGATGAAGACAATATTCCGAATATGCTAAGTGTTAACATACATATATTATTAGGTATTATTTATCACCAAACTCTACAACATCAAAATTCTGTACCCAAAAGTATGAAAGTTGTCGTAGTTCCAAATTAAATCTAGTCATTAAGTATATTTATGCAACTACTGGCTCATTGGTCTAGTGGGTAGAGTGTTCGCCAATGGTCCGGGAGACCGGGGTTCAGTCCAAGGTAGAGTCATACCAAAGACTTAAGAAATGGTACTTGATGCCCCTCTTGCTTAACACGCAGCATTATAAGGTACGTCTCAAGGATAAAGTAGAGCAATCCAGGGGAATGAGTAGCGCGCTCCTCAACGCATCGGTGTAGTAGCAATCGAAAAGGGAGCCTTCTGGTCGCCCTCGATTACGCTCGCCAACTTGACTTACTTATATTTGCTTACTGGGGGCTTGTGATTTTATCTATTTCTATCGGGTTTCAAAGCTTCAAAGGTGACTACTACGTATTATCTAATGATATCTGTTTGATTGAAAAAGGAATTACTACATACACTTTATTAGCTTAGTTAGTTGAGTGTTCGCCAATGGCTTGAGAGACAGGGGTTCAATCCCTGGTCGAGTTATACCAAAGACTCAAAAAAAAAGGCTACTTGACACCTCCTTGTTTAACACTCAGCATTTTAAAGTACGGATCACTAGAAATAATAATATTCTAGTATATCCCGTCCTTGAACATAATAATGGCCCGAGAGACCTACCATACTGAAAAAATGGCTTAACACTCAGTATTGTAAGATACAGATCAAAGGTAAAATGGAGCACATAAGAGAAAAGAGCATCGCCCTGGCCTACACCTCGGCGTGGTAGCTATCGAAAAGGGGGCTTTCTTATTGCCCTCAAGAACGTTCGCCAACTTTATGTACATACACGTATGCATACACACATATATATAATCAAACATGTTAAAAAGAAAAAAAATGCAGCACATACACACACACACGCACACACAGATATATATATATGTGTGTGTGTGTGTGTGTGTGTGTGTTTAAACAAATATATACCTGTGTGTGCATGTGAGTTTCTGTAAATTTATGAATTTGTTATTGTGTTTGCGCTTACGCACGTCTGTCTGCATAAGTGTGTACGATTGTATCAATATAGTTTCATCACTCTCTCTCTCCCTCGCTCTCTCTCTCTCTCTCCCTCACTCACTCTCTCTCTCTCTCTCTCTTTCTTAGTCCCTCTGTCTCTCTGTCTCTCAATATACTAATACATATTTAAGTTGGTTGGTTGTTTGGGTTTTATGGTATATAAACCTTTGTAGGTTATTTAACGCCAAATCCATTTTTATGAAAATAATCAGTTACACAGTTTAATTGTAAAAAAATAACATTTCTATTTAAAGCTATTCAGTTTAATCAAACCGTACTAATTCAGTTTAGTATAAGTACAGATTGTATTTACACATAGTTAAATGTCAAAACAGTTCTATATCAAATAATTCAGATTTGTGTAAGTAGAGTTTTAATGTCAAAAACAGTTCCATTTGAAACAATTCAGTTTAGCATAAGTACGCAGTCTAAATGTAACTACACAGTTTAATTGTCAAAAACATTTCTATTTCAAGCTATTCAGTTTACTCAAACAGTTCTAATTCAAGCTACTCAGTTTAGCATAAGAATGTAGTTAGTACTATTCAACCCATAGATAAGCCCCTATCAGGTGCTACCATTCCGGGCCAGAATGGACCAGGGAGCAATGGCAATGAAGGGGTGATCTGTATTCTCCAAAGCTGAAGCATCACTGGAACCTCACCATCAGATCGTTTAGTGTCCTATCCAGGACACCTATTGGTGGGTAGGGTCTTACCCGTCTGCAGAGTTGCAGTCGGTGTATTTTACAGCCAGAGCTGACTGGGCAAATATATAAGTATAAAAGAGGATAGCGTAGACACAATGAACTGCACTTGTTCACAGTTAGTTTCCTGCTAATCCGAACTTCAGACCAACGTAAATGTAAATGTTTTAGGTTTAGCTTTTTGTACATTTTCCCAAATTCTTATATATATATATATATATATATATATATATATATATATATATATATATATATGGGGGGGTCTGCAATGTGTCGATAGGTAGGTGATATTTACCCGACTTACCGCCAAGTTAGAAATAGCATGAAGTTATTTTATATTAATCGGAATACGCACGAATCTTGACTCACCGATGGCAGTCATAGAAAAGGTTTGGTCTCCTCGGCAGTACTCTTCAGGATAGCCTCTGGCACTGTCCAGTAAACTTAGCCCAGCCGCTGTTAAAGAAATATGGATTCATACCTTTTTTAATGTTATTAACACAAAATAAAACGCACACTTCGTCGAAGATTTGAACTCAGGTAACTGATTCCATTTCTGTAACTACCTACAAAACAAGCAGCTAAATTATTCTTATGCTTTACAAGCATTAGATTTCAAATTCTTCTTCATGATTCATTCACCATGAGGATATAATCATATTACCCGAGATGCCCTTAAAAACAATGTAAACAATTTTAATCCTTTTAATATTTTCCTAAAAGTCGGACGGATCACAAGTCTCCTCAGTGTTCACGCAGATTTCATCGATGCTGTGGTCGAAATAGTGTTTATCTTATATCAGATTTACAATAACAATATTCTTTCATCCAGATTTATCGTGGTTGTTCCAATAATGGTTAGTGTCGATTCCAGATTCTATAGCCTTTTCAGCTCTCTAGCAAGGTTTAAGTATTCATCTTGTTATTCGCTTTCCTTCTCTTTTATCCAGGAACAGCGAAATCTCTTTAGAGATAAGTTTGTTGCTTTTTATCAAGTAAAACTATCTATCGTCTTCTGTCCAATATTGCATCATCTGGTTTTATCACTTTTATCAAGAGTTTATTGTATTTCTCACTTTCTTTGAAGGATACTGATTTTTGCATGTATCATTTGTCTATAGGGCCAATGATTAGCAGCTTGCACGATTACCACTGAAGCCCCTACCCGCCCAGTCATGTCTGCAGCGTACTCCTTCTGTGCCAGTCTGCTGCATTCCCTTATGTGATCGACTGTTTCGTCTCTTTTTCCTCATTTGTCTACTCTTGTAGTCCCCCTGCGTCATATCAATTTTAGATTTTATAAAATTAGTTCTGACAGGGTTATTTTTGCTGCTATTAATCGTGATTTAGTTTCTCTGTTGAGCTTTCCTTTGCGCAGTCATGTCCGGGTACTCTTGAGCATAATTGTTTTCGCTTGTCTTCTCTTGCACACTCTTAGTACACAAGAGATTTCCAATCTTACTGGTTTACTTATACAGACGGCCTTTTGCCAAGATAATTATATATATATATATATATATATATATATATGTGTGTGAATGTGTGTATGTGTGTGTGTTAATAATGTAATTTACAGTATTTATACCGGCCCATTGGTGTAATAGCTAGAGAATTCGGCAGTGGTCCGGGAGACCAAGGTTCAATCCCAGGTTGTGTCATGTCAAAAACTCAAAAATGGTACTTGGTGCTTACTTACTTAACACTCAGTATTATAAGTTACGAAACAAGTGATGCAATCTAGGGAAAAGCCAGACACCCTGGCCTACACTCGTGTATAGCAGCCATTGAATAGGGAACCTTCGGGTCATTCTCATCTATGATCGGCCAACTTACACACACGCTACACACACACACATGCAGCCATATATATATGTGTGTGTGTGTGTGTGTGTGTGTGTGTGTAAGTTGAATAGATTATAGTGTAAGTACTCAATATCTGCGATAGAGCATATATATCTCCAAGTCAGGATAACGTCGACACGGAGACGACAATTCTTAGTGATTGTAACTTTCTCGCCAATTATCTACACACTCACACAAGTACGCCTTCATGCACTCAGAGATAGACAGATAAGTAGATTGATAATCTTGTTGGTAAAAAACTGATATTCACAAAGTACCATTGGCTCTGTGTCTACATTAAACTAAAATATATAAATATATATATGATATACGATCAACGTATTTACCAAACCAACGAACTGTAAACGACAAAATATCAATTTTCAAGCAGAATTTGGCAGTTTTGAATTTAGAGTTTTCCTTCTCCTAGACCAGTTATCATACCAAGTTAAAGAGGATAGTCTGCCCTACTATTTATGCAATACTAAAGAGGTAATTGATCGTATACATTTCCCGAGCGTTTTAGTGCTATGTGAAATGCAGTCTCGTCCAGGATTTGAACTAGGCTCACCGTGTCAATTTTCCACGGTGTATCCAATACACCATGAGTACCTCCAATATATGTATATATATATAGAGAGAGAGGTAGAAAGAGACAGAGGTAGAAAGAGAGAAAGAAACTGTGGCCAAATAATTAAATTTTATAACACCTCTCTGTCTCTCTCTCTCTCTCTCTCTCTCTCTCTCGCCTTTTCTATCTATCTATCTAGATGAATAGATTATAGCTGCACCATTAAATTTTAGAGAAACATACACACATATGCACCCACCATACAGATGTGAGCGCGTGCTCACACACACACGCGCACACGCGCGCATATATATATATATATATATATAGAAAGAAAGAGAGACTGAGACAGAGACAGAGAGAGAAATATTGTAGCCACATCACTAAATTTTCGAACACCTTTGTTTCCCTCAATAGATAAACATGGCCACAACATTAAATTTTAGAGCTACACGCGCGTGCCCGCACACACACACACACACATATATATATATATATATATATATATTGTGAAATACTTTCTTTGTCGAACGGCTTGCTTTTTCAACGTAAATAAAGAAAAGCATTGCAAAGTTTTCTCAGTTTTTTTTTCTCGCGGTTTCATTTGCGAAACAACATAAAACGACTGCGAGAAATGCGAAAAAGAGTAAGTGGGGGTCGATTGAGGAAGTGTATTGAACTTTGAGACAATTGGGACCCGGGAAATGCCCGCCAAGACCATGTTACCATGACGACGATTTGCAGCAAGGTGTGATAATTTATGCCCGGTCTTTTGTTGTTCATGTTGATGGTTCTTCCGCTTAATTGCTTCACTAAGAACAGGTGTCCGACGCTGGTTGGATACCGACAAGTGAATCAGTCTCCTTATGGTAATTACTACCAAAATGAGAAAAAAGAAAAATAGAAAAAATGCCTTCTGATGAAAATAAACAAGATTTGTTATATATATATATATATATATATATATATATATATGAATGTAAGTATCTATATTTGTATTTGCCTATTTTTTTTTCTGAATGCATTTTATTTACATGTATATATATTTAGATCTATGTACCTAATTATCTTTATATAAATATAGAGATAGATAGATAGATAGATAGAGAGAGAGAGAGAGAGAGAGAGAGAGAGAGAGATAATTAAAATGTGGGTGATAGTGCCTGACAGGTTAAAACTCAACACAGGTCTCTTTAAATAAATGTATTGGATTGTCACATGGTCCCACTCTCTCTCTCTCTCTATATATATATATGGAAAGAGAGAGCGGGAGGGAGAAAAACAGAGACAGATGAACAAAGGGATGGCGATAAAAAAATGTCTTCATCTACAGATGGAGTGATTCAGGAAGTGAATGATTTTTTCAGCGAAATACGGGAATTGATGAATAACTTCAGAGATGAAAGATCGAACAGTCAGTTTTAATTTCCATGACATATTTTGGACACACACATACACACACACACACACGCACACATATATATATATATATATATATATGGCTCAGCAGAATATTTACCGGGCAGATCTTGCACACTAATTCACAAGTGTAATGAATTTGTTCTTTCAGTGTACTCGAATAAAAATATTCTTTCTTCATATTGATATGAAAATTTCATTATTATTATTATTATTAGTAGTAGTAGTAGTAGTAGTAGTAGTAGTATTTTAAAAACATACACTACCACAATCATACACACTCTCTTTCCTCCGTCTCTCTCTCTCTCTCTCTCTCTCTCTCTCTCTCTCTCTCTCTCTCTCTTATATGCACACACACATGTAGATATATATATATATATATATATATATATATATATATATATATAAATATATATGACGTGTAGAATTTTTACATTGGTTTGGTTAGGTTTTGGTTTAATAACAAATGAAGCATTGTATGTTATAAGTGCCAAATCCATTTGCAGTTCTATTTCAAACAATTCAGTTTCGTATAGGTATAGTTTTTTGTTTACACACAGTTAAATGTCAAAACAGTTTTATTTCAAAGAATTCAGTTTAGCATAAGTACACCGTTTAATTCTATTTAACCCATTGATAGGACGCTCTCAGATTCTATCAGTCCGGCTAGAAGCGAAGGCAGTAAAGGTGTACTCCGTATTCCCCAAAGCTCCAGCAATACTGGAACCTCACCATCAGATTGTTTAGTGTTATATCCATGACACTCGTTGGGTGGGTGAGGCTTAACCCTCTGCAGAAAAGCAATAGGTGTAGTCTACAGCCCCAGCCGACTTGGCAATAGAATCTTTTGAGTCACTAATTTTATAATGACAGGCAATTGGTGTTCTCTGTATTTTTCAAGTCCTATACGATACTTTTTCAGACAAAACTAATTATCTCGACAAGTATTGGATGAATGATGGGCGAAACATGCAACTTTTAAGCGTTCTTATTTTATATGGTTGTGCCCTTTTTCTCTTTCTTTTTTTCTTTTCTGAAAGGATGTATTAGTGGATCATGACAACACCTTTGTTGGTCTTTTCCAGTTTCTCAACCGATACATACTTCTACTATCCTTCATCTTATCGGACAATGGCATAGTGGTTAGAGTATTCGCTTATGGCCCGGGAGACCTGGGTTCAATCCCAGGTCGAGTCATACCAAAGACTCAAAAATGGTACTTAATGCTAACTTGCTTAACGCTCAGCATTATAAGGTAAAGATCAAGGGTAAAGTGGAGCCCTCCCTTACACCTTGGTGTAGTAGCTATCGGAAAGAGAGCCTTCGGGCCTCACTCGACTACGGTCGCCAACTTTACTTTATTTCTTATACTTTTTCTTGCCAATGGAATCACATCACTGTATCCAAAAGCGACGTGATAATGTTGGACTAGAATGTTCAAGAATGTTACAAGACATGAAAATGAAATAAAAAAATGAATTTTAAAAGCACAATGCCATATACACATTAGCAAAACCATAGCATGACTCGGGAAAGACTTTTCCTCCGTAAAATAAAAAGGATAAAAAAAACAGTTTAATTAAATACCCGTGTTGTATACCCACATACATATACACGGAAACATAATCAACGATAATATAAGCTAAGATAAAAACGAACTCGAATGGCGAACGAAAACTCTTCTTTACAAAAATATATCTCTCACACTTTATTCTCGAAAGGGTTTGTTTTTCTGTTGTGTGTGAGAGATGAGTGGAGACAGGGACAGACTACTGTTGGCCTAAGTTCTTCTCTTGACCATAGCAGCACTTCTTCCGCATCTTGGCTTGGGTTGCTCAACTGGGGGTCACTGAGGGCCGCAGCCCTCAATCTGCAAACTGGTCCTCACTCTGGCATTCCTGTCTCCAACTAACTTAACGGCCGCCGGCACCGGTCTATATTCTTTCATAACGCCCACTTGCTTCTGCTCTTATTCCGCTTATTTACACAGGTGCATCTCTTGATTGACGATTCGTTCGTGGGTCAATATATAACACCCGGAGAGCATCCTGCCATTTTTAATATTTAGAAATGCAGTTAGACGGCCAATCTTAGGAGATCTTACTGCGCAAACACTTATTTTCCCTGGAAGTTTCTTAGCTGCAACATGGAGACGGGCTTTACGTAACTATTGCCGTCACGGCAAATGGAATCGTCCAGCCGAGTTTAAATCCCTGACATGTATGTTTTGCGTTTCACTTTACCCATAAAAGGTATGACTCCATCGATTCCGCGGTAATGGTTGAATAGTAAGGCATATTGGATTCTTTTGCCTGTGTCCAACGGGATTTCTATACGTCAAAACACATGGGAAACTTTTCTTTGTATGTATTTTTTTTCCTTTTAACGTAATCTTCAATCTCAAATCTTACCCTTAAAGATCCAAAATTGGAGCCTCACCATCAGATAGCTTAGTGTCATATCCAGGTCACTAGTTTAGTGAGAAGTCTTACTTCTTTACCGGACATTGGCATGATGGTTTGAGTGTTTGCCAATGGCCCGGGAGACCTGGGTTCAATCCCAGGTCGAGTCATACCAAAGACTCAAAAAGTGGTACTTGATGCCTCCTTGCTTAACACTCAGCATTATACGGTACGAATCAAAAGTAAAGTGGTGCAATCCAGGGAAAGGAGTAGCGTCCTCCTCTACATATCGGTGTAGTAGCTATCAAAAAGGGAGCCTTCAGGTCACCCTCGACTATTGTCACTCACTTTACTTACTTCTTTGCATCGATGCAGTCGGCGTATTCTACTGCCCCAGCTGACTGGCCTCGATCTATCTGGTCACTTTTCTTTTCAAACGCTGTTCCCGAAACAACAAAATATCGCAGGGAGCCGGGAAAATGATATTGGCTGCACTTGCACAATCCAGTGTTTCGTTTTTTTTGTTGGTTTTTTGTTTGTTTTTGTTTTTTCAAATTAACTGATTTTTTCCGTCAGTTAAACATAATCAGTATATAATATGTATTCTGTTGTGGACATGGCTTGATTTAAATTTTAAAGCGTCACACCTTCAGTCTCGGTACAACAAACACTCCTTTTACAGAACTTCTTGTCTCAGATCTTTCATCAGTTTCCGATGCATGTGTTTCATACGGTGGGTAGGGTCAGAATGACTGTATCCTTTCTCGTGCTCAGCCTTATTTTTCTATTAGGTGATTCTTCATGTGTCAATTGATCTGTTTCTCATCAATCATGCCTGTATATGTGATGACTTTTCACTTACACTCTCAATGACAGTTGCATTTCATTTTGTTCTCTACTTGAAGATACTAGAGTCATTAGAAAGGTCACCAAACCTTGCATTAGTTTGAACTCGACGCATTTGTCACGCATTAAACAACGTTAACTTACGTAAGGACACCAAATGCGCTATTTGAAACTTCGCGTTGAAAACACAAAGATTGAAACAATCGTCTAAAGAAATATATATGAAAGATTGGAAATATATAATCTCAGAATTTCAAGGTAGACTTAGACTTTAAAAACTGAATCAACCGAAAAGTTGTGTTAAAAATAAACAAAGATAATGAATTCTAAAATAATAATAATAATAATAATAATAATAATAATAATAATAATAATAATAATAAATATTTAATTTCAGTAATTCAAAATTTTCATATTTTTTTTCTCCAACAAAAAACAAACTTTTCCTTCGATTATCTGCCGAATTACGAAACAATATATTTTTAAACTCAATGCAAAAAGCTTCTTACATTTCGTTATACTCTGCTTATAAACTTTATTCTGCCGGTAATCCAGACCTCAAGGGGGTTAGGCTCAATATGGAAATATTTTTCCCCGTAAGAAAGTAAATACATTTTGGATGGGGTAACAATTGCTCAAGAATATAAAGCTAGAAAATAAAACCCCCAAACATGGCAATATTACCAAAATGATTCGATTGTGTTTTGTTATTTATTGCTAAAGAAGAATCAATGTAGGCATAATTATTTCCATTTTTTAAATTTTCATTGGTATTTTTTGTTGTTTTTTTTTTAACAACAGCTTCACAAGAAAACTCTGAATAAATACGAATGAGCAATATTGTTCATAGATGAAAATTTGGAAATGCCTGTGGTATAATGGTTATCGTCGTAGAAAATGGACGCGGCGACTTGAGTTCAAATCCTGGATGAGTTTGACTACATTTCATATAGCACTAATACCCTTGGGAAAGGTATAAATTCTTATGATTCTCCCTCCAGATATGGGTAAATAGTAGGGTAAATGGGTTCTTTAGCTTTAGTTAGTCAACCAGTCTAGGAGAAAGAAAACTCTGGCTTTAGACCTGCTAAAATTTGCTTAGAAAATTTACCTTGTGTCATATCCTGCGTGTGCTGAGGGGGTTGGCAAATACATACATAAAAACTTTATTTCTCTAATTTTAAATGCTAATTGGGGAGTTCTCATAGAGTAATGGATAACTGTGAAATCGTAGAAAGTTAGTTCAAACTACAGTCGTGCTATTACATTCACTTTCGGACAAATACTCTTGGAAAAGGCATGAACCTCTTTATCTCGCTAACTAAGGGTTATATATTAACACTTATGTTCTTCTTCAAAAATGGCTTTGGTATAAAATAATCCACAACATTTGATATGCCATTAAACAAGGAAGCCAAACCAAACTCTGAACACTCGGTCAGCTGGAGAATACAGCGACTCCATCTCTGCAGAGGGGTAAGACCCGCTCCCAATGAGAGTTCTAGATATGACATTAAACAATCTAATGGCAGGACTCCTGTAATACTGGAGTTTGAGGGAATGCAGAGTACTCCTTCGACTGGCATCGCTCCCAAGTCCTCTCTGGCACGGAGTGGAAGCACCTGATAAGGTCCTATCAATTGGTCAAATTGACTGTTTGACTTTTAAACTGAGTGCAAACAAATGACATGCTCAATTGAATTGTTCGAAATAGAACTGTTTTATCATTACCTGTGTGTAAACAAATGACTGATGTTTAATTGAATTGTTGGCGATACATAGCAATACTTGGAACCATTTAACTTTGTGAACTTATGCTACACTGAATTGTTGGAAATATACCAGTTTTTATTATTTTTTTTTTTTTTTTTTTGTGAGGAACCAAATGACTGATGTCTAATTGAGTTGCAAGTGATATATAGCAATACTTGGAACCGTTTAACTTTTTTGACTTATGCTAAATTGAATTATTCAAAATAGAACTGTTTGATCATTTAACAAAATGTGTTTGCAAATCATATATTAAATGTTTATGTAAAAACATGATTTGGCTTTAAATATCCAACAATGGTTGATATGCCTATTAAACCAAACCAAACCAAACCAACCTTTCAATGCTATTTTGTGTTGTTTTTTTTACTACATCACAAGTAAACTAAGAATTGATATTGCTTTTATGAATACAAGAAGACATTTTTTTGCTATGCTTTTGTAAACCGCTGTCAATGTCAGCGATGGTTTTCTTTATGGTGCCCAAGCACGCGTAACATAACGGTTTACGTCAGTGGGAATGGAATCGACGCCTCAAGTTCAAATCTTACCCGTGGCTGTTTGTTAATTCCCTTGGGTAATGCATGAATCCTGTTCTCCTGTATATAGGATCAATTACTGTGCATCGATTGTGAGTACTTTCTTCACCCATTTTTATTTGGAATATCAGTATATATTGATCTGGAAATGTGATAATTTACTATAATCCAGCTATATTACTTATATTGTTGATACACCCCTTATTTTGGTACCTGTTCAGATATTGATCTGTACATGCAATCGTTTACTGCGGTATCATCTATCTTGTTGCAAGTTTGGGACCTGTGCACATACTGATCAGTACATGGGATCAATTAGATTACCTGCATTGTTAATACATCCCTTATTTTCGGAAAGGTGCATGTATTGATCTGTACGCGGGATCATTCAATTTAATCCATCTATATTTTGCCCAGTCGGCTGAGGCTGTAGAAAACACCAACTGCATCTCAACAGAGGAGTAAGACCCCTGCAACGAGTGTCCTGATATGACACTAAACAATCTGATGCTGAGGTTCCAGTGATGTTGGAGCTTTTGGGAATGCGGAGTACCCCTTTATTGCCATCGCTCCCAGGTCCACTCTTACCCGGAGTGGTAGCACCTGATATGGGTCCTATCTATGGGTTAAATAGAACTAAACCGTGCTTCTTTCACTATACTGATTTTTGCATTTAAACAGCGTATTTATGCTAAACTGAATTGTTTAAAATAGAACTGTTTTGACACTTAACTGTGTGTAAAAAAAATCTGTACTTATACTAAACTGAATTAGCTGAATTAGAACTGCTTGACAAAACTGAATAGCTCGAAATAGAAATGTTTTTCACAATTAAACTCTACTTACATTTGAACAACGTGCTTATGCTAAACTGAATTATTGGAAATTGAACTTTTTTTGACATTAAAACTGTACTTACACTAAACTGAATTGTTATATATAACTGCTTGAATAAACTGAATAGTTTGAAATAGACATGTTTTTGACAAACTGTGTACTCTGGCTAAACGGAATTGTTTTAAATAGAACTGATTATTTACATAAAAATGAATTTGGCGTTAAATAACCCACAAAGGTTGATATGCCATGAAACCAAACCAAACCAAACCATCAATATTAGCTGTATTTTTGATACACCCCTTATTTCGGAACCTGTGCATGTATTGATATGTGACCATTTACAGTAAAAAGTAAATAAAGTTGGCGACCATAGTGGAGGGTGACCCGAAGACTCCCTTTTCGATAGCTACAACACCGAGGTGTAGGGGAGGGCGCTACTCCTTTCCCTGGATTGCTCCACTTTACCCTTGATCCTTACCTTATAATGCCGAGTGTTAAGCAAGGAGGCATCAAGTACCATTTTTTGAGTCTTTGGTATGACTCGACCTGGGATTGAAGCCAGGTCTCCCGGGCCATTGGCAAACATTCTAAATCTAGCTATATTAGTTGTATTATTAATATACCTGTGTTTTTTTCTTGTTTTTGATATTGATCTGTATATGAAATTATTTATATTAATCCAGCTGTACTGTCTCACTGTAAAATTTGTGCAAATTATAACACATCTTCATGTTGCAATATATTTTGCTCAATTTCTCTGGGTGCGTGTCCAGTGTAACTGTTATCGCCGTAAGAAAGGTACTTGGTGAGCCACGTTCAAATCCTGGACGTGTCTCTTTGTATTTCCTTTCGTGCTAATTCCCCCGGGAAATTCATGAACCCATCAGTTCCCTTTCTCTCTTTTCAGATATAGGTGAATTGTAAGACAGACTGTACTCTTTAACCTTTGTTAGGCAACCGTGTCAAGGAGGAAAACTCTAAATTAAAATCATTTATACTCCGCTTATTTACATATAACATCATATCTATACACTTTTACTTACATATAACATTATTTCTATGCAATATCATTTACATATAACATCATTTCTATACAATATCATTTACATATAACATTATTTCTATGCAATATCATTTACATATAACATCATTTCTATACAATATCATTTACATATAACATTATTTCTATGCAATATCATTTACATATAACATCATTTCTATACAATATCATTTACATATAACATTATTTCTATGCAATATCATTTACATATAACATCATTTCTATACAATATCATTTACATATAACATCATTTCTATACAATATCATTTACATATAACATCATTTCTATACAATATCATTTACATATAACATAATTTCTATGCAATATCATTTACATATAACATCATTTCTATACAATATCATTTACATATAACATCATTTCTATGCAATATCATTTACATATAACATCATTTCTATACAATATCCTTTACATATAACATCATTTCTATGCAATATCATTTACATATAACATCATTTCTATACAATATCATTTACATATAACATCATTTCTATACAATATCATTTACATATAACATCATTTCTATGCAATATCATTTACATATAACATCATTTCTATGCAATATCATTTACATATAACATCATTTCTATACAATATCATTTACATATAACATCATTTCTATACAATATCATTTACATATAACATCATTTCTATACAATATCATTTACATATAACATCATTTCTATAAAATATCATTTACATATAACATCATTTCTATACAATATCATTTCTATACAATATCATTTCTATACAATATCATTTACATGTAATTCTGTTACTCTAAGCATATAAGAAAGGAACATTAACTAACATCCTAGTTTGTTTTAGTTTGGTTTGTTTAATAGCATATCGACCTTTGTAGGTTCTTTAATACCAAAGCCATCCTTCTAGAAGAACAGTAGGGGTACTATTTAACCCATAGATGGGAAGATAAAGGGATTCATACTTTTCGCAAGTGAAAGAGCATAATAGCGCGACTGGAGTTCGAACTCACTTACTACGATTCCGCAGTCCATCGCTTTAACCATTACACCACGAGGACCCCTCTTTCACCGTTTTTATCGTGAGAACGGGAATCATGAACAGGAGTTTGGATAAGTCCGTTTGGATTTCACTTCCCACTTCCCACTAATGCTCTTGGCTTGAAGCTATCTGTTCTTTCCCCAGCTATGGAATAGCAGACTGGTTCTTTAGCCTTGGTTAAACAACTAGTGTAGGAGAAGGAAAACTCCAAATTCGCACCAGCTGTGCTCCGCTCAAAAACTGACCTCGTCTTACATCCTGCTCATAACAGAGGCATTAGGTAAATGATTGTATGCACAAGTAGATATGTGTCGACCAATAGGAATGTTCATTTCAAAATTCAAAACAATATATTTCTATCTTTATCTTCACTCTTTCTGTATTTATCAGTCGTTCTGTTTATTTCTATTTTATATATATATATTCTTAAATGAGCAGTGAACATTCAATTTTTGAGGTGAGGCTTAATGGGTATTATTTGGGTCGTTATTTTTCGGACTGTTGTCCACAACTTTATTGTTCTTAGCCCTAATACAACGTTTTTGTCACTTCGTGTGGAGGTTTTAGTTAATTACATACAGTACTGTGTATTACCGGTAGAACATCTCAAAGAGACGTCCATATTTGTTGAATGTCGATTCTCTAATCTTAATATTTTGCAATCTCATTATACATTTATATATCTGGACTAAGGTTCTTATCTGCTGGAGTCCCTGCGGAGTAATGGTAAATGTTCTGCATTTTGACATTGTAGTAATTGTATTCTTATTCTGATTTTCATAGTCGCAATTATTTTGGCTTTTCTGCTGTAATTCATTAATCATATATGAATTCTGAATAGAATAGTTTATTCAACCCAGATGGTTACATTGTACCTATTTCCCTTCCCATGCAAAGAAATATCTCGTATCAGCTCAATCTTCCCAGTTACTTCGTATAACAGTTGTATTACTATTATCAATATTATTATTATCATACCCTTTTGGGAGTTTTTCATGCCAGCGTTTGCAGATGGTCTTTCGCTGGAGTCTGAATGACAGTAAGTGTCTTCTGGACACCAGGATTCAACACAGTATTCAAGTCAGTTTTAACAATGCTGTGGTCTGGATGGTTTCGATTCTTCCCAGGATTTGTTGTTCCTCCAGTCTTTTTTCCAAGCCTTTGGAAATCCTTACAAGCACACCAACAACAATTAGTCTCGCCGTCATCCTCATATTTCACAGTTTTTGTTTTGCTCTCAGCTCTCTGTCAAATTTCAGGTATTTGTCTTTATTTTTGCTTTCTTTTATTTTCGTTCTGTGGTCCACTGGGATGGCAACATCCACTCGATGCCAAGTTCTATTTTTATTGGGGGGGGGGAATAACACAAGGCCTATTCTTCTTGTTGGGATTTAGTGATCTATTTGTATCACAAAATCCCAGAGAATTTTATGGATTTCATTTGCTAGAAACGATTCTGGTTTGTGCATATACTCTATGGTTGAATAGTAAAGTTTTAATCTCTTTTAGGATTACAAGTGGATCACCTTTCCCACCCAGTCGTACTTAATCTTGTAATCCTTTTGCGCAAGTTTACTGCATTCCGTTACCATGTGATTAATAATTTCATCTCTTTTTCAACATAATCTACACATAATTTTCACATTATCAACACTATTGCTATTCTGTTGCGTTTTTTCGTTTTAATATAACTGGCCTAATGACGTTGTTTTGTGCTTCTATTAAAAGAGATTCAGTTACCCTCTTTAGATATCCCTTTCTTTGCTATGTTCAGGTCTTCGAGTGTTTATTCTCTTCAGTTTTTAGCTTGAAATATACACACTGTTGATTGACTTCCCATTTACGTTTGCTACTTTTTGTTGTCTTTTTTTCTGTTTGTTCTTATATAGTTAATTCTGTTATTGGCTGCTGTAATCAGTCTTTCTTTGTTCTTTTTACTGTAGTCGTCGTATTGATGCATCTACGTAACGTACAATTCAGCGGCATCCTCTTTATCCTTCTTTTCTTCGTGCATAGAGTATGTCTATGTCATCACTCGTATCTAAATCTTTATGCATCGTCATCAATTTTCTTGTCTTTGGATTCTTTCATCTGAGTTCCTCCCTTATCTACTAGATGAATGGTTCTGATTATCTTACCAGGGGTACTGCTCAGGTGTTTTTTGTTGTTTTTTGGGTTTTTTTTTTTCATTTAATGAGATTTCTGTTGCAGATCTTTGCTTGGAGAAGCTTTCTGGTTCGTCTGAGTTACCTTTTTACGTATTTTTCTTCCATTTTTGCTTGTTTGATGGTGTTCACTTCATATATTTGTAATACTTGCAATTTTTCTTTCTTACAAGCGTTCTGATTTCTGATTCTTTCCTGATTTGACAGTTCCCTTCCTTCTATCGTTTGTCTTTTCTGACTTCATCGCTATCATGGCACATTTTCAGTGCCAAATCCCATTCCTATACGAGTAAAGTTGGTGACCGTAGTCGAGGACGACAAGAAGGCTCCCTTTACAATAGCTTCTACACCGAGGTGTAGGGGAGGGCGCTACTCCTTTCCCTGGATTACTCCACTTTACCCTTGATACGTATCTTATATTACTGAGTGTTAAGCAAGGAGATTCACACGAAGTCTACACTGTTATAGGACGCTCTTATACTGGAACTAGATACGTGATTAATTATGTTTTTTTTATAAAATCAAAGAATGTAGACAGAAACTTAGTTCGTGTTCCGTCAATTCTTTAATTCTTTCTCTTATATTTAGAATTTTAAATTCTTCTTAACGACTGTCTAAAATACATGATCATCATCATCATCAAGTCGTGCCGCCAGCACGGATATCCTTGACCATCTCTCGCCACTTTTCCCTATCGTTCATCACCTCCGGCAGGTATTCTGGGTTACATCCTGTGTCCTCACATAGCTGCTGTATGTAAGTTCGGGCTGGTCGTCCTGCTTTTGCTTGGCCATATGTGGGGGTCCATAGTAGTACGTCACTTACAAGCTCGTCTTTGCTTCTCCAGCAGTGTCCGGCGTGTCTGGCTCGTCTGACCTGTATAGTTTTCGTGATGGGAGGTAGGTGGCCTTACAGTTGGCGTCTCGTGGAGTGTTGTCGCCAGGACTTGTTCAGTATTGCTCTCAACATTCTTATGTAGTTGCCGTCAAGTTTCTTCTCCAGCCGTTTGGTTAGCGTCCATGTAGTGCATCCATATAGCAGTATCGATACAACTGCTGCCTGGAAGAAACTACCCTTCATTTCATCGGACAGGTCTGATTTCCATATTATTAAGAGCCTATCTATAGCCGTCCATGCTTTCGTCAGCCGTGTGTCGATGTCGTTTTCTGTTGATGAGACGCTACTTCCTAGGTAGGTGAATTTGTCCACTAGCCTCAGAGAGGCTCCGTCTAGAGTGGTAATGTTGCCCGTTTGGTTGTAACACATATATTCAGTTTTGTGCCCATTGACATGGAGGCCAATGCCTGCTGCAGCTCGTTCCAAGCTATGCAGTAGTGTCTCTGCTTGATTAGGCGTATTTGCCAGTAACGCTAAGTCATCAGCGTAGTCGGCGTCTGTGATTGTTTTTGCGGGGTACCTTTTGCTTCTTTTCTTAGTCAGTTCGAAGCCATTTTCTCTGATTTTGTCGATCGAAGTTCTAAGCACGTAGTCTAGACAGATGATAAAGAGGTATGGGGCTAGCGTGTCTCCTTGTAGTACTCCTGCAACAATGTCGAAGTATTCCGTGTCTCCATCTGGTGAACGTACCTTTACTTTTGTGTTTTTGTAGAGGATCATTATTGCTGCTATGGTTTCTTTTGGTAGGCCGTATGCTAGTAGGATTAGTTCCATTTTCCCTCTGTGGATGGAATCGAAGGCCTTGGTAAAGTCGACAAATAGTAATGTCGCCTGAAGGTTTTTTGCCCGGACGCCTTCAAGGATTCTACGGATGGTCAGTAATATTTGTGAGGTTGTGGATCTATTTCTCCGGAAGCCATTTTGGTTTTTCCTAAGGATGTTGTCTATTTTGGGTTCTATGCGGTTTCGTAGTAGGGCATTGTAGATTTTGGCTGCTATGAATGTAAGCGTTATCCCTCGGTAGTTCTTGGCTAATCCGAGGTCGCCTTTTTTAGGGAAAGGAAGGATGCATCCCTTCATCCATCTTTCTATCCTATTTTGACTATAGACAGCGTTGCATTGCTGGAGCAGTATATCGTCGAATTTTCTAGTCTTCCACACTTCTGGGGGGATCTCGTCTAGCCCTGCAGCTTTCCTATTCTCAATTTTTTTAAGAACCGAGTCGAGTTCTTCTTTGGTGAAAGGCCCTAGTTTAATGTCTAATTGCTTACTGATAATTCTGGTGATCGGTTCATCCGTTATTTTCGGTGGGCTTCCTCGTAGATTTTTGAAATGCTGTTCCCACAGTTGTCGCCTGTCTCGGTAGCGCAGTAGGCAGCGCCTCAGTCTCATAATCTGTATATCTTCAATGAGAAATCTGAAGGTCGTGAGTTCGATCCTCACTCGAGGCAAAATACATGATAACTTACCTGAATGGTTTTATTTTAAACAAAAGATTAAACACAAGATTTTCGCTTACTTGTGTTTATAACAGTACGTAAAAATCTATCTCCCGCTGAAAAAAAGGTTTAAGGAAAACAGCATCTAAGGCGAAATAATGTGTGAGTAAAGCAAGAGATGATGTTTGTAAACGTTCCAACATTCGTTGAAAACTGTTTATATAACTTCACGTCAATAATGGCGTTTTTATAGTCACAAAATAAGTTCCTTTTTTACCTCCTGGTAAAGAAGGGGTCATGACTTTTTTCTATGCTCAAAAATTGATGTTTTGCTCTGCTTTTTCTTTTCTTTCGTTTTTCTTTCTTTCTTTCTTTCTCTCTTTCTTTGTTTGGCTTTTTTTTCATTACATTGTGTTGTATGGTTTAGGAGATAAAATTTCTTGTGAAGGGAAAAGTAGATAATTTTTTTCAGATTTTGGCATTTTTTTTAACGTGAAAAATATTCGGGGTCATTCTTTTTTATTGAGGGTGGGCGTTGCACGGTATTGTACTTCATAAAGCTTGAAAGGCAACGGAATGAAATAAACCAATATATATATATATATATATATATATATATATATATATATATATATATATATATATATGCGGTTGAATGATTTTCTCACACGGAAATTTTTTGATTTGAAATAGTTTTTTACAGAAAGTGGAAACGGGAAATGTTTGAAGCGAAGAGGTTAACAAGCCATCCATTTCCGTTCCCAGAAAAAAAATGTCAACCTATTGAAAGAATATTGTACTGAAGTCTTAAGTAGGATCGGCAGCTGACGAATAATATATATATATATATATATATATATATATATATATATATATATATATATATATATAATCGCCCATGAATGAGTATAACCTTGACATTATTTATGAAATGTTGATTTTCTTCAAAAACAAAGACAACAGAATTTTATCGCATTTCGAGTGGGCGCTTTACACGTGTAAAACAGATATCATTGGGTATTATGTAAAATCAAGCTTGACAGCATTTAAATTGGGAAAGCATAAATATGAATGTGAAGCAGTCACAAAAAAGTAAACCTATTATAAATATATATATATATATATATATATATATATATATATATATATATATATATATATATATATATATGCAGTTATATTTTGGCTTCAGGGAATTTGTGATTTTTTAAAATTTTTTGATATAATATTAATATGTTTTGATTGAGAAATAATGCAATACTGGTATTTTGGGATCGGACGAAAACTAAGTTTTCCTCAAAGAATTTTTACAGGTGTACTTTTGTATACCGCACACACACACACACACACACACACACACACACACACACACACACACACACACACACACACACTCAGTTGCCCTTATGGCTGGGGCTCTAGAATACGCTGATTGTATTTCTGCGGAGAAGTAACACCGCCAATAAGACACTTAACAATCTCCAAGACCAGAGATCTATGAAGTACCCCTTCTTTGCCATTAATCCCATGTCCACTCTGACCTAGAGTAGTAGTATCTGTTAAGATTACATCGGTGGGTCAAATAAAGATATTGAATAATTTTCTGTACTTGAAACAGTTTAACTACGTGCAAACATAGTGATATTAGAAAGTACATAACTTAGTTAAAATGGACTCTGGCTCCTTTAAAAGTGTCACACAAACAATTTCGTTTACAAATATATATATATATATATATATATATATATATATATATATATATATATATATATATATATATATGTGTGTGTGTGTGTGTGTGTGTGTGTGTGTGTGTGTGTGTGTGTGTGTGTGTAAGTAAAGTTAGCGACCGTTGTCGAAGGGTGACCAGAAGGCTCCCTTTTCAATAACTACTATACCGAGGTGTAGGGGACGGAGGTACCCCTTTCCCTGGATTGTAGCACTTTACCCTCGATATGTACCTTATATTGCTGAGTGTTATGCAAGGAGGTATCTAGTACCATTTCTTTTAAGTCTTTGGTATGACTCGAGCTGAGATTGAACCCAGGTCTCCCGGATCATTGGCAAACACTCTACCCACAAGGCCAATGAGCCGGTTATTAAAAGTTGTCGAACGTAGTCGAAGGCCACCAGTAGGCTCCCTTTTCAATAGCTACAAAACCGAAGTGTAGAGGAGGGTTCTACTCCTTTCCCTGGAATGCTCCATTTTACCCTTGATACGTACCTTATAGTGTTGAGTGTTAAGCAAGGAGGTATCAAGTACCATTTTTAATGTCTTTGGTGTGACGCGATCTGAGAACACTTTACCCACTAGGCCAAAAATCCAACAGTATGAAGATAGCAAAAAAACATAATCTAAATCGGTGAATTTATTATGATGTAAAGTCGACGTTGAACGTTTCGGTTTCAGTAACAATCATCAGAACTTGGATATTAGAATAGTTCACATAGCGATGGATGCTTGCTGAGATTACAGGAGCAAATGAGAAATATACAATGAAAAGATAGAAACGTGCACATACTGTCCTTTCGGAAAAGCAAATGCCAAATACATTCTTACGCAAAATCTAACATGGATGACTTTAAAACGATCTGTATATATGAAAACTTACTTTTCTTAACGTATTTCTAAATAAACGGGAGGATTTATCTCGTTTCTTTAGGAAATCCAACATTTTCAAATATATTTCCACGTGCCAAACACGTTCTTAACACTTAAATTATGAACACTATGTGCGCGTTTGTATCTTTTCGCTGTATACTTTTCATTTGTTCCAGTTATCTCGACAAGCATCCATCGCTATGTGAACTATTCTGATATCCAAGTCCTGATGATGGTTACTGAAGCTGAAACGTCCAATGTCGACTTTACATCATAAAAAATTCACGTATTTGGATTATGTTTTTCTGCTATCTTTATATATATATATATATATATATATATATATATATATTTATGTGTGTGTGTGTGTGTGTGTGTGTGTGTGTGTGTGTGTGTGTGTGTGTGTGTATTTCATTAGATAATACAGACAAATTTTGTCTGTATAAATTATTTAAGATCCTGTCAAGTGTCTTAGTTTCAGGTTGGAATTGGTAGATGAATTTCCCATAATTGTCCCGAGCACTTAATCAAGGGTTGCTTGCTTGTGTAAGGTGTGTTCGTTTTTTAAAAAGAGTTTTGAAAGTTTTATTGAATATTAAAGGAATACGTGATAAATCCTGTCTTCCTAGAATATTCTATTACCGTTGACAGCGTTCTCTTTTGAATAGCGTTCTCCTGTTAAATACATCAGTTACCCTGTTTTATCCAACTCTGCATTCCCAAACTTTTGTTTTGGTGAAAACTTGTTAAAAACAAGCACACCTTACACAAGTAGCAACCCCTAGTGATGGCTTATGAAGGGTCCGAAAGTGCTCGGAACAATTATGGGAAATTCATCTACCAATTCCAACCTGAAACTAAGACACTAATCAGAAAACTTGAAATGATCTTAAATAAATTTAATAAACAAAATGTGTCTTTATTATTTATTGAAACATGCTTAAATGAACAATTACAGCCTAACCACACACACACACACACACACACATATATATATATATATATATTAGCAGGAATTGGCATTAAATAAACAGCAAAGGTTGATATGCCATAAAACCCAACCAACCAACCAAAAAATTCACCCACACAAATATATGTGTGTGTATGTGCTTCGTTTTTTTCTTTATTTAAAGGCATATTAACTTTTGTGGGTTGCTTAAAGCCAAAGTCATCCGTGCAGAAGAACAGTAGTCGTTCTATTAAAACTGTAAATGGGGGATAAGCAGGTTTTATAATTTTTCCAAGAATAATTTGTCCGAACGTAAACTTAATAAAGTGACTGGTGTGTGTGTGTGTGTGTGTGTGTGCGCTCGCTCGCGCGTGTGTGCTTCCCAACAAAAGTCCGGGAAATATCTCTTAGATAATTAACTTTATGATATAATATTTATATTGAGAAATCTCTTCTAAGTTAAAGCCGAAGAGGGAATCCTTTTAGTGAAGTGGTGAATATGCTGGACAGTGACATCGTTGTTTGCAAGTTCGAATTTCAATTACGAAGATAAATACAGTGAATCTCACGACTAAACAATGCTGAAATTAGCTTATCAAAGATAACGTGTTAGAAAACGTCATCGGCTGTTTACAAATAAGGATTTTCACTAAAATTCTTGAAATTTTCAGGACTATAATATTGAACATTTTGCATACCTTGACTCTGACGTAACCAACAATTACGCCAAAGTTCTTGCAACTTTTCAGGACTATAATATTGAACATTTTGCATACCTTGACTCTGACGTAACCAACAATTGCGCCAAAGTTCTTGCAACTTTTCAGGACTATAATATTGAACAGTTATGAATACCTTGTTTCAGACTTAACTACAATTTTGAAATTTTCAAGTATTAAGGAATAGTTTTATGGCCATTATTGGCCTAATGAATAGAGTTTTAGCCAATGGTCCAGGAGACCGGGGTTCAGTCCCAGGTCGCGTCATACCAAAGACTCAAAAAATGGAACTTGATGCCACCTTGCTTGACACTCAGCATTATAAGGTACGGATCAAAGGTAAAGTAGAGCAATCCATGGAATGGAGTAGCGCCCTCCCCTACACCTTGGTGTAGTAGCGATTGAAAAGTGAGCCTTCGGGTCATCCTCGACGAAGGTTGCCAACATTACTTGGAACAATATGAGGTTGGGAATGTTGTGAGACACTGGTACGGGCACAGACCAACAAAGGCAAACCTGAGGCCAGCAGTGCTCGAGCCTCGGCTCGTTCCCAACCTTTCCCTCCCATAAACCCTCACTATAATCGATCTTCGGGCTTTTGACCTTGTGTCAAGTCCTGTCTGGTGGGAGGCAGTGACAAATATCACGGCTGTGTTCTTACCTCTATTTACTTTACATCTAACACTATTCTCGATTTTTCTTTCAAAGGAATTGTCTGTTACCTTCACTGATTCCACCCAATGTGCTTTCGATACCAAGTGAAACAGGAGCAAGCCTTTTCAATACCATATAATTCAAGTCTGCAAGAAAGACCAGGAATATTCTGGTTTTCGAGATTACGCTTGCTGATGACAACAGTTTCGTGGCACACAACCACCAGGATCCGAAGGAAATAATTATTCGTCTCTCGAAATCAGCAAAGGCATTTTAGCTTATAATTAACCTCAAGATCACAGAGGTTATGTAAATACCCCTCCGAGATCTCTTGACATTGGCCAAGACATAGAGATAATGAGCCAGTTACTAACCCAAGTAAACAAATCGAGATATCAAGGCTTCACAATAACCAACAAGAGACTAGATGCTGAAGCAAATGCACGTATCTTAAATGCTTCAAAGACCTTTAAGGAGCTGGGGAACAAAGACCTTTCCATAAAAACTAAATTTGCAGAGTATTGCGCCCTAGTTCTCTCAACCATCCTATACGGTGCAGAAATTTTGACGGTACAGATGCCCCCAAACTTCACATCTACATTATGCGTCATAAGCGCAAAGTACTAAACATCAAGCGGTGGCATTATATCCCTAAAAAAATTAATTCTGGAGAAATCTAAACTCCCTGGCATGAACAATGAAACCTAAGATTAGCTGACCTCTTGAACAGACTTGAGGACAGCAAACTGTCAAAACAGATTCTGTACTCTTAACTTAGAGTAGAGTCACATAAAACAGGTAGACGAAAAGTCAGGCATAAGGCCATCATCAATGAAATTTACTTTTTATAAATATCTCTTTTGACAACTGGCAGTGCATGTTCAAAAACTTAAAAACCAGAGTAAAAATCAGCATAATCTCCTCGTTGGATACGATGGATAGTTAGTAGTAGTAGTTAGAATTAGTATGTAGAAACGTTATAAAATATAGGTACTATTTACCAACCCCTCCGCTCGGGCAGGATATGACACAAGGTCAATTTTTAAGCGGAGTTTAACAGGTTTTAATTCAGAGTTTTCCTTCTCCTAGACTAGTTGCCTCACCAAGGCTGAAGAACCTAGTCCGTCCTACTATTTACCCATAGCTGGAGGGAGAATAAGGGGGTTCATACATTTCCCAAGGGTATTTGCCCGAAAGTGAACGTAATAGAGCGACTGGAGTACGAACTCGCGTACTCCGATTCCGCAGTTCATCGCTTTAACCATTACACCACGAGGACACCCCATAAAATATAGGTAGGTCCTGAAACCCAATGGTAATAGCAAAACGTATATTTAATGTATGGCTCAATATATTGTCCTGAAAATTAGTTTGGTTTGGTTTATTTGTTTAATGGCGTGTCAACCTTCCAGAGTTATTTAATACCGGATTTGGTTACATATTATTTGCATATGTGTATTGGATCATAAGGTTCGGTTCGGTTTAGTTTGATTAGGTTCCTTCATTTTATGATATATCAACTTTCGTGGGTTATTTAATGCCAAAGCCATCTTTGTTGAAGAAAAGTAGTGGTACTCTTTAACTTATGGCTGAGATGTCTCTCTTTGTTCCCGTTTCCTTAATCAATCATTGGAATAGAGTGCAGTATCAGGTTTGGTTTCTTTGTTTCATTACGTATCAACATTTCAAGGATTTTTTAATGCCAAAGCAATGCTTGTAGAAGAACAATAGTGGTAAAATTTAACCCAAAGCTGGTGGGGATAGGTAGTTCAAACTATTCTCAAGGGTATCAATCCTAAAGTGAAATTGATAGCGTAACTGGAGTTCGAACTCTCTAACTCCGATATCACAGATGAGCTCGTTAGCAACTAAATCACGAGGATTCCTTCCCCAAAGCCGTATAAGGTTTTAAGTATTTTTATCGAATCCTAATAATTAATGCATAGATTTATGGTTTCAAATCACAATTCTTATTTTATAGACACTACACTGTTAGCAAAGAATTTATAGAAACCACAAAAGAAAAGAATATAACACGTCATCATGATAGATAGATAGATAGATAGATAATGTGTGTGTTTGTGTGTGTGTGTTTGTGTGTGTGTGAGTGTGTGAACGAAAATAATTGGTAAATATATTTCCTTAATTTATAAATTCCGTAGTGACTGAGCCCAAGACCATCACCAAGAAATATCTATTTTAAGAATACACTGAAAGACTGATGAAGCTATAATACATATGTTTAAAAGTTATTCGTATATGGTAGGACGATGTGAAAAAAAAAGACACTCTGAAGAAAGAAGTACATAGAAAATATATATATAAACGTACAATTAATACGAATCCCTAACCTCTATGCACAGAAAAACTTTAGACAGGTTGGCATGTCTTTAAATCCAAGCAATCGATCAAGACTTATAAAGCGAGTAGGAAAAGGGAAACCGTTATGATTTACGCTTCTAAAATATTTGTAGAGAAATGTAAGGATGCTAAAGAATGTGCTTTTTCTCCTCCCCGACACCGAGAACAAAAGAGATGCGCTGTCGACCGGAGGGTATTAAAATCGACGTGACGTCCAGCAGTAATGAGTTTCGAGACTGTCAGTGCCCATGCCCTCTAGAAGAATCGCCAGCGTAGACACCAGCAACAGACAGTTCGATAATGGATTGGTTTAGTTTTTTTTGTTTTTTTTTCGTTAGGTTTTATTGCATATCAACCATTGTAGGTCATGTAATGCCAAATCCTCTTTATCCATATATTAAATATAGATGATTTGGTTTGGTTGTATTTTATGGCATATCAACCATTGTAGGTTATTTAATGCCAAATCCTCTTTATACATATATTAAACATATATGACCCAGTTTGCTTGGGTTTTATGGCATATCATCATTGTAGGTTATTTATATGCCAAATCCTCGTTATACATATATACTAAATATATATGATTTGGTTTATTTGGCTTTTATGGCATATTAACCATTTTAGGTTATTTAATTCCAAATCCTCTTTATACATGTATATTAAATATCTCTGTAGAGATGCTGTCGGTGTATTCTGTAGTTCCACCCAACTGGACCAAGGGACACACGTTAGTAGAGTCTTACCCCTCTGCAGAGAGACAATCGGTGTATTCAATAACACTCTTCTAGCCGACTGGACAGTTGGATAATGGAAATCCCAGTACAACGTGTGGGTGTCACTGCATATCAGATTTCGAGCTACGATCCCACAATATAGATTTGATCAACTTGATCTGATCGTAAGAAGTTGGCATTTTCTTTTAGAAGCGTTTCTATGCTACAACGCTGTATTGAGATAACGCATAAAATATATTTCGTTACTATTACCCACAGGTGAAAACCGGCAAGAAACAACATAGTTCAATTATTAGGATGAATATCAAGTATTTTCTCTTTTATAGCGCTTTCTTCTTAAGGGTATGCGGTGCCTTCAATAAGTTTCCAGACTTTTTTGTACAGGCATTTAAAATTGTCGTAGACTCTTGAAAGTTCAATATGTTGTTGCCATACATTTCATGTGATGACTGACCAATTTTCATGATTTCAGGTTCAAATGAACAGCTACAGCAGCAATTGGAATACACCCTACTGAAGCCTGGTTGTCACAGCTGGTGAATTTCAAAAATGCAACCTGGACGTCAGGACACTTTAGAAGAACGATATACAATAAAATTCTTTTTTGAATATGGAAAAAATGCCACAGAAACGTATGGAATGCTTCAGACTGCTTTTCGACCATCTTGCATAAATCGAGCATCAGTTTTTGAGTAGCAAAAGAGATTCATGGAAGGCAGGGAGTCTGTGAGGGATGATGAGAGGTGTGGGAGGAGTAAGGAAGTCAACACACCAGATTTGATTGGCCAAAGGGTTAGGGTTAGGGTTACTATGTTGAGGGTTTAAGGGAGTTCAAGAAGAGATTCCGTCGGAAGAGGCCAGCACTCTTCAAATCGGGTCAGTGTCATTTATACCAGGACAATGTGTTGCATACTCAACACAATAAAGACGAGCGACACAGTTCTTAGAAAAATATACCTCTCACTTTATTTGAAAGGGTTGTGTGTGAGAGGGAGTTGGAGACCGAACAGAACTGCAACATATTGACCCCCACTCTATTGGCCATAACCACGTTTCTTTCCCGTTCTCCTGAGCTGCTCGCCCGGGGGCCTGGGGCCCAGCCTCTCTGGGTGCTGGCTTTCTTTACCGCATCTCTCCAACTGGTCTGGTCTCTAAACTAACTGACTTCCTGTTCCCACCGAGTTATATAATAGTTCAACACCCACCTTCTTGTGGACGTCACAAGCGCACTCATTCAACCCATCCACGGTCAAAGTTAGATTCTGATATTCCTTGAGTGGATGCACCTGTTATTTACATAGGTGCATTTCCTATTTTGACAGCCCGGCCGGGTCATAGGTCAATATACAACAAATGTACCAGTCCACAATTCCATCCTTGTCACAGACTATTTGACCAAGGTGGGGATCAATACAGTTCCTCAGCCTCCCTATAGTCCAGACCTTGCTCCCTGTGACTTTTGGTTATTTCCTAAGCTCGGAGGCTGTCGTTGTGAGACAATTGAGGAGATGAAAGAGGCTGTGACGGACATCATTGACACGCTCACACAAGAGGACTTTCATGGGGCGTTCCAGAAGTTGTTGGAACGGTACAACAAGTGCATTGCAGCCGGAGATTACTTCGAAGAGGACTAGAGTTTCATGTGTGAACTATCAATAAAAGCCTGGAAACTTATTTAATGATCCTCGTATATAATGTAATAGTTTTAGAAGTGGTAGTAGTTGGCGACAGTAGTCGAGGGTGACTAGAAGGCTCTCCTTTCAATTGCTACTACACCGAGCAATAGGAGAGGGTGCAACTCCTTTCCGTAGATTGCTCCACTTTACCCTTAATACGTACCTTATATTGCTGAGTGTTAAGAAAGGATGTATCAAGTACCACTTTTAAATCTTTGGTATGACGCGAGCAGGGATTGAACCCAGGTCTCCCGGACTTATGGCGAACTCTTTACTCGGATTCCACTATATTATTTTACTCCTTGACAGTCTTTTACACCAGCGTTAGCTGATGGTCATTAACAAGAGTTTGAGTGACAGCAAGAGTCCTCTAATCTCCAGGACTTATCACAGTATTCTACCCGATCTTAATAATGCTGTAGTCCAAATATCATCCCTTGTTCTCTGATTTCTAAGTCTTTTAGTCACTTCACCAAGCATTTAGAGATTGTTCGGCGTGCACCAATTACAATGATTATGACCGACACCTTCAATTTCCATAGTTTTCTTTAGTTCTCTTGCAAGGTCTAAGTACTTTTTTTTCTTGCCCTATTCTTTAATTATTACTCTGTGGTCAGCCGGGACGGCTAAATCTTCTATTCAGCATGTTATTTTTTTTTTTCGTTTTTTTTGTTTTTTGTTTTTGCTTTTTTGGCTATCCATAAGGTTCGGTCTTCTGGTCGGGCTTAGGGGATCTATTTGTATCTCAAACTCCCAGAGAAGTTTGTGAGTCTCATTATCCAGGACGGTTCAGGGTTGTACAAATACTACATGTCCGTATGGTCAAATGTCAGTTTCTTGCAAATTCTCCGTAAATAACCTTCCCCACTTAGTCGTGAATTATAATTATTTGCATAATTAAAACAGAAAACTCTTTTGAGAGATGGTTTCGCACTGGAGTTTGAATAACGGCAAGACTTCTTAAGTCTCTTGGGCTCTTCTCACAATTCTGGCCAATCTTAATAATGCTGTAGTTTGGAGGGTCTCCACTTGTCCTCATTTCCAAGACTTCCTGTCCCTTTACTAATTCTTAAGGGATTGTTCCAAGTGTACCAATTACCGTTGGTCTAAGTATCTATCACTTTTATTTTCACTCTGGGGTCTGCCTGGTCAGCAAAGACATCTATTCAGTAGGTTCTCTTTTTTTTTCCTTTTTTTTTTTACAATCACGAGGTCTGATTCGTTTGCATCTCAAAATCTCAGAGACGTTTGTACGTCTTATTCTCCAGGATGGATTTCGGGTTGTGCATATACCACTCGTTCGTTTGGCCATATTTCAATTTCTTATACAATTCCCTGTAAATCACCTTCCCTATCCAGTCGTGTCCAATCTTATACCCTTTTTGCGTTTATTTGCAGCATTCGCTTATTATATGATTAATCGTTTCGTCTCTATCACCAAATAGCCAAGATTATTATTATTATTTAATTATTATTTTTACTCATTAGAGTTTTCCACATCAGCGTTAGCTGATGGTTTTTCACTGGAGTCTGAGTGACAGCAAGTCTCTTCAAGTGTCCAGGACTCGTCTCAGGATTCTGGCCGTTCTTAGCAATGCTGTCGTTTGGATAGTCTCTACCCGTCTGCCAACTTCCAAGTCCTTCAGGCCTTTTAAAAATCCTTTAGTTATTGTGCCTAAAGCATCAATCACAATTGGCACAATCGTTACTTTCATGTTCCACAGCTTTTTCAATTTTCTAGCAAGGTCGAGATACTTATCCTTCTTTTCACATTCCTTCAGATTTATTCTGTGGTCCGCCAGAACAGCAAAGTCGACAATTTTGCAAATTCTCTTTTTTTTTTTTTTTTTTTGTTGATTATTATGAGGTCTGGTGTTCTGGCCGGGATTTGGTGATCCGTTTGTATGTTAAAGTCCCATAGGAGTTTATGCGTATCATTTTCTAGGACAGGTGATGAGTTGTGCATAAACCATTTGTTTGTATGGCCAAATTTAAATTTCTTGCACATTTCATAGTGGATCACCATGCCGACCCAGTCGTGTCTCGCATTATTATTATTATTATTATTATTATTATTATAAAGCAAACAAACAACGTTCCTTTAATAAACTTCTAAATTTAATACTCTCGGTTTTATATGTATAGTTTGGTTTGGTTTCTTCATTTATTGGCATAACAACCTTCGTGGATTATCTAATGCCAAGAAAAGACAAGTAGTAGTACTATTTAACCCATCACTGACGAGATAAGAGGGTTCATACATTTCTTAAAGGTATTAGTCCAAAAGTAAGCAGCACTGGTATTCGAACTTGCTTTTAACAAGATCACACTCCAGCAACTTAACCACTACGCCAGGGTGACTCTATCATATACATATATATATATATAGACAGAGAGAGAGAGAGAGAGAGAGAGAGAGAGAGAGAGAGAACTGTATTTTTATCCAATTTGTTTTACTGTACTCTTTTAAAAAGTATTATTCGATAATTTTCTCATATGATTCTTTCAAATGACTTCACATTCCTTTTATTTATTTTTTTTATTTTTTTACTTTCCCTTTCTGAGATTTGATTATCATTTCTTTCACATTTTCTACCGTGCCCAACTCTCACTTAGCACTGGGCAGAGGCTGAATCAAATGCTGAATTATAAAATGAAAAAAAAAAAAAACTCTCCAGGTCAATGAGTACTGTTCCCTGTTTTGGGCTATTTTAGCCTGTTTCACCCACCAACCCCCTTTGCAAAATTATATACTCAACTTATTACTCCGTATATTCCCGTGGTATCAACCCCGATAAACACAGGGAGAAAACTATCCGTGTGAACGCACACGTCCAGACACCCACCTGTCTAACAGGTTTCTCATGTCCCCAGCCAAAGTACCTTCTACTGCTTTTATCAAACAATTATACCGGGGTGCAGTGTCAAAAGTATTTTCGTCTTTTAATCAACTGTGATTTCATAAGGAACCTCTTCAGAATCCTTCTTTAGTTTCTTTGTTTATGTTATATCAACTTTCATGGGTTATTTAATGCTGAATCCATTCTTGTAGAAAAACAGTAGTGATACTATTTAACCCATAGCAAGGGGGTGATAAGTGGGTTCCAACCTTTCCCAAGGGTGTGAGTGAACATAAAGGCGTGACTGAAGCTCGAACCTGCTTACTATGATGTTGCAGTACAGCATGTTAGCCATTACTCAACGAGGACTCCCTTCAGAGCTCTTGCATGCATTGTTTTTTTAATAAATCCAATAAAACTGTCTACACATTACACTTTGACAACCATTTCTTCCGAAGTTTTCGAGTACTGGCGGTTTTGTTCTCATTTAACTTGCGTTTTAAACCATCTTAACTAACAACTGATTGTCGACTACCTTCAGGTTTTAGCTAAAGAAATAAGACACTGCAACCAAAATGCATTAAGCCGGCCTAAGCAAAATTAATTTCTTTCTATTTTCTTTATAATGTGATTAGAGTCAGGTCAACTGAAAAATAATGACTGAAAATTTCCAGAATTTCAATACATTTATTTGTCATTACAGTAAATGAAGCAAAACGAATCCCCAAAGACGAATACCCCCAAGCAACAATAGGACAATAACAAGTTTACCAATGATTCGGAAGATACTAACTGCCTAAATAAGATATGTTAGTTAGCCGAAAAAGAGAACAAACTGACATATCTTATTTGGGCAGTTAGTATCTTCCAAATCATTGGTAAACTTGTTATTGGCTTGTAGGTTATTTAATGCCAAATCCTATTTATACATATATTAAATATATGATTTGCAAACGATTAGCATCAAGGTAACAATCTTAAAATGAGCCCGGGCTCATTTGTTTGCACAGGGTTAAACTGCTTCAAATATTGTTATGCATTGTATCGTAGTAAGGAAGAGATAAGCAGTGAAATAGGGTTAACTATTTATTAACTGAGGTGGTACAGTCCAAAAGATATTATGTCTCGCGCTGTTGGTGTAACGTCCGAAGTTGGTCTTACTACTGATCGAGAACTTTCAGTACTTTATTTGTTCTCCATCCCACCATCGGACAAGTACGGCACAAGTCCTTTTTAAAGTGGGTCCGAACGCAGGGCCGCAGCCCATACGCTTCCGGCAAAATCTAAAAATACCTTTGGCCTTTTATTCCTCCGAGATACCGGAAGTCACGTGGTGCGAGCCACTATACAACTCTATGCGGTACTTATAATTCAATTTAGAAGTGATTTGTTTGCACACAGTTAAATGGTTTCAAATACAGAAAGTGATGAAACATTTCAGTTTGACCTATACCGAACAGGTTCTATCTCTCCAGGTCAAAGTGGATCTGGAATTAATGACCACGAAAGGGTACTCCTTATTCCCCTAAGCTCCATGACTAGAGCCTCACCATCGGATGGCTTAGTGTACTATCTAGGACACTTGTTGGGGCGGTTTTTGCTCCTCAGTAGGACTGCAACCGACTGGGCTGCTCAAATAAGAGAAGAAACCTATAATTCACTTGAAAGCTGTGGACTATTACTTGAAGAACGGAAATTAGACACAAATGAACTATTACGTATAGAATAAAAGATTATAAAAGGTGTCAATCGAAGGAGAAATCGTAATCATAGCATTAACAGACTACAAAAAAGTATATGATATTACACCCCCAGGAACATGTATAAAAGAAGGTCTGGTAATGTTTAAAAGACAGAACGAGTCGTAAACTTCATCACAAAAGCTATGAAAAATTGAAGACTGATGAATTGAACTAGCAGCAGAACAAACCCTAGTAGAGGTAAAAATTGAAAGAGGTTTCTAACAGCGATTCTATTTATCGACTCTACTATTTGTTAGGGCAAGAGTACCAATAAATTATATCATCATCATCATCATATCGCGCTGGTAGCACGGATATCCCTGACCCTCTCTCGCCACTCCTCCCTATCGTTCATCGCCCTAGGTAGGTCTTCAGGACAACAGCCTGTATCCTCACATAGCTGCTGAATGTACGTTCGAGCTGGTCGTCCTGCTTTTGCGCGGCCATGTGTGGGGATCCATAAGAGTACATCTCTTATGAGTTCATCTCTGCTTCTCCAGCAGTGTCCTGCATGTCTGGTTCGTCTAACTTGAATAGTTTTCGTGATAGGGGGCAGGTGGCCGTACAGTTGGTGTCTTGTGGGGTGCTGCTGCCAGGACTTGTTCAGGATTGCACGCAGCATTCTTGTGTAATTGCCATCCAGTTTCTTCTCCAGCCGTTTTGTTAGCGTCCATGTAGTGCATCCATATAGCAGTATCGATGTGACCGCTGCCTGGAAGAAGCTACGTTTCATTTTATCGGTTAGGTCTGATTTCCATATAATCGATAGCCTATTGATAGCTGTCCATGCTTTCGTTAGCCTCGTTTCGATGTCCTTTTCGGTTGATTCGACGCTGCTTCCTAGGTAGGTGAATTTGTCTACTAGTTTAAGTGGGGTTCCTTCTAGAGTGGAGATGTCCCCCGTTTGGTTATAGCACATATATTCCGTTTTGTGTGCATTAACATAGAGGCCTATGCTTGCTGCTGCTCGTTCCAAACTATGCAGAAGAGTTTCGGCTTGGTCAGGTGTATTTGCCAGTATCGCTATGTCATCGGCGTAGTCGGCATCGGTAATTGTTGTTGCGGGGTATCTTCTGCTTCTTTTCTTCGTCAGTTCGAAGCCATTCTCTTTGATTTTGTCAATCGATGTTCTAAGTACGTAGTCTAGACAAATGATAAAGAGGTACGGGGCCAGCGTGTCCCCTTGTAGTACTCCTGCTACAATGTCAAAGTATTCTGTGTCTCCATCCGGTGATCGTACTTTTACTTTAGTGTTTCTATAGAGAATCGTTATTGCCGCTACGGTTTCTTTAGGTAAGCCGTACGCTAGTAGGATTTGTTCCATCTTTCCTCTGTGAATGGAGTCGAAAGCCTTGGTAAAGTCGACAAATATTAATGTCGCTTGTAGGTTCTTTGCCCGTACACCTTCAAGGATTCTGCGGATGGTTAATATTTGTGAGGTCGTGGATCTATTTCTTCGGAAGCCCTTTTGGTTTTTTCTAAGTATGTTGTCGATTTTGGGTTCTATTCGGTTTCGTAGTAGGGCATTGTAGATTTTGGCAGCTATGGATGTAAGTTATGCCTCGGTAGTTTTTGGCTAATCCGAGGTCCCCCTTTTTAGGGAAGGGGAGTATGCATCCCTTCATTCATCTATCTATCGGATTTTGATTGTATACTGCGTTGCAGTGGCGGAGCAGTATGTCGTCGAATTGTCTGGTCTTCCATACTTCCGGGGGAATTTCGTCCAGCCCTGCAGGTTTCCTATTTTTAATTTTTCTGAGAACCGAGTCGAGTTCTTCTTGTGTGAACGGTCCTAGTTTAATGTCTAATTGTTTGCTAATTATTCTGGTGATTGGTTCATGCGTTATTTTTGGTGGGTTTCCAAGTAAGTTTTCGAAGTGCTGTTTCCACAGTTTTATTCTTTCTTGTTGGTTTGCTGCTTTAAGTTTTGCTTTGGCTGTGTTCTTTCTTCTGCTCACTTCGTTTATTGTTTGCCATGCTATCCTAGATTGCCTATCTTCCACCGAGTCTCTGATCTTATCTATCTGATTTTGAATGTATTCTGTCTGTTCCTTTATATATATGCCTGCTAATTGATATTGTGCCGTTTTTAGTTTTAAGGCATTTGTGTTTGTTGGGTTTTTTCGATAGTTTTTGGAGGCTGTTTTCACTAGTGCACGTTTTTCTCTCACAGCTAAAGTTTCCCATGGGACTCTATATTTAGTTTTAAGTTTTGTTGGAATGTATTTTGCTGCTGCCTCGAGGTGTGCATTGACGAAGTTTTCATATTCGTCGTTTGGTGTACTTGTTTCCGTCTTTTCTTGTAGTGTTTCGAATCTGTTTCTTAATTCTAATACGTATTTATCTCTTATATCTTTGTTGTTTAATAGGGCCCAGTCATAGTGTTTGGTGGTCGCTGTTCGTTTGGCGTTCTTTCGTAGGCTTAACCGTATTTTCGCCGTGACTATTCGGTGGTCGGTGGACACACCCTCAAAAGAGGAGTACGCCTCGCAGTTCAATGCACTATTTTTCCATTTCTTGTTTATAAGGACGTAGTCTATCTGAGCTTTAGTATTGTTTGCGTACGTGTATGTCCATAGTTTGCCCTCTCTTTTTTGGTAGTTTGTATTGAGGCATGCTAATCTATTTTCTATCATGAAATCTGTTAGATGTTGCCCATTCCTATTTGACGTGTTGTGGAGGCTGTATTTGTTGTTTCCGTTTTTCCCGATTTGGGCATTCATGTCTCCACCAATGACTAACATGTTGTGTTTCGGGATGCTACGCACTAATGAGGATAACTCATCGTAGAAGGCGACTAGTTCATTTTCTTCACTAACATTGGTGGGGCTGTAGCATGAGATGATTGTTGCTCTGGGGTTTCCGTTGAATGTAGCTGCCATCATTCTAGGCTGTATTTTCTCAACGCTATTAAGCGTTTTTAATGCTCTAGGTCCTATAAGTAATCCTACCCCTCCTACTTCGGCGTTAACAGAGTTTTTCCATGCGGATACAGTGGCGAGCGACCAGCCATTGCCAGTTTCGTGTTATTTGATATCTTCGGAGTGCGTGTATCTGTGTTCTTGTATGCATATTATGTCTATCTTATGTTCTTCGGCCGATGCGATTAGCTCTGGGAATTGTCCTATTCTATTTAGGGTTCTAACGTTAAATGTGGCTATTTGTAGTGTTTGCTTGCATTTTAGTAGTTTTGATTGTTTGAGCTCGGTAGCTGATTTTTCGAACACCGAGGCCAGGGCTCCAACCTCAGCAGGACGCGCCCCTTTTTTTACCCGCGCGAAGAGCGATGCGGTTTGTGTAAGTGGTTTGAGTGTGGGTCATGGTTATCTTTCGATGGCTGTTTTATTCTCTTCTATAGAAGCCACTCTTATAGAAGAGCAGCAGTAGTTCCCCGATCGAACTAGCGATCCTGAGCGTAAAGTCGTCAAACTCACGTCCAGGACCCGTTTAGGTATTGAGTTTGGTCGTACATGGGATTGTTCAAATACCTTTACGTACATCATGCTGCTTCCCATGTGTACGCAAAAAAAAAAAAAAAAGGGGGGATAATTTTGGTTTAAGTTTTCTTAAGTTTTAACTTAGTTAAAGTCCAACATTAAGGTACTTTCACTGGTACTGACTTGTGCTTTTTTTTGCTGTATTGGGACATTTCCTAGGTTTTTTTTTTCATTTTTTTTTTTTTTTCCTTTACTACAGTTGGGAACCTAGCAGGCTTCAGGAATTATAGAGCTTAACAAATTTTCTTTCTCTTGGTGGGGGGGGGGCTGTGGTAGCATCAGGTGTTTTAGGCTTTTTCTTCTAAACTACTGTTAGGGCTTTTTTTTACGAATTTTTAAATTATTCGATAGAAGACATTCAAAAACATTCTGCCTTGTTCGCTGACATTGGAATGGCTAACATCAATTTGGCTTTATAGTAGAGTAAGCGTGTCTTTACATTTAAAACGCATAGTTTAAGCATTATTTTACAAACAAAATACAGCATAACATTTTGTAAAATTCAGCATTTTAAATTGATAGGACTTAAAGACATACTGACCAAAATTGATATTTCTTCCAGTTGGCTCCTGAGTTCAAATGCTTCTTCCTCGTTTTGACTTTTATTTACTACTGAAATTTTACGTAGCTTTGGAGGCGGTCTTATGGGGGGGGGAATTCATTTCATTTTTTTCTTTTTTTTTTTCTCTTTTTCCCTTGGGGGGGCTATGGTAGTATTAGGTGTTTTAGGCTTTATCTTTTAAACTACTGTTAGGGCCTTTTTTTTTTACGAATTTTTAAATTATTCGATAGAAGACATTCAAAAACATTCTGCCTTTTAAATTGATAGGACTTAAAGACCTTTACTCTGTGCAAAATATCAGCCCTAGTTTTGCTGGGGCTGTAAAATACACCAACTGGATCTCTGCAGACAGGTAAGACTTCCCACAACGAGTATCTCGGATATGACACAAAACAAACTGGTCGGACTCCAGTACTACAGGAGCTTTGGGGAATGCGGAGTACACCTTCATTGCAATCTCTCTCAGGTCAACTCTGGCCCAAGGTAGGAGCCCCTTAGAGGTTCTATCTATGGGTCAAATAGAACTGTTTAATATTTCAGCTGAGTGCAAATAAATGACATGCTAAATTGAATTATTGGAAATAGAACTGTTTGATCATTTACAGAGTGTAAAAAAATGACTGATGTTTAATTGAATTGATAGTGATACATAGCAAAACTTAGAACCATTTAATCTTGTTGACTTATATTTATAAACTATGCATATGTAATATATATGTTTAAACTGGATTCGGCATTGAATATCCTACAATGATTGATATGTCATAAAACCAAACCAAACCAAACCATATATTTAATATATGTATAAATAATATTTGGTATTGAATAACCTACAATGGTTGATATGCCATAAAACCAAGCCAAACCAAACAAATATTTAATACTTTTATAAACAGTATTTGGCATTGAATAATCTACCATGGTTGATATGCCATAAAACCAAACCAAACCATATATTTAAAATATGTATAAATAGTATCTAGCATTAAATAACCTACAATGGTTGATATGCCATAAAGCTAAATCAAACCATACCAAACCAAACCAAATATTTGATATATGTGTAAAGAGTATTTGGGATTAAATAACCTACAATAGTTAATAAGCCATAAAATCAAACCAAACCAAACCGTATATTTAATATATGTATAAATATTATTTGGCATTGAATAACCTTGAGGTGGGTTTTAAGGTTTTTGCCAAGAATGAAAAAGAAATAAAATCCTTGAAACAAACTATTGGTACATTCAGCTAAGATACAAGAATGGAATTTAGAATTGAAAAATGCAGCAAGAAAAAAGCGAAACAACTGATGAAATATCAGAAAAGCCTCTGAACACTTCAAGAAAATTGCAAATACCGAGGAATATCAGAAGCGGATACCATTAAGTAAACGGAGATGAAAGAAAAAGTAAGAAAAGATCAACTCGGAAGAACAAGAAAACTTTTTAAAACCCAAATCTAAATGCAGAATATCACATTCTGATATAACAGAAAAAAAAAAGAAGGTAATCACTGAAGGAGATTGCAATAAGTCACCCAAAATGAGATTACAGAAAAGAACAGAAAATCACCCTACAGGATAACAGTAAGAGTGAGAGTCGTAGAACGAAATTAGATAAACAGTAAATCTCAAGGTGAGATTGTTTATAAAACGAAGAGAGTTATAGAGCGGAATTTCTGGAAGAAATAGGAAATCACCCAAGAAAAATTGGAATTATACGTGTGGCAAAAGATGATAAAAAAAAAAAAGAAAATAATTCACACAGCAATGTTGTGGAGGAAGTAAAAATTTCACTAAAGGAAAACGAAAAAATAGAAATAGTATTGCTGTGATGTCAAAATGGCAGGTATTGAGACAGGCGGGTAGATGGAGCGAAAATATATGTGACCAGAAGATACTTTGTTGATATTTCACAGAAACAAACGGGAATCGTACAAGATATCAATGATAAACTCAGTCATATCAACATGATGGACATCTTTTCATGGAGCAAATATTCGCAAGCAAGTCTGGCCGAGAATTATTACTAGAGAAGATTCTCTTATCAATTTGGTCATCGGCAAAGAAAAATGAAGGTGCCCGTGGTGTAATGGTCATCATAGATGAAAATGAACTCAGCGACACGAGTTCGAATCCTACTGGAGTCTGACTGCATTTTACATGGGAAAGCTATGAATCCAATATTTTGCCTCTAGTTATTAGGTGGACAGACTGGTTTCTTTAGCCTTGGTTAGGTGACCAGTCGAAAAGGAAAACTCTGAATTGAAGCTCGTTAAGTTCCGCTTAAAAATTGATCTTGTATCCCATCTGCCCAGTGTAGAAAGGTTCATTAATATACACAGGGAAAAAGAGAGAGAAAGAATGAACAAAACACATACAATGGTATCACTGAGAGACAGAGACAGAAAGAGAGAGAGAGATGATCAAGAAACTGAACTCTAAGATTGCGTATTCACACATTCACACAAGGAACATGCAGATAGATGGACAGACAGACTGGATAAGGGTCATCACCCAGTAAAATTTCCAATCAAAATGAATAAAGTCACACAATGAGATTTAAGAGAGAGAACATTCACATGAGGAACTTACACATGCAGATAGATGGACAGACAGACTGGATAAGGGTAATCACCCAGTAAAATTTCCAATCAAAATGAATAAAGTCACACAATGAGATTTAAGAGAGAGAACATTCACATGAGGAACTTACACATGCAGATAGATGGACAGACAGACTGGATAAGGGTAATCACCTAATAAAATTGCCAATCAAAATGAATAAAGCCACACATTGAGATTTAAGAGAGAGAACATTCACAGAAGGAACTTACACATGCAGATAGACAGACAGTCAGTCTACATCAGTGTAATCCCTCTGATAAATTATTACAAAATCAAAATGAAGAATGTCACACATTTTAATTCAAGGGAAGGAACATTGACACAAGGAGCCTATATAGGCTGACGGACAGACAGACAGGATGTGGATAATTATCTAGTAAATTTATTGATCGAAATGAAGGAAGGCACAGATTGAGATTTAAGTGAGAGAATATTTACACAAGGAGCTTGCAGTCAGTCGGAAACTGATCTGAAATCCAAAATAGATAATTTCCTCCATAAAAAATGGCAACAACACTGGAATAGAAATACCTAAAATAAACTATTCCCGGTTAAACCCTTTTTGGGAGAATGGCGTCCAGCTTTTCGAAAATCGCAAAAAGAACAAGTAACTATAACGCGATTGCGTATTGGTCCCAGCAGACTAACGCACTCTTTTATACTCAAGCAAGAACAGCTATCATAGCGCTCGACATGCCAAACGCCCTGCACAATCAAACACGTTCTCCTTGAGTGTAAAGTTTTTAATGACACCAGAAAGCACTATTTCTATGCAAATACCATGAAGGACTTATTTGAGAACGACAACATGGATAATGTTTTGTTGTTCTTGAAAGGAACCGGGTTGTACCAGAAATATATAGACTTGGTTTAAATCCTGAAAACACAACAATCTAATCAACAGAAAGCAAATTATTGCTGAATAGAAATACCATTATATTTGTGTTAGTAGAAATAGTTGTGATAAATGATGATAATAAAAAAAACTATCATCACTAAATAAACTAATGTCATCTAGAAATACTTGAAAATATTTACTTATATGCGAGTAAATGAGTTGTTTGGTTTTAGTATGGTATCATTAAATTATGTGTTTACAAACCATACATATGTGTAAACAGGCTTTGGCATTAAATAACCTATAGAGGTTGATATGCCATTAATCCAACCAACCAACCAACAGACAGACAGGGTGAGGATAAGCACCAAGTAAAATTACAAATGAAAATGAAGAAAGTCACACGTTGATATTTAAGAAAGAACATTTACACGTTGAGCTTACACAGGGAAACGGACAGACAGACAGTGAGGATGAAGATAATACCCTTGTAAAATTGCATGTCTAATTGAAGAATGTCTCACATTGAGTTTTAAGCGAGAGATCGATTACCCAAGTGTTATATGATTAAGGAATGATTTTTTTTATATTAATAATTTTTCGTTAATTATATTCATTCAGTTTGGTTGGGATTTGAACTATTCAGGTTAAGAGTTCAGGTGCATAGTCATTGGGTGCATTTTTACGCTCGAGCGCAAAGGATATGACAATCACCATTGTCATAATAAACCCCCAGACAGGAAATGGGGCTGGAGTGTGGATGACGTCATGCCCGGAAGAGATGGTCCTGAGAATTTGAGTATTTTGTAAAAGAATCAGTTAAGAAGTTGAGATTGGACCATGAAGGCATAGGGTTGAGTTTTCTACAGTTGCGGCAGCGGCTACGTTTTTCGGGTCCCGACTGGCTGAGATGAATTGAGATCTTAAAACACCACAAGATGACCTGCGCGTCGGGATGGGACAAGTATAGTAAGAATTGTGTCTTTCTCCCCGCGTCTCCATGAACCGAAATCAGAAATTAATAAACGCGTTCGTATCTGAAACAACAGAGTCCCCCTGTATTTGCGTTTGCATATGTATTTGTATATGTATTGTATATGCATCACTGCTATGCAGCACAAGGAGCTTACATAGACAGATGGACACAGACAGAGAGGGTGAGGATAATCGCCCAGTAAAATTACCACTCAAAACGAATAAAGTCACACATTGAGATATAAGAGAGAGAACATTTACACAAGAAGCTTACACGGGCAGAGAGACAGACGAACAGACTAGATAAGGGTAATACCCCTGTTAAAATTACAAATCAAAATGAAGAAAGCTCCATATTCAGATTTAGAAGAGGACATTTACGCAAAGGACAAACGAAGGCTGACGGATAGAAAGACAGGATGAGGATATTCATCCAATAAAAATACAGATGAAAATAAAGAAAGTCACACATGGAGATTTAAGAGAGAGAACATTTCCCTAAGGAGCTTACACAGGCAGACGGAGAGACAGACAGACAGAATGAGGACACTCCCTCCGGAAAAATACACATGGAAATGAAGAAAGTCACACATGGAGAATTAAGAGAGAGAACATTTCCCAAAGGAGCTTACACAGGCAGACGGAGAGACAAACAAGATGATTATAATCACTCAGTAAAATTTCTAGTCAAAAGGAAAAAAGTCTCATATTAAAATTTAAAAGTGAGAACATTTATGAAATAGGCTTACACAGGCAGACGAACATACAGACAGACAAACAGACAGGATGAGGATAATCACTTAGGAAAATTGTCAGTCGAAATGAAGAAAGTCACACATTGATATTTTAGAGAGATAACATTTATACAAGGGGCTAACACAGACAAACAGACAGGATGAGGATAATCCCTCAGTAAAATTTCTTGTCAAAAGGAAAAAAGTCTCATATTAAGATTTAAAAGAGAGAACATTTATGAAATAAGCTTACACAGGAAGACAGACAGACAGACAAGATGAGGATAATCACCCCAGAAAAATACTGAGGGAAATTTTAAAAAGTTGTACGTTGGTATTTTAGAGAGATAAAATTTACTCAAGGAACTTACACAGGAGGAGGGACGGACTGACAGACAGACAGACAGACAGGACGAGGAGAATCACCCCAGAAAAATACAGAGGGAAATTCTAAAAAGTCACACATTGAGATTTAAGAGAGAGATCATTTAATGAAGGAGCTTACACAGGCAGAATAACAGACCGACAGACAGGATGAGGATAATCATCCAGTAAAATTGCAAGTCGAAATGAATAAAGTTACACATTGAGATTTAAGATTGAGAATATTTCGCAAAGGAGCTTACACAGGCAGACGGAGAGACAGACAGACAGAATGAGGACAATCCCTCCGGAAAAATACAGATATAAATGAAAAAAAGTTACACATTGAGATTTAAGAGAGAGAACATTTATCGAAGGAGCTTACACGGGCAGACGGAGAGACAGACAGACAGAATGAGGACAATCCCTCCGGAAATATACAGATGTAAATGAAAAAAGTCACACATTGAGATTTAAGAGAGAGAACATTTATCGAAGGAGCTTACACGGGCAGACGGAGAGACAGACAGACGGAATGAGGACAATCCCTCCGGAAAAATACAGATATAAATGAAAAAAGTCACACATTGAGATTTAAGAGAGAGAACATTTATCGAAGGAGCTTACACAGGCAGACGGAGAGACAGACAGACAGAATGAGGACAATCCCTCCGGAAATATACAGATGTAGATGAAAAAAGTCACACATTGAGATTTAAGAGAGAGAACATTTATCGAAGGAGCTTACACGGGCAGACGGAGAGACAGACAGACAGAATGAGGACAATCCCTCCGGAAAAATACAGATATAAATGAAAAAAGTCACACATTGAGATTTAAGAGAGAGAACATTTATCGAAGGAGATTACACAGGCAGACGGAGAGACAGACAGACGGAATGAGGACAATCCCTCCGGAAATATACAGATAAAAATGAAAAAAGTCACACATTGAGATTTAAGAGAGAGAACATTTATCGAAGAAGCTTACACAGGCAGACGGAGAGACAGACAGCCAGAATGAGGACAATCCCTCCGGAAATATACAGATGTAAATGAAAAAAGTCACACATTGAGATTTAAGAGAGAGAACATTTATCGAAGGAGCTTACACGGGCAGACGGAGAGACAGACAGACAGAATGAGGACAATCCCTCCGGAAATATACAGATGTAAATGAAAAAAGTCACACATTGAGATTTAAGAGAGAGAACATTTATCGAAGGAGCTTACACGGGCAGACGGAGAGACAGACAGACGGAATGAGGACAATCCCTCCGGAAAAATACAGATATAAATGAAAAAAGTCACACATTGAGATTTAAGAGAGAGAACATTTATCGAAGGAGCTTACACAGGCAGACGGAGAGACAGACAGACAGAATGAGGACAATCCCTCCGGAAATATACAGATGTAGATGAAAAAAGTCACACATGGAGATTTAAGAGAGAGAACATTTCCCTAAGGAGCTTACACAGGCAGACGGAGAGACAGACAGACAGAATGAGGACACTCCCTCCGGAAAAATACACATGGAAATGAAGAAAGTCACACATGGAGAATTAAGAGAGAGAACATTTCCCAAAGGAGCTTACACAGGCAGACGGAGAGACAAACAAGATGATTATAATCACTCAGTAAAATTTCTAGTCAAAAGGAAAAAAGTCTCATATTAAAATTTAAAAGTGAGAACATTTATGAAATAGGCTTACACAGGCAGACGAACATACAGACAGACAAACAGACAGGATGAGGATAATCACTTAGGAAAATTGTCAGTCGAAATGAAGAAAGTCACACATTGATATTTTAGAGAGATAACATTTATACAAGGGGCTAACACAGACAAACAGACAGGATAAGGATAATCCCTCAGTAAAATTTCTTGTCAAAAGGAAAAAAGTCTCATATTAAGATTTAAAAGAGAGAACATTTATGAAATAAGCTTACACAGGAAGACAGACAGACAGACAAGATGAGGATAATCACCCCAGAAAAATACTGAGGGAAATTTTAAAAAGTTGTACGTTGGTATTTTAGAGAGATAAAATTTACTCAAGGAACTTACACAGGAGGAGGGACGGACTGACAGACAGACAGACAGACAGACAGACAGGACGAGGAGAATCACCCCAGAAAAATACAGAGGGAAATTCTAAAAAGTCACACATTGAGATTTAAGAGAGAGATCATTTAATGAAGGAGCTTACACAGGCAGAATAACAGACCGACAGACAGGATGAGGATAATCCTCCAGTAAAATTGCAAGTCGAAATGAATAAAGTTACACATTGAGATTTAAGATTGAGAATATTTCGCAAAGGAGCTTACACAGGCAGACGGAGAGACAGACAGACAGAATGAGGACAATCCCTCCGGAAAAATACAGATATAAATGAAAAAAAGTTACACATTGAGATTTAAGAGAGAGAACATTTATCGAAGGAGCTTACACGGGCAGACGGAGAGACAGACAGACAGAATGAGGACAATCCCTCCGGAAATATACAGATGTAAATGAAAAAAGTCACACATTGAGATTTAAGAGAGAGAACATTTATCGAAGGAGCTTACACGGGCAGACGGAGAGACAGACAGACGGAATGAGGACAATCCCTCCGGAAAAATACAGATATAAATGAAAAAAGTCACACATTGAGATTTAAGAGAGAGAACATTTATCGAAGGAGCTTACACAGGCAGACGGAGAGACAGACAGACAGAATGAGGACAATCCCTCCGGAAATATACAGATGTAGATGAAAAAAGTCACACATTGAGATTTAAGAGAGAGAACATTTATCGAAGGAGCTTACACGGGCAGACGGAGAGACAGACAGACAGAATGAGGACAATCCCTCCGGAAAAATACAGATATAAATGAAAAAAGTCACACATTGAGATTTAAGAGAGAGAACATTTATCGAAGGAGATTACACAGGCAGACGGAGAGACAGACAGACGGAATGAGGACAATCCCTCCGGAAAAATACAGATAAAAATGAAAAAAGTCACACATTGAGATTTAAGAGAGAGAACATTTATCGAAGAAGCTTACACAGGCAGACGGAGAGACAGACAGCCAGAATGAGGACAATCCCTCCGGAAATATACAGATGTAAATGAAAAAAGTCACACATTGAGATTTAAGAGAGAGAACATTTATCGAAGGAGCTTACACGGGCAGACGGAGAGACAGACAGACAGAATGAGGACAATCCCTCCGGAAATATACAGATGTAAATGAAAAAAGTCACACATTGAGATTTAAGAGAGAGAACATTTATCGAGGGAGCTTACACGGGCAGACGGAGAGACAGACAGACGGAATGAGGACAATCCCTCCGGAAAAATACAGATATAAATGAAAAAAGTCACACATTGAGATTTAAGAGAGAGAACATTTATCGAAGGAGCTTACACAGGCAGACGGAGAGACAGACAGACAGAATGAGGACAATCCCTCCGGAAATATACAGATGTAGATGAAAAAAGTCACACATTGAGATTTAAGAGAGAGAACATTTATCGAAGGAGCTTACACGGGCAGACGGAGAGACAGACAGACAGAATGAGGACAATCCCTCCGGAAAAATACAGATATAAATGAAAAAAGTCACACATTGAGATTTAAGAGAGAGAACATTTATCGAAGGAGATTACACGGGCAGACGGAGAGACAGACAGACAGAATGAGGACAATCACCCAGTAAAAATGCAAGTCGAAATGAAGAAAGTCATACATTGGGGTTTAAGAGAGAGAAAATTTACCCAGGTAGCTTACATTGATAGACAGACGGACAGACAGTATGAGTGTAATCACATATAAAATTACAAATCCAAATCAGGAAGGTCACACATTGATGTTTAAGAGAATGATTTGTCACAAAAGCACCTTACTGAGACAGAGAAGTAAAAGCGAGTTTTTAGTCTCATGGCTTTACTAGTTAGCCACTGCGGCAGAAAAAGAGATGGATTCATACTTTTCCCATGGGCATTAGTGCAAAGTAAATGCAAATAGGTTCGTCTAGGAAGACGCCGATTGCATTTCCTACGATATAAAAATCATCACTGGGAAAGAGATTGAATTTAGAAAAGACAAAAAGAAAAATCATTCGTAAGATTTCAAAAAAAGAAAGCAAAGCAAAAGAGGATCTCAAAAATAATGTGATTGTGTGTGTTTGTCTGTGTGTGTCTGTGTGTTTGAGAGAGAGGGGGGGAGTCATACAGTAGAATTAGAGAGAGATTGATAGGATAGAGGAATGTCACACAATATTAGTGAGAGAGAATGTGTGTGGAAGAAATGAAGTGAAAATGTGTTCCAATAAGCTCAATGAGAGAGAGAGAGAGAGAGAGAGAGAGAGAGAGGGAAGAGAGAGAGAGAGGGGAGAGAGAGAGAGTGAGAGAGCGTGAGAGAGTTTTGAAATAGAATTAGAGAGAGGGATACGATAGGGAATGTCACACAATATAAGTGAGAGAGATGGTGGATGGAAGAAAGGAAGAGAAAGGTTTTTCAAACAAGATCACAAAGAGAGAGAGAGAGAGAGAGAGAGAGAGTCATACAACAGAATAAGAGAGAGGGATAGGATAGAGGAATATCTCAATATAATTGAGAAAGAGCGAGAGAGGAAAAATGAAGAGAAAATGTGTTACAATATGCTAACAGAGAGAGAGAGAGAGAGAGTGAGAGAGAAAGAGAGAGAGAGCCAAATGTCATACAATTAGATAGTCCGTTATTTGTTTTAAGGTATTTCAATCGTTCTTGGCTTATTTAATGCCAAAGTTAATATAGCAGTAATGTTCTTTAATAATATACGATACAAACATGTTTCTTCACAATTTTAGACAGGTAAACAGTTCATTATCTCAAGTATGGGAACCTAACAGATACTATAAATCTGGGTTAGTGTAGAACTGGAAGTGATGTTAATGAAAGGATGACTTCTCATTACCAGATAGTTTTATGATATATCATGGACGCCCTTATTGTGAGGCGGGAAATCTTACCTCTCGGTAGGGAATGCAGACGGTGTCTTCTGGGTTGGTTGATAATGAGATTAGACAGAGAGAGAGAGAGAGAGAGAGAGAGAGAGATGTTTTATTTATCTAGTAGGGGTCTAGAGAGAAAGAAGAATGCAAATAATTATAGAGTTTTACAAAGAGAGGTAGGTACAATGTGCACAAGCGGGAAATTGAAAAAGAATTCATCTAAAAAGTAATCAAATAAGAATAAAGACATCTCACAGAGACAGACAGAGGCGTATACATGCATCAGTGTATATAATACATTTAACTCATATAAACGTACGGGTGGATAAACTTCTACTTATACATTAGCTACCATAGTCGAGGGTGACCCGAAGGTTCCCTTTTCAATAACTACAACACCGAGGTATAGGGGAGAGCGCTACTCCTTTCCCTGAATTGCACAACTTACTCTTGATCCTTACCTTATAATGCTGAGTGTTAAATAAAGAGGCATGTGGTACCATTTTTTTGAGTCTTTGATATGACTCGACCTTGGATTGAACCCCGGTCTCCCAGACCATAGGTGAACAATCTAATTATTATGCCAATGGGTCGGTACTGCTATATATAGGAGTTTAACGGTCACGCACGCGCTCGCACACATGAAAACGATAAATTGCATGAATACGTCTATTTATATACACTCACCTATCCGTTTACATCTCTCTATCGACAGTCGAAACAATTGGCTGTCCCTGCGTTTTATATTCAAAATCCCTAGACATTTGCTAGCGGGAAGATAAAGAGGCTGGACAGAAAGGGTTAATAACAGGGAAGCCTAACCAGGACAAAAAGTGCAAATCGTTGGAGGATAATAGATTTTACCAGCATACAAAAGTATCTAAGTGTTACTCGACAGCTGTTTTCTTACGTTCGAAGGTTAGGCATCTTTTTATACAAACGTTTCGAATTTCTTGTATTTTCGATAGTTGTAAAATTAGCAATTTTCCCTACCCCATATATATTTATACAACTTTGCATTTTATTATAATTTGCTAGCAAGACTTACAGACCACAGTGAGTTCGATTCTCACTGAGTCATTTAGTTCTGTTCAAGTGGAAAACTAAACTAAGCCTATGGTTATTTTTTGTGGTAGTTGCACTATAGTAGAGTGATGGAGATTTATGGGAAGTGCCTTAAGGAACTTAACATTATACAGTTTAGACTTAGGGTTGGATGCTTGGGATGTTTGGCTTAGTTTGGTGGTCTTAACTGTAGTGCAAGTAACAACTGAACTCATTGGATTTCCAGCATTCTTTAATAGAATTCTAGTCAGTCTTAACAGTTTCAATTATTCCTCGGATCTGTGACGCTAGTCTTTTTAGTATAGCTCCAAAGGCTCCTACTCTGATTGATATAACCGTCACTTTCTCGTTTGATATATATATATATATATATATATATATATATATATATATATATAACTAGAATTCTTACAAGCCCAGTCGAATGGGGTTGTAGAACACGCCGACTTCATCTCAACATAAGGATAAGATTCCCACGATGAATCCTAGATATGAGACTAAATTGCACCTGATGGTGAGGCTCCAGTCCTGGTGCTTTGGGAAAAGTGATCCCCATTTCTCCCTGGTTTACCTGTTAGATACCTGTATGATAGTACCTGTTAGACCTCTATCTATGGATTAAATAGAACTGTTTAATTCCTGCCTCCCATCACGAAAACTATCCGGGTCAGACGAACCAGACATGCAGGACACTGTTGGAGAAGAAGCGACGAGCTCATAAGTGATGTACTCCTATGGACTCCTATGGACCCCCACATATTGCCGGGCAAAAGCAGCACGACCAGCTCGAACATACATACAACAGCTATGTGAGGATACGGGATGTAGCCCTGAAGACCAGCCAGAGGCGATGAACGATAGGAAGCAGTGGCGAGAGAGGGTCAGGGATATCCGTGCCTGCGGCACAGCATCATGATGATGATGATTTGACAGTATGCAAAAAATGAATAATGTTAAATTGAATAATTAGTTTGAGATTGCAATACTTGAAACCATTTAACTATGTGAAAACAAATGTGCTCTTGCTCGTTTAAAAATGTTACCAACAAACTATTCACATAAAGATCATATGTATAAACAGGATTTAGCATTAAGTAACCATCAAATGTTGATATGCCATTAGACAAAATTACCCAGCCTAATCAACTCCTCCGCCATGAGTAGGATGTGATACAATGTCAATTTTGATGTGGAGTATAATAGATCTGAATTCAGAATTTTCCTTCTCCTAAACTGGTTATCAGATAAAAGTTAAAGGACCCAGACTCCCCAAATCATAATATCTACTCAGAGCTGAAAGGAAAATACTGGGAATCAAACCTTTCCCAAGTGTATTAGTACAACGTGAAATGCAAACACCCTCGTCCAGGATTTGAACTCGGGTCACCGTGTCCATTTTCGACCACGGTAATGTGCTCTCTCTCTCTCTCTATTTCTTCCTCTCTCTCTCTCTCTATATATATATATATATATATTATCCAACATATTCTTCGATCTTCTTCAATGATACGTTGTATACATCGACCTCTAAAAACTACGTGGGACTTTTTCTTTTTCCTTTATTCTCTTTTCATCAACTTATAACGTTAGAACTTGCAGGAAAGCTGGGAAGAACTATCTTCAGTTTACTCCTCAGTCTTTGGTGGAAAGAATGCCAAGAATCTATAAAGCAGCGATAGCGGCCAGAGGAAGACATTTTGATCAATCAAAAGCTTAAGACCTTTGTATCAATTTTGTTTAATTTGTATTCAATTCGGCTTGCGAAGATTTGTATTAAGTATAATTAATAAAACCATTGTGATGCTTAACTTGTTTCATTAAAAATAACACATTTAGGATGAGAATTGAAGATTTTGGAAGGGTTGCTAAATATTTTTGACTGGTTGTGTATGTATATCATCATCCTCATCATGTCATACTGCTAGCACGGATCTCCCAGACCCTCTCTTGCCGCCCCTCTCTCTCGTCCATCGCTCCCAGTAGGTCTTCTAGGCTATATCCTGTATCGGCCCAGAGCTGTTGTACATAGGGTCTAGCTAGCCGTCCTGCATTGTTCGTCCATGTGAAGGGGTCCACCGGAGTATATCGCTTATGAGTTCGTCCTTACTTCTCCAGCAGTGTCCTGCATATCTGGTTTTTCTAACTTGGATAGTTTTCCTGATGGGTGGTAGGTGGCCGTATAGCTGCTTTTTTGTGGGGTGTTGCCTCCAATACTTGTTCAGTATTGCTTGCAGCATTCTTGTGTAGTTGCCAAAGCGTCCATGTAGTGCACCCATACAGCAGTATCGACGCGACCGTTGCTTGGAAAAAACTGCGTTTTAATTTATCGGTCAAGTCTGACTTGCATATGACTGATAGCCTATCAAGAGCTGTCCATGCCTTTGCTAGTCGCGTGTTGATGTCTGTCTCGGTTGATGAGACACTGCTTCCTAAGTAGGTGAACTTGTTTACTAGTTTCAGAGAACTACCATTTAGTGTGGAGATGTCGCCTCTTTGATTAAAACACATGTATTCCGTCTTATCTGCGTTGACATGGAAGCCTATTCTAGCAGCTGCTTGTTCCAGACTATGGAGCAGGGTTTCAGCTTGGGCGAGTGTATTTTCCAGCGCGGCTGTAATTGTGTGGGGAATCTTTTGCTTCTTTCCTTTGCCAGCTTGAAACCGTTTTCTTTCATTAAATCAATAGACGTTCTAAGCACGTTGTCTAGGCAGAGGATAAACAGGTATAGGGCTAATATGTCTCCTTGAAGCACACCTGCTACAATGTCGAAGTAGTCTGTGTCTTTTACTTTTGTGTTTTATATAGCATCATTATGGCTGTGACAGTTTCTTTGGTGAGGCCGTAGGCGGGAACTATTTGCTCCATCTTCCCTCTGTGCATGGAGTCAGTAGCTCTAGAGAAGTCGACGAATAATATTGTTGCTTCAAGGTTTTTTGCTCGTACACCTTCTAGAATTCAACGGATAGTCAAAATTTGTGATTTCATGGATCGAATTCTCTGAAAATCATTTTAGTTCTTCCTAATTATTTTCTCAATTTTCAGTTCTATTTGGTTGCGTAGTAGAGCATTTTATATCTTTGCCGCTTTGGATGTAAGGGTTATACCTCAGTAGTTCTTGGCAATTCCGAGGTCACCCTTCTTAGGGAAAGGGGGAATGCATTCTTTTATCCTGTCATCGAATTCCCTGGTCTTCCACACTCCTGGGGGTATTTTATCGAGCTCTGCTGCTCTCTTGTTTTTGATTTTTGTTAGTACTGAGTCTTGTTCTATTTGATATGACGCGACCTAGGATTGAACCCAGGTCTCCCGGTCCATTGGCGAAACATTCTACCCTCTAGGCCCATGAGCCGTATTGCGTCATACCAAAGACTTTAAAAATGGTACTTGATACCTTCTTGCTTAACTTTCAGCAATATAACTTACGTAACAAGGGTAAAGTCGAACAATCCCCGACACCTCAGTGTAGTAGCTATTGAAAAGGGAGCCTTCTGGTCGCCACCGACTACGGTCACCAACTTTACTTTTACTTACTTTAGGTATATGTTAGCTAATTCATTTTGTGCCTTCTTAAGTTTCAGAGCATTGTTATTAGTTGAGTTCTTATTGCATTTGGAAGCGGTTTATTCGTCGCCACGCTTTTTTCTAACCGCTAATGTCTCCCATGGGACTTTAGGTTTAGCTCTTTGTTTAGTTGCTTTGCATTCTGCTGCCTCTTCTAAGTGGGCATTGATAAAGTTCTCATATTCGTCATTCGGAGTAGGTGTTTCTGAAATCTCCTGAAGTGTATCGTATTTGTTTCTTAGTGTTACTGTATATTCATCTCTAATATGCCTATTATTCAGCAAGGACCAGTCAGAGTGTACGGTTGTAGTTCGGGCCGCATTTCTTCGTAGGCTGAGTCGTATCTTTGCCGTGACAATTCGGTGATCAGAGGACACACTCTCGAAAAATGAATATGCCTTGCAATTCAATGTACTATGATTCCATTTCTTGTTTATAAGACGTAGTCTATCTGTGCTTTAGTATTATTTGCGTAAGTGTAGATCCATAGTTTTCTCTTTCTTTTCTGAAATTTAGTAGTAAGGCATGTTAATTTATTTCTAGCGTGAAATCTGTTAGATGTTTCCCATTTCTGTTTGACGAGTTGTGTAAGCTGAATTTGTGGTTTACGTTTTTACCAATTTAGGCATTCATGTCTCCACCGATGACAAGAACGTTGTATTTCGGGATGCTATGAACAAGGAAGGATTGCTCGTTATGAAAGGCGATGAGGTCTGTTTATTCACTAATGTTGGTAGGACTGTAGCAGGAGATAATTGTTGTGCGGTACTTGCCATTAAACGTAGATACCATCATCCTCGGTTCTATTTTCTCGATGCTATTTAGTGATTTTGGGGGTCCCGTAGTCCTATAAGCATACCTATAACTCCTATCGCGGTGTTGACAGAGTTTTTCCATGCAGATGCCAAGGCAAACGTCCATCAATTGCCAGTATAGTGGTATTTAATATCTTCGCTATGAATGTATCTGTGTTCTTGTATGCATATTATGTCTATGTTATGATTTATCGCAGCTCTCGGCTCCGGTAATTGGCCTATTCTATTTAAAGTTCTAACGTTGAATTTCGCTATTTGTATTGTGCCTTTGCAGTTTAGTAATTTTTGTTTTAGTTTGGGCTCTGTAGCTGATTTTTCGAACACTGGGGTCAGGGCTCCAACATCAGCAGGAAACGCCCCTTTTTTACCCGCGCGAAGAGCGATGCGATTTGGACAAGTAGTTTGAGTGTGAGTCATGGTAAACTTTCGATGGCTGTGTTTTTATTCTCATCTATAGAAGCCACCCAAAAAGATGAGGAGTAGTAGTTCTTTGATCGAACTATTTGATCCTGGGCGTTGTTCCGTGGGATTCGTACGCCAAGAACTTGGTTAGGCATGGCGTTGACCGGTCATTAGGTTTGTCCGCCTTTACGTCTATCATGCTGCTTCCCAAAAGGAAATCTTTCCCCCTCCAGCCTGTATTAAGTTTTAACTTAGTTAAAGTCCAAAGTTGCTTTTTTTTTATTTCATCTGAGGGTCTTTATTCATGGTTCATTGCATCCTAAGTGGCATTCGATTTTTACCCTATTTACCAACCCCTCGGCTCGGGCAGGATATGACACAAGGTCATTTTTAAGCGAAGTTTAACAGGTTTGAATTCAGAGTTTTCCTGCTCCTAGACTAGTTGCCTCGCCAAGGATGAAGGACCAGTCTGCCCTACTATTCACCCATAGCTGGAGGGAGAATAATTGGATTCATACGTTTACCAAGGGTAATAGTGCTATGTGAAACGCAATCAGTCTCGTCAAGGATTTGAACTCATGTTGCCGTGTCTATTCCCTACGACGATAACCATTACACCAAGGGCACCTCCATTCTATTTTTACGCTAACTTAAGTTTTAAAACTGTAATAAATTCCCAAAGTATTAGCATCTTTTATCTCTTCTTCAGGCTTCTACTGCAACTTGGAATTGTATTAGTCTTTTTGCATTTACATACAGATAATATACAGCAGTGATTTTTATAAAAAATAAAACCTATTCTAAAAGTTATTGTAAAAGTTAAAAAACAAATCTAACCTTCAGTTGACCACTGCCAAAGTTAGAAAGGATTTGCTTTTGACCGCCGCCTTCATTTAATGAGAGTCCGTCCATTTTACTGTCGCCTGAGGGGTTCAAAGTCTTTCGCTTTTTTATATAAATATACACGTGTTTTCGAGCGATTTGGGGTGGGTGGGGTGGGGAGGGTCATTCATTTATTTTGTTTCCTTTTCTTTTTCTTTTCTTTCTCAAACTATTTCATCATTTAACACGAAATTCCCACATTATTCTCGAGTGAATTTTTAGGACTTATAAACTTAATGTTCTGACTTGACTAGGATTACTATTATTATGCATGTTTTTTTTTACTGTGCTCATATTCAGATTTTTTTATACATCTTTTTCCTCCTTTTTCAGGCTTCAACTGCAACTCAGATTTACCGTAATAGTCTTTTTATATTTAAAGCTTAGATAATATACAGCAGTGATTTTATAAAAAATAAAATCTTTCGTGGATTTTAAAATGAAAATATAGTAAAAAACAAAAATATCTATCAGTTGACCACTGCCAAAAGTTGAAAGGATTTGCCTTGCTTTTGACGGATGCCTTCATTTTATGAGAGTCTGTCCATGGGTAAATCCTTTCTACATTAGGCAGTGGTCAACTGACGGTTAGATATTTTTTGTCTTTGACTATATTTTAATTTTAAAATGCACGAAAGGTTCTATTTTCTTAGTTTGAAAATCAATGTTAAATAAGGTTAGAATAATATGGGAATTTCGTGTTGAATGATGAAATAGAGAAATAAAAGAAAAAGGAAAGGAAATGGAATAAATGAATGACCCTACCCCCACCCACCCCCAAAAGCGCTTGAAAACATGTGTATATCTGTATAGAAGACAAAAGACTTAGAACCACAGAAACACACACACACACACACACACACACACACACATATATATATATATATATATATATATATATATACCCTTGGGAAAGGTATGAACCCCCTTATCCTCCCAGCTATGGGTTAAATAGTTCCACTACTGTTCTTTTAAGAGAATGGATTTGGCATTAAATAACCTACAAAGGTTGATATGCCATTAAACAAAGAAACCAAACCAAACCTATATATATATATATACATATATATATATATATATATATATATATATATATATATATTTACCAACCCCTCCGCTCGGGCAGGATATGACACAAGGTCAGTTTTTAAGCGGAGTTTAACAGGTTTGAATTCAGAGTTTTTTTTTTCTCCTAGACTAGTTGCCTCACCAAGGCTGAAGAACCTAGTCTGTCCTACTATTTACCCATAGCTGGATTGAGAATAATTAGATTCATACCTTTCCCAAGGGTATTAGTGCTATTTGAAATACAATCAATCTCGTCCAGAATATATATATATATATATATATAATGACAATAAATAAATATATACTATATATATATATAATCCATGGAAAATATTGTTCTGCAATCTAAGGTTTCTTGAAGTTTATAACAACATTCGTCAGGCAGTTAAGAAGATGGTTCGACACATGACCACATAGTGATTTACTGACAACCAACACTCTCATAATATATATATATATATATATATATATATATATATATATATATATATATATATTATCCAATATATTCTCAGTTTGCTTCAATGGTTCGTTGCACACATCGACCTTTAGAAACTGATTCTTACTTTTTCTTTTAGCTTTTTTTCTTTTTTCATCTTCTTACGTTATTATTTCATAACATTCAAGGATAATGTGCCAATGAATCAATTGGTTAGGCCCGGTTTGATCGTATATGGTTCACGAAATAACTCACTAATCGAACAGATACAATGTACACGAATGGAAGGTCGAGGAACAAAACAGCCGAAACACTTTGTTCAAAATAACTATTTAGAAACTAGCCGACAAAATATGTTCATAAAACAATCGTTTATTTTTCATTTTGATTTTTTTTTTAAACAACGTAATAAATATGGAATTATATATATATATATATATATATATATATATATATATAACCAAAATATTTGCTCTCTTTACGTATTAGCACTAACAAAAGGGTTCTTCAATTCTTTCTTTTTATTATTTCTCTCCCTCTTTCACTCATTCTATTCCGTCTCTTTCTCTTTTTATCTCCCTATCCTTTTTTTTTGTCTCTTTTTTCTTTCTATATTCCTTCGTTCTTTCTATTATATTTCCCTAAAGCAGACAATACACGTCTGACATATCACTTTTTATCTCTCATTTAACTTTCTTTCATAATAATGCTGTAGTCTAGATGGTATCTACTTGTACTCTCATTTCCAAGTCTTCCAGTTCCTTTATCAATCCTTTGAGAATTGTTGCAAATGCAACAGTAACATTTGGCATCACCTTCATCTTCACGTTCCATAGTTTCTTTGAGTTCTCTAGCAAGGTCTTGATATTTATCTCTCTTTTCGCTTTCATTTGATTTTATGGTGTTCTGCCGGGACAATAAAGCCCACTATTTGGCAGGTTTTTGGGGTTTATTTGTTTGCTTTTTATTATCATTTGGTCTAGTCGTCTTGCCGAGATTAGGTTTGTTGGTTGGGTTTCATGGCATATCAGCCTTTGTAGGTTATTTGACGCCAAATCCATTTTTATGTAAATAATCAGGTCTATTTCAAACAATTCAGTTTAGCATGAGTACATGTCCTCGTGGTGTAATGGTTAAAGCGATGGACTGCGGAATCGTAGTACGCGAGTTCGTACTCCAGTCGCGCTATTATGTTCACTTTCGGGCAAATACCCTTGGGAAAGGTATGAACCCCCTTATCCTCCCAGCTATTGGTTAAATAGTACCACTACTGTTCTTCTAGGAGAATGGCTTTGGCATTAAATAACCTAAAAAGAGTTGATATGCCATTAAAAACAAATAAACCATCCAAAATTATTTTGCTACTTTGTCATCCGGCTGTTGGTGTATCTTCGTGCATTCTCCTCCTACATGTTTGTAGACTTCGTTGTTTGGGAATGTTATGTTTTGTCTATATTGTTTGATCATGACACGAAACCTGTTCTGTCTTCGTTCGTTCGTCACTATCTTCTGATTTATTTCCGCGAGTTGTATAGTTTATTTTAATTATGTTGCTTTTCTCTTTTCGTCATAACTTATGCCAGAGTTTTTTGTCTTTCTTAGCGTTTTTGTTTGTTGTCGTAGATTTCTTATCTATATTTCCAGTTTAATTTTCCATCCAAGTTTTGAGTTTCGGTTCATGTCCTTTTGGGGAAGATATTATTATTATTATTATCATTATTATTATTATTATTATTATTATTATTATTTGAAGAAGAAGAAGAAGAAGAAGAAGAAGAAGAAGAAGAAGAAGAAGAAGAAGAAGAAGAAGAAGAAGAAGAAGAATATGGCTTTGTCATACCTCTCATGAATAATGGACCATTCTGTTTTGGTTATAAGGGAAGAAAACGAAGAAGAAATGCCATTCGTCAAAGAAAAAAAGAAAAAAAAGAAATGAGACTACGCATCAGACATGTCTGGTTCACTGGAGTGAAAAAAGAAAGAGTATATCAAAAAAGTGAAGATAGATAGATAGATAGATAGATAGATAAAAAAAAAGAAATTAAGAACACTATTTAAAAATTTCTTTTGAAATAAATTATGAGGAATAAGAAAAAATGGCGTGTTATTTCATGAAAAAAGATATTTTGGAAGACAAATTATTCAATTTTAATAATTATAAAAGATGTTTATTTACACCCAGAATTAACCTGTTCTCAGTTAGGGTCCTAGTATTTGTCCTTGTCTTTGCTTTCTTTACTCTTGAATGCTTACCTCACCGAAATAACTGTAAGACGATCTAAGAACGACTCTTCTTTTTCTTTACAGTTATCAGATCCAATCAACTTGTATCGGAAGGAAACATCTGGTTAATTTTTAAATAATTTTAGCTTTAAGGTACTATTCATCATGCAAGTGATTTTATTGTTTCAAGTATTTCTGTCAAATATTAATAATTCATATACAATTGTCTGGTTTTAAGTAACTTTTCTCGTTTACAAATAATCACGTGTTTGTACACTTATATACGAGGTGCATACGATAAGTTTCCAGACATTTTTCGTATGGGCACTTTTATTGATAGTACACACATGAAACTCTAGTCCCCTTCGAAGTAATCTCCTCCAGCTGCAATCCATTTGTTGTACCGTTCTAACAACTTCTGGAACGCCCCATGGAAGTCCTCTTGTGTGAGCGTGTCAATGACCTTCGTCACAGCCTCTTTTATCTCCTCAATTGTCTCATAACGACAGCCTCTGAGCTTAGAGAGTAACCAAAAGTCTCAGGGAGCAAGGTCTGGACTATAGGGAGGCTGAGGAACTGTCTTCATACCCATCTTGGTCAAATAGTCAGTGAAAAGGATGGAGTTGTGGACTGGTGCATTGTTCTAGTGGAAATGCCACTGACCCGATTTGAAGAGTGCTGGCCTTTTCCGACCGAATCTCTTCCTGACCTCCCTTAAAACCTCAACATAGTAACCCTAACCCTTTGGCCAATCAACTCTGGTGTATTGACTTCCTTACTCCTCCCACACCTCTCATCTTCCCTCACAGACTCCTTGCCTTCCTGATGCTCGATTCATGCCAGAAGCATTCCATACGTTTCTCTAGCATTTTTTCTAAGTTTAAAACAGAATTTTATTGCATATCGTTCTTCTAAACTGTCCTGACGTCCAGATTGCATTTTTGAAATTCACCAGCTGTGACGATCAGACTTTAGTAGAGTGTATTCCAATTGTTGCTGTAGCTGTTCCTTTGAACCTGAAATCATAAAAATTGGTCAGTCATATCATAAGATGTATAGCAATAATTTAATGAATTTTCAAGAGTGTACGACAATTTTAAAAGCCCATATGAAAAAGTCTGGAAACTTATCTTATGCCCCTCGTACTTCAAGAAACCCTACATAATTTTAATAACTTTCAAACCGTTCTGCTTGATCTATGAATAGGACTATAACCAGGAGTGAACCCGGGATTAATAGCAACGAAAAGATGACATCAAGCATCAGAGAGTTCCAGATGAGGAGTCTCACCATCTGATTCATTTTACAGTAATATCCAGGTTTTCTGTTCATGTCATTTGTTTACAACTTCGAATTTGTGTCTTTTGCACAATTCCTCAAACTTATCCACTAGGCTTTATTTGTTTTTAATTTTTATTTTTCTTATAGTGTTTTCGCAGCACTGGTGACTTTCATCAGTTATTCAGTGACTGCAAGTGTCCTTAATACTTCAGCGCTTTCCGTAACATTTTGGCTGATTTCTGTTAGGATCTTATCTTGATGTTATCTATTTGGCCTCTGAATTCCTGTTTCACTAACTTTGAAAAAGCTCTTCAGGAGTGTTCCAAGCATGCCAATAATGATGAGTACAGCTGTTCCATTCTTTTTTCAGAATTTTTTTTTTCCTTTATTGTATTTTTTACTTTTTTCTTTTTTACAATTCTTTGGCAGATTTCACTTATTAAAGACGTCCACAAATAAATCTTCTTCTTCTTCTTCTTCTTCTTCTCAATCATTACTTTGCGTTTTAATAGTCTTCTTTTGCTTCTGTTTTCTTCTTTTGTCTTCTTCTCCTTCTTCTTCTTTTATTATTATTATTATTATTATTATTTACTCATTAGAGTTTTTCACATCAGCGTTAGCTAATGGTCTTTCACTGGAGTTTGAGTGACAGCAAGTCTCCTCAAGTCTCCAGGACTCTTCTCAGTTTTCTGGCCGTTCTCAATAATGCAGTAGTTTGGACGGTCTCCACTCACCCGCCAACTTCCAAGTCTATTATTATTATTATTATTATTATTATTATTATTATTATTATTTCTCTTCTTTTGTTTTTATTTTTTCTTCTTCTTTATCTTCTTCTTCTTCTTCTTCTTCTTATTATTATTATTATTATTCTACACCTTGGAGAGTTTTTCACGCCAGCATTAGTTGATGGTCTTTCAGTGACAGCAAGTAACAGCAAGTCTCCTCAAGTCTCCAGGATTCTTCTCAGTTTTCTGGCCGATCTTAAGAATGTTGTCGTTTGAATGCTTTCCACACGACTTCTTATTTCCAATTCTACCAATCCCCTTACCAAAGCTCAAGTGACTGTGCCGAGTGCACCAATTACAATTGGAATCACCGTCACTTTCATCTTCCATAGTTGTCTTTTTTTTTCCAGTTCCCTTGCAATGTCCAAGAATTTGTCTCTCTTTTCGCTTTCTTTTAAGTTTACTCTGTGGTCTGCCGGGAGGGCAAATTCCACGATTCGGCAAGTTGTTGTTGACAATAACTAGGTCTGGTCTTCTGGTCGAGATTAGGTGATCCATTTGTACATAAAAATCCCAGAGAAATTTATGCGTCTCATTCTCCAGAACGGATTCTGTGTTGTGCATATTCCACTTGTTCTTATGGTCAAATTTCAATTTCTTGTACAGTTCTCTGTTGATCACCTTTCCCACCCAGGTGTGTCTACTCTTATACTCTCTTTGCACTAATTTGCAGCTTTCGCTTACTACGTGATTGATCATTCCGTCTCTATGTGAGTCTGAGGGATGGCAAATTTCCCCAGGTATCCAGGACTTTTCTGAGTACTCTGGTCAGTATCAGTAATGCGGTTGTCTGGATGGTTTCCATTCTCCTATTGTCATTCAATTCCTCCAGTCCTTTCTCCAGACTCTCGGAGACCGTTCCAAACGCACCAACTAAAATTGGTATTGTCCTTAATGTTCCGCAGCTTTTTTTTTAAAACTCTCTAGCAAGGACCGAGTATTTGTCTATCTTTTCCTTTTTTTTTTATTTTCATTCTGCGGTCTACTGAAACTGCAAAGTTTACTATACGGCTAATTCTCTTTTTTATCCGTTTTTTTTTTTTTCTTGATTAATATCAGGTCTAGTCATCTGAACGGGAGAAGATGATACATCTGTATCTCAAAATCCCCCCAAAAATTTATGGGTCTCATTCTCATTTTGGTTGTGCATATACCATTTGGTCGTATAGTCAAATTTTAATCACTTGCACGATTCCCTGTTGATTACCTTTCCCAACCATTCGGGCCTGTCTTGCACCCATTTTGTTCTAGTTTACCTCCTCCACTAATTATGTGATTAACTGTTTCATCTGCTCCTTTGTCCAGTCGGCTAGGAAGGCTGTAAAATACACCGACTGCACCTCAGCAGAGGGTTCAGACCCTCCCCAACGAGTATCCTGGGTATAACACAAAACAATCTGATTGTATGGTTCTAGTAATGCTGGAGCTTTAGAGAATGCAGAGTATCCATTCACTGTCATCGCTCTCAGGTCAACTCTGACCCCGAGTGATAGTACCAGATAAGATCCCATCTATGGGTCAAATAAAACTAAACTGTGTACTTATGCTAAACTGAATTACTTTAGATAGAACTGTTTTGACATATAAACTGCATACTAATGCAAAACTGAATTGCTTGAAATAGAACTTTTTTTGACATTGAAACTGTACTTGCACTAACGTGAAATATTTGAAATGGAACTGTTTTGACATTTAACTGTGTGTGGACAAAAACTAAACTTATACTAAACTGAATTGTTTGAATTAGAACTGTTTGACTAAACTGAATAGCTTGAGATAGAAATGCTTTTGAAAATTAAACTGTATACTTTTGCTAAACAGAATTGTTTGAAATAGAACTGTTTATTTGTATAAAAATGGATTTGGCATTAAATAACCTACAAAGGTTGATATGCCCTAAACACAAACAAACTTACACCATCTTCAGCACATAATCTACACTCGCTGTTGTCTTGCGTTGTGTATTATCAGTTTTCACTGATAATACACAACACAAGGTGCCCGTGGTGTAATGGTTATCGTCACAGGAATTGGACACGGCGACACGAGTTCAAATCCTGGACTGATTTCATTTCACATAGCACTAATACCCTTGGGAAAGTATGAATCCAATTATTCTCCCTCCAGCTATGGGTAAATAGTAGGACAGACTAGGTTCTTCAGCCTTGTTTAGGCAACTAGTCTAGGAGAAGGAAAACTCTGACTTCAAACCAGTTAAACTCCGCTTAAAAAATGTACCTTGTGTCATATCCTGTTTGGGTAAATATGATTATCAGTTTTCACTTTAATATAACTTGTCTTTATGTCTGATTTAAGGCCTTGTTCATGATAATCACTTTCCATTGGTCTAATAGGTAGAGTGTTCGCACATTGGCCAGGGAGACCGGGGTTCAATCCCAAAGACTCAAAAAATGGTACTTGATATCTCCTTGCTAAACACGTTTCATGTCATGTTTGTTGTTTAATGGCATATCACCCTTTGTTGGGTTATTTAATACCAAAGGAACTCTTCTATAAGAACAGCAGTGATGCTGGGGCGGATAAGAAGGTTCATGCCTTTCCCGAGGGATATTTGTCCGAAAGTGAACGTAATAGTGCGGCCGGAGTTCAAACTCGTTTATTACTAGTTCAGCAATCCAGCGCTATAACCCTTACAGCACGAGGACACCCACCTTGTTTAACACTCAGCATTATAAGGTACGTATCAAGGGTAAAGTGGAGCAATCCAGGGAAAGGAGTATCACCCTCATCTAAACCTCGGTGTAGCAGTTATTGAAAATGGACCCTCGACTTCAGTCGCCAACTTTAATTTACATTGTAATTAATTTCTTTGTCCTTTTGTCCATTTGTTAGAATTATTTCCTCGTCAGTTTTTAGAATGATCCTGAGTACCTTAAAAAAGGGAATTGCCCAGATATTCATTCTTTTTTATGAGATTTCTGCTCCAGAGCTTGGTTTCGAAAAGTTTTCTTTTTCTTCTTCTAAGATACTCTTTTTTTGTTTTATTTTTTCTTTCATTTCTGCTTGTTTGATGGTGTCCGCTTCCAATATTCCCAAATACTTTTCGCCTTCGTTCTATCCAAGCGTTCTGATAATGTCCTGATTTTACAGTTTCATTTCTTACGTTGTTTTTGTTTTCTCCCTTTTCATTATGAACATGGCATATTTTCAGTGCCAAATTCCATTCCAGTATCGTGGCTGTATATTCTTATTGTTTCTATCTATGTCTCGATTTCTTTTTCTTTTTTAGTTAAACGCTTGATCTCGTCCATGTACGTTGGGGGTTAATCATTCATTGTGATTTGGAAAATTTGTTGTCCCCAGTGTATTTCCCAAGACTGTAATATATATCATTGCTCTAACGAATAGCTGTGGCGAGAGTGACTCACTCCCCTTGAAAGATATCTCTTTGGAATTTTTTTACTTCTGTTAGGATTTGACTTCCCTCAATCAATTTTCCATGGCATTCATGATGATGTTGATAATTTTATCGGATACTAAGTCAATTTTTAAACATTCTATTATCAACGTTTACGGGACATTATCATAGACTTTCTGTTTGATAATCCGTGCAATGGCAACGTTTTCCGCTTCGCTTTGGCTTCTTTGAGGGTGAGTTGGTCTATATAGAATAGATCATTTGTTCCTCTTGAACCCCAGAGTCATCTTCTTTGTTCTTCAGGAAATAGTAAACGGCATACAAGATTTCTTCTCTAATATATGCTGTAATAATTTTCCTCGGAATAATTAAAGACCTTATCGATTTATAGAGGCTGGACATGGCCCCTTTTCTGCGGTCTTTTAGGGTCAGGATAGTATTCTCTTTTGTCATCCATTTGGATATGCCTGCTTATGTAGGTATTTACTCAATTGCAGAGCCAGTCTGTCATGTATGAACGTGAATTTTTAAAACTAGAATTTAAGTATTTCTTCATAACCTTTGCTAAGTCGGCTGCATCTCTGCAGAGGGGTAAGACTCCACCACAACGAGTGTCTTGGATATGACACTAAACAATTTGATGGTGAGGCTCAAGTAATGATAGAGCCCTGAGGAATGCGGAATACTCCTTTATTGTCATCGCTCCCAGGTCCACTCTGGCCCGGAGTGGTAACACCTGATAGAGTCTTATGTATGGGTAAAATAGAACAAAACTGTGTACTTATGCTTAACTGAATTTCTTGAACTGTTTTGACATTTAACTGTGTGTGGACAAAAAATATACTGATACTAAACTGAATTGTTTGAATTAGAACTGCTTGTATGGACTGGGTAGCTTGAAATAGAAGTGTTTTTTGACAATTAAACTGTGTACTCATGCTAAACTGAATTGTTTGAAATGGAACTGTTTTGATATTCGACTGTGTGTGAGCAAAATATATTCTTATATTAAACTAAAATGTTGAATTAGAATTATTTGACTCAACTGAATAACTTGAAATAGAAGTGTTTTTGACGATTAAACTGTGTAATCATGCTAGACTGATATTGTTTGAAATAGAACCGATCACATGCATAAAAATGGATTTGGCGATAAATAACCTACAAAGGTTGATATGCCATAAAAGCCAACTAACCAACCATCATCATGGCTTGGCGTTTTCCAGTGTGCATGTGTGTGTGTGTGTGTGTTAGTGTGTTTTCTTCGCAAGTCCAGGTGTATGTTCGCCTTGAGGCTTTCTTTGAGTTCTAATTCATTTTTTTCTTATTTACTTATTCAGCATTTTTGTCATGTTCTTTTCTTCTCCATATTTTACTTAAAAATAGTTGGGTTTTTTTTCTTTTGCCTCCGGTTGCTAATTTGCGTCTTTTCTTGTGTCAGTTGTTCAAGCGGCAGGTAATGCTTGAACTCACTTTGTTCAGTGTTATTCATCCGACAATGACCAATGTAGATTACTTCTAATTGATTCATTAAGACATCACCTTTACTGTTGTCATTTTGATGAGAAGTATAAAACGATATAAAACTATTAGGACAGGGCAATATAATTACCATTCTTATATACAGCTCGAATTGACAGTCTATAAAATTATCAGCCGATAACTTCCCAACTGAAGAATTGCTACGACTACACCAGAGTCTTAAAAATATGAAATACCATTTTTTTACATATTGTTTCATTATTACATGTTCATACTTCATGGTTTTCGATTAGAAACGAAGTTCTTTGTAAAATTTTGTTCTCCATGAAAATAGATAGAACTTTTGCACTAATTCTAAATGATAACAAAAATATTTTTTTTCTATTTAAATAACATTTTTTTCTTACTCTTAAAAATGTCACAAAAAAGACTGCCTCGGTTAGCGAGAAATTTTGTCTCGTATAAGTAGTGGTAAGTTCGTTCTTCACTGTGTGGCCTAGTCGGCTGGGGCTTTAGAATACACCGATTGCATCACTGCGGAGCGCTAAGACTCCCCCCAACGAGTGTCCAGTAATGACACTAAACAATTTGATTGTGATCCTCAAGTAATGCTACAGTTCTAAGGAATGTGGAATACCCCTTCATTGCTATCGCCCCCTAGTCCATTCTTGCCCGGAAGAGAAGCACCTGATAGGATCCTATCTATGGGTCGAATATTACTAAACTGTTTTGACATTTAACTGTGTGTAAATAAAAAAAACTATGTTAATACTAAACTGAATTGTTTGAAATAGAACTATTTTTGACATCTTAGCAGTATTCTTACGCTAAACTGAATTGTTTGCAGTGAAAACTGTTTTGACATTTAACTGTGTGTAAACAAAAACTATATTTATACTAAACAGAATTGTTCGAAATAGAACTGTTCATGTGTATAAAAATGGATTTGGCTTTAAATAACCTACACTGGTTGATGTACCATAAAATCAAACTAAACATGCAAACTTTTATCAAAATGTCTTAATTCGGCGTTAAATCACCCGAAAAGGGTTGATACGCTGTAAAACGAAACCTTGCTCTTGACTAATTATTGTAAAAACCAAAGAAGCGCCCCCAATTGAGAAATAGTGAATCAGTTGATCTCATAGGTAGAGTTTTCTTTCGTAATTTTGGAATGTTATGTTTTGTTTGTATTGTAAGTCTTTGTCCTGGAACCTTTGAGTCTTCCTACTTTCGCCAATATTTTTTGACTGATTTATTCTAGTTGTATTGTCAGAGGTTTCTGCCGTTGTTTTTGGATCTTTTCTTTTCGTTGGGTTCCTGACAGTAGGAGGAAAAAACTTAGCTGAAGTGAAAATCTAGAGAGAAATATTCCAAGGAGATTCGCTAACACCATCACTATTTGTCATAGTGTGACAAGGGAAAATACTGAGGAAGGTGAAACACTTTCGTCGGCATTTTCCCTTGTCGCAGTTTCTTTGTTTGTTCATCTCGCCTCCTTTTCCAAGTTTTGTATTTCTGTTCAGATTACTTAGGAGATACCAATTTAATCACTGAATAGTTTTGTCACTGCGTAGATTAATCCTTTCACTAGGGTGATGTTTGTTAATATAATGCAGTACTTCATTTACTTTTTCAGTCTCAACTTTGATTTTTTTTCCAGTCTTCATTCCTTAGTCTTCTGGTCACTCAATTTTTATTATAAATTCTACAGTTGTCCTATTTTCTTGTGTTAATATTGATGTGTTTCTGATTCCAGAGGTGATTTGGCATTGATATATTTGTTTCAATTTGTTTAGGGAGTATTTTTAAGTATGTTCGTCTTGATTTACCTGTCCACACATTTCTTGTATCTCTTAGTCAGACAGCCAGTCATTTTTTAATCAACCTGTATTTGACTTGATGTTTTAAATGTTGCAAATAGTTTTATGTCGTCCATATACTTTAGGTGGTTTATGTTTTCTTGCGATATATGTCGATTGTATCCGCCTGTACATTTCCTAAGTATGTGATTGAATGACAATCATCGCAATTACAAATAGTAATGGTGCTAACGAATCTCCTTAGAATATTCCTCTCTCGATTTGCACATCATCTAAGCTTTTTTTTCCAGCTGTCAGTTCGACTCTCCAGTTTGGCATGGTATTTTTGATAAACTTTATGGCTTCTTTGGATATCTCGTACATACAGCTCTGCGGAACAATGTTGTATACTTTTTTGTTGTCAATCCACGCCATAGCTAGGGTTTTTTTGTCTCAGCACTTACCTGGTTTACCGCTGGTCCATTTAATAATCAAATAACAAACTAATTAATCAATTAGATCGAAGCAGTCGGAGCAGATGTTCCATTTCCAGAGGATATGTTGTTGTCTCTCTTATCGTCATTTCCATTCAGTAAAACCTATTGAGAACGCCTAGCAACTGTTGTAATTGTTGCTGTTTATTTTATTTTATTTTTTTTAAGATGTATCGTGAAACAACAGACAATAACAGGCAAATCTGAAAACGCTGAGATTGCGCCTAAAATTCATTCAGAATCTCTCTCTCTGTCTCTCTGTCTCTCTCTTTGTCTCTCTGTCTGTCTGTCTCTCTCTCTCTCTTTCTCTCTCTCTCTCTCTCTCTCTCTCTCTCTCTCTCTGTTCCGTGCTTTTGTTTTTCTTCCTTTCTTCCACTCTGTTTCTCGTCACAAATTTCCTCCCTTCACTCTTTCTCTCCCTTTCAAATATCTTTCCACTCTAGTTCTCCACTGGGCGTCCGCCATTTGCTACGACCCCCAATCCAACCCTTCCTCTTTAATAAGTGGCTATCACATGATCTCCTAAAACCTATACAAAAAGACCCCTCAAACTCTGTATGACCCCTTCCTTTGCATTTTTTTCTTGTAATAGAAGCAGTAACGGTGTGTGGGAGTAAACTATTCCTTACCTTCCCACCAGGGGATGAATTTCGGCTGCCATGGGAAGGTCGCGTTGCCACTTTCTCTGTTTTTTAAAGGTGAAATTATATATATATATATATATATATATATATATATATATATATATATATATATATATATATATACATATACATATATATATATATATAAGTCCCATAGAAGTTTATGCAAGATTATTATTATTATTATTATTATTATTATTATCTCTATTGGAGTTTTTTACATCAGCGTCAGCTGATGGTCTTTCACTGGAGTTTGAGTATCAGCAAGTTTCCTCAAGTCTTCAGGACTCTTCTCAGTATTCTGGCCGTTCGCAATAATGTTGTTGTTTGGATGGTCTCCCCTCGTCCGCTAATTTCCCAGTCCTCTAGTCCCTTAAGTAATCCTTAAGTTACTGTACTAAAAGCACCAATCACAATTGGTATAATTGTCACCTTCAGGTTCCACAGTTTTTTCAATTCTCTAGCAAGGTCGAGGTATTTGTCCTTCTTTTTATTTTCTTTCAGCCGGGACAACAAAGTCGACAATTTTGCAGATTTTCTTTGTTTTTGTTGATTATTATAAGGTCTGTATTATTATTATAATTATTATTATTATTATTATTTGAGAGTTTTTCATACCAGTGTTAACTGATAGTTTTTCTCTGAATTCTCATTGATATCAAGTCTCTCAAGTATCAAGGACTCTTCTCAGTATTCTGGCAGATCTTAATTAAACTGACGTTTGGAAAGCCTCTACTTGTCCTCTTATTTCCAAGGGAACTATGCCCCCTTCACTTTTCTCACATGCCTTTTAATAGAAAAACTCAGAAAACGGCATCTGTCTTGCAGAAGTTTGCGAAGATGAAATAAAGCCGAACGAGATATCACACATCTGAATTTGAGTTAAGTGTGTGATTTATCCAACTTTCCACATATTTCTATCATACTGTCAGATTCACAACTAATCTATCTTTTCAACACACTCACACACAGACACACACACCCACACAAACACACACACACACATATATATATATATATGCGTGTGTGTGTGTGTGTGTGTGTGTGTGTGTGTGTGTGTGTGTGTGTGTGTGTGGAAAAATCCTAATGTATTAAATTTTATTAAATGCTAATGTAAAATATAATGTAATATAATTCAATATAATATAGCAGTGTACAAATATGATAATGTATTTAAGTATTTCTTTGAATAAAATCATTCAAAGAGGACTTTGTGTTTTTTATAACCATATATTTCCTTCTGTCAGATTTATTTCCATCCCCACCATATATATATATATATATATATATTCGAAATCTCTCGATGAACTAACGGAACGTGGATTCTGCACAATGTTTCAAATGTCAGGTGACGTATTTTAAAGAAACGAACGCTGATTCATTGATCAAACGGCCAATTTTTCTTGTCATAAACAGCCAACTTTTCTTGTTATACAACTTTTCCAAATTTTTATATATTTTTACACTTTTTATACATCCATCTACAGTTAACATCACTAATATAACCCCCCTCATAGCTCTGGTGATGGTTCAGCAGAACCGAAACGCAATAGTGTCAAATTTGTTTTTCAATAAATCTCCCCCTTTCTATTTGGATTACTTGTTGTCAATTTTTCTTCACAAACTGTCGGATTACTTACTATCCATTATATTCTTCCATATATATATATATATATATATATATATATATATATATATATATATATATATATATATATATGTATATATATATATATAGCGTGAGTGAGAGAGTGAGTGAAAGTGGGGATTTGGAAATGAAAAGAATTTGATGGTAGGATTCATAACGAAAACTATTGACCTCTTCTTCCTTATAATGGTATTTTTCATCTTTAAATGGTATTTTTCCTCAATTTTCACCCTTTTCCCCTTTGTTGTTAATCAGTAGGTAATTTCATTCCTTTAAAGGTGGAGAGCTTTTAACAGAAAGTTCTCCCATTTTCAAGACTTCTTTGTATTGACAGTTCAGAATGAATATCAACAATTCTCTGGAAATTGCACCATGACAACAATTAACATCTAGTTTCCACTGTTTCTTTTGGGATATAAATACAGAAACATTGCCAAAAATAATCTTCCCAAAGTGCAGCGAAAGAATTGCTGTCATCTTAATAAACATCATGTTATGATAGTCGACAAAGAAATAAGAGCTTCAGAGACCACATCTTCGTAATCTCCAAATCTCTGTCTTTCTCTTCCTCCCTCTCTCTGTCTATCTATCCCTCTCTCTGTGTCTCTCGGTCCTTCTCTCACTCTCTCTCTCTCTCTCTCTCTCTCTCTCTCTCTTAATGTAACTCTTAATGAAAAAGTTAAACTTCACAAAGTTTTTATTCATTAAACTAAATACAAGTCTTCTCAGTAACTTTGACCTTAGTATCAACAGATATCTTCTGAAAAATTGATTTGAAGGCGGTTTTCTTCTTTAGTAATGAGCATAAATAAAACGTTTTCCAAAAGTTACATAATACCACCACTTGACCTCACATTAGACTACATTTTGTTGAATAGATAGATTCTATCTTGATAGATACATAATAGATTCTACCAGTTTTACCTACGTAGAGGACAAATTCATCAGATTGACCAGCTTGCATAACAGAAAGCCGACAGCTCCAAAAATCACGGCTCAAATGAGCTAATTTCGTGAAAACATGTGTCAACGTCCATAATGAGAAGAAGAGTATGTAAAGATGGCTTTTATGTTGGAATTGAACCCAAGAACCCAATATTGAGGAAGCAAAACAATGTCAAAAGGCTCCAGTCGGCCAAGGGACGCAAAGACTTGATAATTGAGCGGTGGAATAAAGTTCAAAATCTTTGGTGCAAATAAAAGGGTCTACGTACGGCAAAGAGTTGGTGAAAGAGCTGCAACCCCCTCTACAAAACCAACTGTAAAGTATGAAGGATATTCTGTTATGGGGTGGGGGCTTTTGATAGTTGCACTTGGTGAATGGCAAATTGAATCAGACTGGCTATCACAGCATCCTGTAGTATCACACAATCCCATCTGGAAAGTGGCTTTTGGCTCAAGGATTTGTACTCATGCTTGCTTGTAAATTCTGCCCGAGATACACCATAAGAAAAGAGGAACAGTAAGTCCTTTAACTTTGTCTTGGCCGGCGCCATCAGTGGGCTTAAATCCTATTGAACTGGTGTGGGATGGACTAGACCGAAAAGTCACTGCTAAGCAACAAACAAGAGCGGTTCACCTCCCGTGACTGTTGCTGGAAAGCCGAACAGAATTATCTTCACTATACCGCCAGCCTTTGGTGGAAAGAATGCTGAGAATCTGTGATGTGGTAATAGAGGACAAAGAGATTTTTTATTGGTTTAATTTGTTTTCAATGTATCACTAGAATACTTGTATTTAGTATGGTAAATAAAACCATGGTAGTACTTAACTTATTTAATTGAAAAATAACATTTTTAGAATGAGAAATGCAATTTCTTTAAGGTGACCAGTACTTTTGCTTGTTAGTATATATATATATATATATATACGAGGATCTTTAAATAAGTTTCCAGACTTTTTTCGTATGGTCATTTTTATTGATAGTACACACGAACTGTCTTGATCCCCATCTTGGTCAAATAGTCTGTGACAAGGATGGAGTTGTGGACTGGTGCATCGTCCTGGAGGAAATGCCACTGACCCGGTTTGAAGAGTGGTAGCCTCTTCTGACGGAATCTCTTCCTGAACTCCCTTAAAACCTCAACATAGTAGCCCTAACTCTAACCCTTTGGCCAATCAACTCTGATGTATTGACTTCCTTACTCCTCCCACACCTCTCATCATCCTTCACAGACTCCCTGCCTTCCTTGAATCTCTTATGCCACCCAAAAACTGATGCTCGATTCATGCAAGATGGTCGAAAGGCAGTCTGAAGCATTCCCTACGTTTCTCTAGCATTTTTTCCATGTTTAAAACAAAATTTTATTGCTTATCTTTCTTCGAAAGTGTCCTCACGATCAGATTGCATTTTTGAAATTCACCAGCTGTGACAATCAGGCTTTAGTAGGTTGTATTCCTATTGCTGCTGTAGCTGTTCCTTTGAAGCTGAAATCATAAAAATTTGTCAGTCATCTCATAAGATGTATACCAATAACACAGTGAATTCTCAAGAGTCTACGACAATTTTAAATACCTGTACAAAAAAAGGCTGGAAACTTATTGAAGGTAACACGTGTATATATATATATATATATATATATATATGTGTGTGTGTGTGTGTGTGTGTGTGATCGAATACTTACAGAGCCAGAAGTAATCTACCCAAGTTTCACCAAACCGGATCATCAGGATTATGCTGATGATCCAGTTAGATGAAACCTAGATAGATTACTGCTGGGTCAGTAGGTATTCGTATTTTGCTCTACTTAGTGTGTTAAGTAATCTTACATTTTAGCTTAGGTTTTCTGTCGATGTTTTTCCTTTCATCAAGGCATTGCGATAATTGTTGATTATTTTTCAAGTAATATGAATGCTTTCAGTGTTTTCTTTTTTTTTAATTAATTCTTTTCCTAGATATCGGTGTATGTAATATTTTTTTATTTACAAATTGTATCATTTGTTTTTTTTTGTTTTTTTCACACCGTCAGAATTAGTGAATAGATATAAAACTATAACTAATATATAGATATATATATATATATATATATATATGTATATATACCAAGATGGATAGTAGATATTCTACTCCTATAAAAATTAAGGAGTTAAAACTCTTACAGGGTTTTGTTTTTATAGTAGTTATCATCATCTTGTCGTGCCATTCACTTGGATATCCTTGACGCTCTCTCGCCACTTTTCCAAATCGTTCATCGCCTTTGGCAGGTCTTCAGGGCTATATCCCGTTTTCTCACATAGCCGCTGAATGTATGTTCGTGCTTGTCGTCCTGTTTTTGCCCGGGGGTCCATAGGAGTACATCACTTATGAGCTCGTCCCTGCTTTTTCAGCAGTGTCCTGCATGTCTGGTTCGTCTAACTTGGATAGTTTTCGTGATGGGAGGCAGGTGGCCGTATCGTTGGTGTCTTGTGCGGTGTTGCCGTCAGGACTTGTTCAATATTGCTAGCAGCATTCTTGTGTAATTGCCGTCTAGCTTCTTCTCCAGCCGTTTTGTTAGCGTCCATGTAGTGCATCCATATAGCAGTATCGATACGACAGCTGCCTGGAAGAAAATGCGTTTTTTATCGGTTATGTCTAATTTCCATATGATCGATAGTATTGATAGCTGTCCATGCCTTCGTTAGCCGCGTGTCGATGTCCTTTTCTGTTGATTCGACGCTGCTTCCGTCTAGTGTGGAAATGTCACCTGTTTGATTATAGCACATATATTCCGTTTTGTGTGCAATGACATGGAGGCCTATGCCTGCGGCTGCTCGTTCCAAACTGTGCAGTAGTGTTTCGGCTTGTTTGGGTGTATTTGCCAGTATCGCTATGTCATCGGCGTTGTCGGCGTCGGTAATTGATTTTGTGGGGTATCTTCTGCTTCTTTTCTTTGTCAGCTCGAAGCCGTTTTCTCTGATTTTATCAATCGATGTTCTAAGTACGTAATCTAGACAGATGATAAGGAGGTATGGAGCTAGCGTGTCTCCTTGTAGCACTCCTGCTACAATGTCGAAGTATTCTGTGTCTCAATAACAGTTAAGACCACTCTATTTGTTTAATATTTTCTCTAAATTTTTTATACAGTTGACGAGAAACTACTGTTGATTGCATTCTTGAATAAGTTTAATGATCTTTTGTACTGTTTCAATTGACAGATCTTTTTTCGGTACCATATTTCCTTTCAATTAAACACGCGCCATTTTAAGAATTTCATTTTACCGATTTTCATATCTCGGCTTCTGCTTATAATTGTTTTAGTAATGCGAATTGCATCATCATTCCATTATATTTCCTCCTCGTGTATTGGGGTGCCCTTGTGGTGTAACGGTTAAAGTGATGGACTGCTGAGTTGTAGTTATCGAGTTCGAACTCCCGTCGCGCATTTACGTTCATTTTCGGACAAATACCTTTGAGAAAGGTGTGAACCCTCTTATATCCCCAACTATGGGTTAAATAGTAATACTACTGTTCTTCAAGAAGAATGGCTTTAGCTGTAAAAAAAATTACAAAGCTATTAAACAAAGGAACTTAACCTTTGGGGACAGGAAAAAAATTATACAATTAATTCTAAAAAATAAGTTTATTTATGAAATGCACTAGAGATTTGCATGTGTTGGCTATTTGTTGAGAGAGATGAAACGTGGCTCATTGGCCAAGTGGGCACAGTGTTCGCAAATGGTCCGGAAGACCCAGGTTCAATCCTAGGTCGCGTCATACCAAAGAGACTTTTAAAATGGTATTTGATACCGCCTTGCTTAACAACTCAGTAATATAAGGTACGTAAGACCTACCTAGGGCGATGAACGATAGGGAGGAGTGGCGAGAGAGGGTCAGGGATATCCGTGCTTCCAGCACGATATGATGATGATGATGATCAAGGGTAAAGTGGAGCAATCCAGGGAAAGAAGTAGCGCCCTTAGTGTAGTAGCTATTTGAAAAGGGGGCCTTCTGGTCACCCTCGACAACGGTCGCCAACTTTACTATTACTATGAAACCAAAATGTTTTGTGGGTTATCTCAAATTGTTTTTTTTTTTTTTTACTGCTAAATAAAAAAACAAAACAAATGAACTTCGTCTAAATTTACTAATTCTATCAGGGGAATCATGAATATAATGCTAATTGTCTCTTTTCACGCTTAAACTGTAGACCAAAATCTTACATCTTATACCAATTTTGATGGGTGATTTAATGTATCATTTTGTGACCATATCGAGTACACTAGTTATTTAGTTGCGTATTATAAATATTTGCAACCCAGTCGGCTGGGGCTGTAAAATACACCGACTGTGTTTCTGCAGAGGGGTAAGATTCCCCCCAACGAGAATTCTTAGTATTGCACTTAATAATCTAATGGTGAGGTTCTACTAATGCTGGAGATTTGGGGAATGCGGAGTATCCTTTCATTGCCATCACTCCCAGCTCTACTCAGTCCCGGAGTGGTAGCACCTGATAGGGCCATATCAATGTGTCAAATAGATCTGCTTGATCATTTAACGGTGTGTAAACAAATGACTGATGCATAATTGAATTGTTAGTGATACATAACAATACTAGGAGTCATTTAAATGAGCAAAGATGAATCGAATTATTATTGTTAAATTGCAATAACTGAAATCATTTTACTGTGTAGAAACAATAGCAATACCAGTGTGCAAACAAATTAGTTCTAGATTATTTAAAAATGAAATTACCAACAAACTATTCCCTCATATATTATGAATATCTAGGTAAATGTGAGCAAACAAATGATCAGTACTTGAACCAATTTATCTGTGTGAAAGAAAATGATCTCTGGCTCGTTTAAAAATGTTATCTACAAAATATGTTTACAAATCGTGTATATATATATATATATATATATATATACAAAGAGGATTAGCCATTAAATAACCAACAATAGTTGATATGACATAAAATCCAACAAAATAGTTTCTGATCAAATTTCAGTTTCTTGCACAATTCCTAGTGGATTACCTTACCCAAACATGCCTACCTATTGTTTGCTTAATTCCTTTATTGTGTGATTAACTGTTTCATCCCTTTCAGCAAATAGCCTACAATTGCTAAACTCTTGTGTATTTTCAATTTTGGTTTTGATTTAATTTGTGTTTATGACATTTTTTTTTGCTGCTTTTTATGGAGATTTAGTTTTCTCTTTAAGTTTCCTCTTCATAGCCATGTCCAAGTCATTTTGTATACTGTTTACTTAGTTTGTCACGAAGTATCCGTACAGTTTTTACTTCAATTTTTCCTTTTCTAGATGTTTTATTCTAATTTTCTGTTCGTCTCTAAATTGTTCCTGTTAATATTACTGTTACTGCTTGCTGAAATCAGTCTTTCTTTGCTCTTTTTTGCATATTCTTTGAATCCCTTTATTGTTGAGTCAATGCAATCCTCAATACTGTCGAGACCCCACCTTCCTTTTTTCTCGACACAGTCTCTCTTGGCCGTAAAACTTTAGGTATCGCCATTATTTTATTCTTTGGGCCATCTATTTAAGTTCCTCCCTTGTTGTCCATTTTCCGAGTCTCTTGCAAATTGCAAATGAATTGAAATTGAATTGCAAATTTAGGAATTTATTCATTTGATAAGATTTCTGCTGCTGAACTTCGTTTCGAGATGTTCATTTTTTTAAAAAGGCTTTTGCTGCTTAGTTGCTGCTCTTTTAGAATGTGACTGATGCCTAGTGATAATTTGACGTCTTTTCGAAGGCTACAGCTGTGTAGGGATCATTTGACATCTTTTAGAATGTTACTGCTGTGTAGGGATCATTTGACATCTTTTAGAATTTTACTGCTGTGTCGGGATCATAACTTAACATCAACCATGGGAAGCATTCAGATGGAATCTAGAGAAATGTACTCAGTGAATTTTTTTACTCATTTTTTTTTTTTTTTGGATTTGTTAAGTTTTAACTTTTTCCTATTTTGTCTTTATAACTAAGAGCAATTATGTCATGTGAGTTACGCCTAAGAGTAATTTAGTGATGTGAGTTACGCCTAAGAGTAATTAAGTGATGTGAGTTACGTCTAAGAGTAATTAGGTGATATGAGTTACGCCTAAGAGCAATTACGTGATGTGAGTTACGCCTAAGAGTAATTAGGTGATGTGAGTTACGACTAAGAGCAATTACGTGATGTGAGTTATGCCTAAGAGCAATTACGTGATGTGAGTTACGCCTAAGAGCAGTTAGGTGATGTGAGTTACGCGAAAGAGAAATTAGGCAATGTGACTTATGCCTAAGAACAATTATTTGATGTAAGTTATGCCTAAGAGTAATTAGGTGATGTGAGTAAAAACATTTAGTTGTTACATATCATCTTAAATTGATTGCTGACTTCAATAGGAACATATTAAACACTAAATTAACATTATATTCCTTTATATATCCAAACAGTCAAAACTAGGAGAAAAAAACGGTAACAAAATAAAATACGAATTTAGTTCTAAATAATCAAAGCAGGGACAAAGTTTGAACCCCGTACATTCAATCTATCGGCTTTCTGGACATCGTTTACCGTAGAATTTCTTTTGTTTTTGCTTTCTGCTGCTTGCTTCATTTTTGGTGTCTGGACTTTCTTTACTGTTTCCTTTTTTCTGAAATTTGGTCACCTGACAAATAACCTTTTATCTTTTTTTCCTATCTTTCTATATTAAATATATAGCTTACTAGCGTTTGACCCCTTCCTCTCCAGATGTTACTTCTATGCTAATTAAACAGGATTTACTTCCTTTTGCTAAACAAAGAACTTCCAGACCATGAGAAAAGACAGTAACTGTTATGATTATTATTACTGTTGTTGTTGTTGTTGTTACTTGGTTCAGATTCTGGAATTTCATATTTTCGGTGAATTTTGGTTCTTTTTATATTTTTGCGTCTCGGTCATACTTCTTCTTCTTCTTCTTCTTCTTCTTCTTCTTCTTCTTCTTCTTCTTGCCATCCCACCTTTATAGCCATTTCCTTTCTGAATCCTTCATCTTCCCTTCTTTCCCCTTCAAGACTTTATTCTTCATCATCATCTTAATTTCATTCTTTCCTCTCTTTCCCTTCTTCTTCTTCTTCTTCTTCTTGTTCTTCTTCTTCTTCTTCTTCTTCTTCTTCTTCTTCTTCTCAAATTTTTATACCCATTTCCTCTCTGAATCCTTCATCTTCCCTACTTTCTCCTTCCAGACTTTCTTCTTCATCATCATCTTAATTTAATTCTTTCCACTTTTTCACACTCTTTATTATTATTATTATTATTATTATTATTATTATTATTATTATTGCTTTGGATCTTAGATTTTTATAGAGACAGTCATCTGTATAAACTGTGTCGTTTATCAATACAATCCTTTCTCCTTTCTCTATATACGTCTTTTTTTTCTTATTGTAGCTTTTTCTCATTATGTTGCATAAAATACACCACTTTTCATATTCATTATTTCGATCTATCTTTTTACATAGCGATAATAACAATAATGAAACCGCTTTAATATACATTCATGAATCAGCCACTTACTAAAAATCCGTTAATATTTAGATAAATGAGGCTGGGGCGCGTGTTATTCAAATATTTAAGATAATCTTAGCACACACATGAACACACACACACACATACTCTCTCTCTCTCTCTCGCTCTCTCTCTCTCTCTCTCTCTCTCGCTCTCTCTCTCACACACACACACGCACAGATATATATATTATTTGACAGGTCTTGAATCTTAAAAATAATATGATTTGGTCTTTCGCGCTTTTAATAACAGTCACAACATTGACGTAGTTTTGAGATTTGAATGTTCACAATAGCTATAGTTGTCAATTAACCAGAGATATTTTCTCGGTCCTTTCTTATTCTCTCTCTCTCTCTTTTTCTCTCTTTCCCCCTCTCTCTCTCTCTCTCTCTATATATATATATATATATATATATATATATATATAAATTGAAGTTGGTTGGTTGGTTGCTTGCTTGAGTTTTATGGCATATAAATCTTTGTACATTATTAAAGCCAAATGCATTTTATACAAATAATCAGTTCTATTTCAAACAATTCAGTTTAGCATGAGCACACAGTTTAATTGTCAAAAATATCTCTATTTCAAGCTATTCAGTTTAGTCAAACAGTTCTATTTCGAACAATTCAGTTAAGAAAAAGTATAGTTTTTTTCCACATGCAGTTAAATGTCACCACGGTTCCATTTCAAGCAATTCAGTTAAGTGTAAGTTCAGTTTCAATGTCAAAATCAGTTCTATTTCTAGCAATTTCAAATGAAAATAAAAAATGAGAAAGACGGGGAAAAAAGAAGAAAAATAAGAGGTGGTGAAAAGAACGAGAAGAAAAAGACGGAAGAAGGCGCTAAGGAAAATACAATAGATTCCCCACAGTGTCACAAATACGGACTAGCTTTCGCTTTTTGTTTGTTTGTTGTTTTTAATGGCATATCAACCTTCTTGGGTTGTCTAATGCCAAATCCATTCTTCTAGCTTGGAGGATAAGGGGGTTCGTAACTTTCCCAAGGGTATTTGTCCGAAAGTGAAGGTAATAGCGTGAATGGAGTTCTAACTCGCTTACTACGATTCCATAGTCCAGCGTTTTAACCATTACAGCACGTGGACACCTCCCTTACGCAATTTTAAATTGACAAATTTTACACAAAATACAGTGCCAGGAATTCGACTTGAGTCGCACCGTGTCGTGCGTCAATGTGAGCCGAACTTAATTGTTAGTTCGATTTGCTGGTCTATATTTTTCCTTCTCCAAGTCTGATTGCTTTATCAAGATTAAATAAATCAATCTGCTCTACAATTTACCCAAAGTTGGACAGGGGTACAAATGGATTCATGCCTTTTCAAAAGTGTAAAGCGAACAATAATATTTGTCTCTGCCTCTCACCAAACAGGACCCGACACAAGGTCAATGACCCGAAGGTCGATTACTGTTGGGATTTAGGGGAGGGGAAGGTGGGGCATGAGCCGATGCTCGAGCCCTGCTGGTCTATGCTGGTCATCAGCCCACTTAACGCAATGTAGGCCGGATGAGCCTAGCTGGTCATGGACCCAAATCTTTGTCCAGGCACATATGCCTGATTATAGCTTGAATTGGACAGCAAGGTCCAGTGCTATACAAGGATGTCAAAGTTTGCAGCTCGCCCACTCGAAGGTGGCCCAGCCAAAGCCGGGGCTCAAAAGACCAAGAAGCGCACAATATTAGAACTCTGTACGCCGAATTAATTCCATAAGACGGTAATCGTTTCGCTAAATAGAGACAGGGAATTTTCTGGTTATTTGTTCATAAAAAAACAGAAAAAAACCATGTGCATGTGATCAAAAATACATTTTCACAGATAATCACTGGCCCAGTCGGCTTGGGCTGTAAAATACTCCAACTGCTTCTCTGCAGAGTGGTAAGACCCCCTTTCTCAACGAGTGTCCTGTACATGACACTAAACAATCTAATGGTGAGATTCCAGTAATGCTGGATCTTTGGGGAATGCGGAGTGTCCTTTCATTGGCATCGCTTCCAGGTCCACTCTGGCCCAGATAGGGTCCTATCTATGGGTCAAATAGAACTAAACTGAGTGCTTATGCAAAACTGAATTGCTTGAAACAGAACTGTTTCGACACTGAAACTACATACTTATGCTAAACTGAATTGTTTGAAATGGAACTGTTTTTGACATTGAAATTGTACTTATGCTAAACTGAATTGTTTGAATTAGAACTGTTTGACTCAACTGAATAGCTTGAAATAGAAATTTTTTCCTCTATTAAACTGTGTACTAATGCTAAATTGGACTGTTTGAAATATATCTGTTTATTTGTATAAAAATGGATTCGGCATTAAATAACCTACAAAGGTTGACATGCCATAAAAACACAAACAAACGAACAAACAAACGGATAATCACTTGTTGCTTATTTTTTTTTCAAAATTAGCCTCCTTTAAGTAAAGAACTAGATATCAAAATTTGAGTATCTTAGAATGTAGGATATATTTACGTGTAGAACTTATTTTACCTACTCGTGAAAATCATGGGGAAAAATAACGTGTAAAAAAATGTTATTTATTACGCAGTAAATTCATAGCTGCTCGAATGCCAACATTTATTTCTGATAAAATACAAGTTGATAAATATATATATTAAAAAAAATTCCCCCACCGTGTTTTTTAAGGTCATGGCCTGACCTTAATCTTCCTTGACAAAAACCTTCTATACGAGTATTAAATTCTGCTTCAGATTCCTCTCAACAATGGCAAATACAAAATGTGATAATTACAAGGATAAATATAACTCCGAAAAGTATTTTCTGTGGGCACACAATATTTCATAATTCACCAGTCATCTTCTATCTACTCGTCCATACAGCTAAGGTTCCCCAATTCAAACTTTTAAGGATTGTGAAAACTATATATTGAAAGGTTTTAAACGCTACAAAAAGATCTGGTTCAAACTGGTTTTTAGATGACACCTTTCTTTCAACCTTTGTATCTTACTGTCTATGAAAGGGCATCTGCTTCACTGCTATTTAACACTTTAAATATAACGGGAAGTAGATCTCTCTCTCTCTCTCTCTCTCTCTCTCTCTCTCTCTCTCTCTCTCTCTCTCTCTCTCACTATATATATATATGTGTGTGTGTGTGTGTGTGTGTGTGTGTGCGGTTGTTTGGGTTCATGGCATATAAAGCTTTGTAGGTTATTTAAAGCCAAATCTATTTTTATATAAATAATCAGTTGTATTTCAAACATTTCAGTTTAGAATGAGTACACAGTTTAATTGTCAAAACATTTCTATTTCAAGCTATTCAGTTTAGTCAAACAGTTCTAATTCAAACCATTCAGTTTAATATAAGTATAGATTTTGTTTACACACGGTTAAATATCAAAATAGTTCTATTTAAACAATTCAGTTAAGCACACAAAAGCAGTTCCACTTCAAACAATTCAGTTTAGCATAAGAACACAGTTTAAATGTAAGTACATAGTTTAATTGTCAAAAGCATTTCTACTTCAAGCTATTCAGTTTAGTCTAATAGTTCTATTTCAAACAATTCAGTTTAGTGCGAGTAGAATTTTTATCCACACACAGTTAAATGCCGAAGCAGTTTTATTTCGAATAATTCAGTTTAGCATAAGTACGCATTTTAGTTCTATTTGACTCATAATTAGGACCCTATTAGGTACTACCACTCCGGACCAGAGTGGATCTGGGAGCGATGCAAAAGAAGGGGTATTCCGCATTCCCCAAAGCTCCAGTATTACTGGAACCTCGCCATCAGATTGTTTAATGTCATATCCATGACACTCGTTGGGGAGGAGGGGTCTTAACCCTCTGCAGAGAAGCAGTTGGGGTATTCTACAGCCTCAACCGACTGGGCAATGTTCGTGCGTGTGCGTGTTCGTGTATCTTTGTGTGTTAGTGTGCGCACGAATACATTTAATACTCTCTCTCTGTCTCTCTCTCTGTCTCTCTCTCGCTCTCTCTCTCTCTCTCTCTCTCTCTCTCTCTCTCTCTCTCTTACCACTTAAAGGTATTAATTTCGTCTTAATGGCTGCTCGTCTTTTTTAAAAAAACTTTTTAAAAAATTTCTTTTAATTTAAGTTGATACTATAATTCCAACACTGGAAAAAAACAAATACAAGATTTTTTCCAACCATTTATTAATTTTTTGGTTGGATTCGAGGATATTTGAAATTTCCGTCTTCCGAACGCCATAGTCGGTATAAATAATCAAGTAATTCCTTGTAAAAAAAAAACAATAAAATAACAATAAGAAGTCGTTCAAATTCGAATAATTAGGAAATATGGTTGAATTCCTACTTCTTCTGCTAGTTTGACTCCTTTAAATATGACTAAATTTTTAAAAAAGCGAGTCGCCGTGTCAAAAAAGCTGGACTGCGGACTTTATCTATATATATCTGGGTTTCGATTCCGGTTAGAAGCGCCTTGCGTATCTAAACACACTGAACAGTAGTGATCCAACAAACTAGTCTGTCGGTGGATGACTATATATATATTTAAATGGAGGAATTAATGTTATATTATTTTCTCATGACTAGAAAATCCGGCAAACACCTACATGCGACATACGGAACACTGAATAGTTATTTCGACCTTATTGGGTCTCATCAGCTGTGCACACCGTAATCTCCACCACTGGAGATCGAACCAACAACCACAGTGGGCAGAAGCCGAAATTGGGCCACTGGTTCAAGTCACATATAAGCGACGCCGAATTAACTAGTCCACTTGACCTAATGTGTCTTAAAGGTACGTATTCCCAACAGAGGACACGGCCACCTCCTGGGCTACGTCTTCCCAAGTCGGTGTTATGAATCCACATAACTTTAACCTCATGGTTATTAACTAGTCATGGTGACAATGCGTGACCACCATGCCTAATGAATCCTTGTCCTTCATTTTTAATAAAAGGGACGCAGTGTCCTTTATTTTAATAGATGTGACTCTCTGTCCTTCATTTGCAATAAAAGTGACTTTACGTTTCTTTAAATTTTTGATAAAAGTGACTCAATGTCCTTTATCTTTAATAAAAGTGACACTATGTCCTTCATTTTTGATAAAAGTGACGCTATGTCCATCATCTTTTTTTATAAAAGTGACTCTATTTTCTATCAGTTTTAATAAAAGTGACTCAATGTCCTTTATTTTTAATAGATGTCACTCAATGTCCTTTATTTCTAATAAAAGGGATTCAATGACCTTTATTTTTAATAAAAGTGACTCAATGTCCCTTAATTTTAATTAAAGTGACACTATGTACTTTTTTTTATATAAAAGTGACTATTTTTTTCTTTTTTAATAAAAGTGTCTCAATCTCCTTTATTTTTAATAAATGTGACTCTGTCCTTCATTTTAGATAAAAGGGATTTGATGTCCTTCATTTTTAATAAAAGTGACTCCTTGTCCTTCATTTTTAATAAAAGTGACACTATTTTCTTTCATTTTTAATAAAAGAGACTAAATGCCCTTTATTTCTAATAAAAGTGACTCTCTATCCTTTATTTTTCATAAAAGTGATATTATGTCCTTTATTCTTAATAATGACCATCTTACAACCTGTAGGCAACATATTATGTAAGTACAACAAATTTGATAAACAGACACACAAAAAACTATTTTTGTTTGGTATTTTTTTTAATGTGGTATTATGGTAATACAATAATTTACTCAGATTGTTTTTCTTATCTAGTATTACAAAAGAGATAGCTGATTGCGGCGTTCGGTGTGATGAAAGTGAGTGGAAGAAGAAAATAAAAGAATAACCAATTCTTGACACATGACACTTTATGTTTATTTTCTCTTCGTTGAGATCATAGATAAAGTGGAATATGAGAGTCACTGGTCACTTGTGATGGCGGCATGAAATCTTATTTTACGTTCTTGAGACGTAGAAAGAAGAAGGCAAACTTTGACATCTTTGATTATCCGGTCTGTTCTCAGCAGTCCAACTTCTTCAGACACTCGTCTGACCTCGTTGGCTACTGTGCATCTCTTACCCAATGAGTGACTTTTTTTGTTGTTTTACTGTCCTCTCATAATCTATTTTTCTCAAATTTGTAGGGATGTAGAATGTTATTGACAGCTTATCGATCATATGAAAATATGATCTCCCCGACAAATAAAACGGAATTTCTTCCAAGCTAAGACAGTGTCTGTACTACCAAACGGATGCACCATATAAAAGCTCAGGAAACTCATCTCGAGAAAGCTTGATGGGAACAACTCAAGAATGCTACGTAGTATTTCTGACAAATTCTAAAAGTAATACCGCTCCAAACAGTTGCTGTACTGCCACTTAACTCCTATCTCATATATCATCCTCGTGAGAGAAACAAGACATGCAAGGCACTGCTGGAGAGATAAGGACGAACTCATTAATGATGTTCTCCTATTGATTCCAACTTATGGACGCACTAGTGTTGGTCAAGCAGCAAAGATTTACATGAATTACCTATATGCATACACTGGATGTAGTTTGGAATACCTGCTAGAAATCATGGATGATAAGGACGGATAGTGAGAGACAATCAGGGAACTCCGTACTGTTATATATATATATATATATATATATATATATATATATATATATATATATTAATCGCAAGGAAGACATATAGGTTTAGGGAAACTGTGGGTATGTTTATTGTTAAAAAAATGTAAACGACTGGTTTCGTCTGGCTCTTATGAAACTGTTAACGCCAGAAAATTTAATGGGGGAATGTAATGGGAAAAAAAGTAGAGGAAAGGAGAAAGGGGGAGGAAGAAAAAAACACTAAGAAGTGGGTAGTAGTAGGGATGAACAGAGGGTCAGACACTGATCACATTCAATCCCAACAGACAGCCCCTCTGTTTACAGAGGGAAGGCTGAAGGGATCGAACGTAAAGAGTCTCCAACACTTTTAGATGGAAAATCGAACGTGACAGACTCAGAATACTGAATCAGTCAACATTAAAATCTGCAACACATTCCCTAATTAATCATGTGCTCCGCTATAGAGGACCCGGATGTATTTGCAAGCTGACCTCTTTTAAGTTCAAGATTTAAAATACGAGCTGGCCCAACCGATTATGTAGTCACTGCCACAGCTATATATATATATATATATCCATGAATCATTTAATAAATTAGGATACTTTTTAACTACATTCTTGTTTTCAGAATTTTTTCCATAAATGTAAAATCTGCTATGTTTGCAATTGGTTTATCGTAAAAAATATTTATTTTGGTTTATTGCAAAAAATATTTTCTGGAGGCGATGTAAAATGGTTGCACATCAAACAGAGTGCTTCAGGCTTGAACAGAGATCTGTCATTATTTTTTTGGTGCCTGAGAAGTGCAAATCATGTGAAATTTACAAAAGAACGTGTGAGTGTGCCCAGAAAAACATGTTTGCATATGGACTGAAGATGAATTTTCCACTGCAAGTCTGTGACATGGTTCAGGGACATGGAAGGATCTATCTCTAATAATTTCCTTGATAAAAGGGCAACTATAAATACTACTACTTATTGCCAACTCCAAGGGCAAAATTCACCTTATTCATTGTTGGCCACCTATATATATATATATATATATATTTGAAGAAAATAGAAAAACAAAGTAATCCAAAAGTGATGAATTCAAAACAAAGGAATGTCAACGTTAAAACGTTTCAGTTTTAGAAAACCTTCATCAGGACTTTAAGATAGTGAAACAGGCGTTTTTGGGTTTTTTTAAGAACAATGGATGCTTAAGTAAAAGTTTTATTTTTAATAAAATGTTTTTATTTAAAAAAAATATTTTAGTAAAATTAATACAGTTTTAAAAATAAAACATTCATTGTTGTTCTAGCAACACTTGTTACACTTTTTTTAAACCACTAATAAAGGTTTTCTAAAACCGAAACGTTTTACCGTTGACTTTCCAATATAATAAATTCGTCGCTTTTGGATCACAGTTTTTCTATTTTCTTTTTTTTTTATTTTACCGTCGGATTCATTTCCATTATTTACTTCTATATATATATATATATATAAGGGTTACATATATATGTGAGTTTTTATGAAATCGAGCGTGTCAGATAGCATATCGAGATTGTTTATCTTGAAATGCTCTAATTTAAGAAATAAGGCAATTTACTGTCTAATTTGCAGATGAATGATAAGTTTGTGAATTTTTTTAAAATTTCAAATATAAATATCCGTATCGAAATAATGTCACCCGTTATTGGATGATCTTTGCTTGCTTCTCAGAATAGCAAACGTTGATAATCAAATTGGAGTGCCCGGATGCTCGCAAGCTTGCTTGCTTCTCTAAATACCAAACCTTGATTATCAAAGTGGAGTGCTCGGACACTCGCAAGCATAGTAGAAGGAGTAAAACATGGTCCTGTCGAATACGAATATTGTTTTCTATGGGACACTTTATTGTACCACCACTTCGGGTCAGAGTAGTTTTAGGAGTAATGGCAATGAAGGTTTACTCTACACTTCTCAGATTTCTAGAACTGGAGCCTCACCTTCAGATGAACTCTTCATATCCTACTAAACAAAGCACAGTTTCTCAATTTGTAATGCTCAAACGAGCTACATAATGTTTCATTTCTTTCGACTTCTCGAATTCTGCGAACAACATCAGCCATCTTGAGATCTAATAGTAAAGATGTCAGAATCCTAATATTTGTATCCGCTAATTTTTTGATCTGAAAACTTTCAACCACTCAAGAACAGGAGTGCCATTGGATTATTTCTGAAATCCAAAGAATTATGTTGTTATGTTTAAATGGACGTCTTCGCCAACTCGTACCTGGTTCATATTTGAAATTCAACACTCAGAATATAAGTCACTGCAACTCGCCCTAGAGTGTAGAAATGGCTCATATATTGAATACATTACAACTGTCTTTCACTGAGAAAAATTCAGTAAAATACTAAATAAGCATCTCTTTTCTGTCAAACTCATAGATGCTTATCTAAAAGAGATAGCGCTGAATAGTAAAACACAATATAAACGTATACATATTTATACATGTGTGTGTGTGTGTGTGTTTGTGTGTGTGTGTGTGTGTGTGTGTGTGTGTGTTCTTATATGTATTTATCCAACACCTCGGTTATATGGAAGTCAGACCTGACCGATAAAATAAAACGCAGTTTCTTCCAACCAGCGGTCATGTCGATACTGCTATATGGATGCACTATATGGACGCTAACTAAACGTATGGAGAAAAAAGCTTGACGGCAACTACACAAGAATGCTGCGAGCAATATTAAACAAGTCCTGGAGGCAACAACCCACAAAGCAGCAGCTGTACGGCCACCTAACACCCATCACGAAAACTATCAAAATTAGACAAACCAGACATGCAGGACACTGCTGGAGAAGTAGGAACGAGCTCATAAGTGACGTACTCCGGTAGACCCCTTCACATGGACGAGCAAGGACAGGACGACCAGCGCGAACCTACACACAGCAGCTCTGGACCGATGAGGATGATGATGATCCAACACGTGCCCACAAACAGGACGCGACACAAGGTCAGTTTTTTAGCGGAAATTAATTGGGTTTAATTCAGTGTTTTTCTTCTCCTTGACCAGTTTCAATACCAAAGTAAAAGAGTCAAAAAATTTAATGATAGTTCTTAAATGAATATGGACTCATCCAGAATTTGACCTCGGGTCGCGGTGTCCATTTCTTACGACGATAACTATAACACTACAAACATCTAATGGGTATCTTCTTATATTCAATATATACAAACATCTTTGCCAGAAGTTACACCTGATGTGCAAGAAATTTAAATTTAATCATACGAACAAATAGGTATATGCACAACCCAACATCTGTTCCGGAAAATAAGAAGCACAAACTCCTATAGGATTTTGACATACAAACGGATCACCTAATCTCGACCAGACCGAACAAGAATCAAAAAAAAAAAACGAGAATTTGCAAAATTGTGGACTTTGCTGTTCCGGCTGATCATAAAATTTAAAGTAAATGAAAAGAAGGACAAATACCTTGACCTTGCTAGGGAATTGAAAAAACTGTGGAACATGAAAGCGGCGATGATACCAATTGCAATTGGTACTCTTCGTACAGTCACAGAAGAATTATTAAAGGGACTGGAGGATTTGGATATAAAAAGACGAGTGGAGACTATCCAAACTACTACACCATTGAGATCGGCCAGAATACTGAAAAGAGTCCCGGAGACTTAAGGAGACTTGCTGTCACTCAAACTCCAGTTAAAGACCATCAGCTAACACTGATGTGAAAAACTCTCAAGGAGTAAAATAATAATAATAATCCTGGTAAGTAAACCAAAACTAGAATTAATCAACCAGAAAAAAAGAACTTGCCATCCAATGGATAAGCCCGTTTCAGCTTACAAAAGAATGAACATGAAAGAAAGGGAAAAGATGGACAAATACTTAGACATTGCTAGAGAACTAAAAGTGTGGAATATGAGGATGACGGTGATACCAATTAGTTGTTGCACTTAAAACGATCTCAAAAAGCTTGGAAAAAGACTCGAGGAATTAGAAATCACGGAAAGAATCTAAACAGCATTGTTGATATCGGCTAGAATTCTCAGGAAAATCCGGGAGACCTGGATTGGTGTGTGTGGGAGGGTTGCTCTAACTTCGATTCAAGTGAAAGATCAACCAATTGAAAATAAAGCGCTCAAAAAGGCAGCAAACAGATATTACATAGATAGATAGATAGATAATCACTAACGTTCATCTCTCTAGGTCTTGGATACTGACTCGGAAAAAGATTGCAAGAAACCAAAAGCTCTAAATAATAATAATAATAATAATAGAGTGTCTGGACTTAGCAATTGTAATTGGTGCTCTCCATATAATCACCCAAGAATTTGTACAGGGACTGAAAGATTTGGAAATAACAGGACGAGTAGAGACCATCCAAACTCATCATCATCATCATCATCATGTCGCGCTGCCAACGCACATCTTTCTGACCCTCTTCCGACACACTTCTCTATCGTCCATCGCTCCCGGTAGGTCTTCAAGGCTACATCCTGTATCGGCACAGAGTTGTTGTATGTAGGTTCTAGCTGGTCGTCCTGACTTTGCACGTCAAATGTGAAGGGGTCCACGGGAGTTTATCGCTTATGAGTTCGTCCCTCCTTCTCCATCAGTGTCCTTCATGGCTGGTTCGTCTAACTTGACTATAGCATTATTAAGCCAGAATACTGAGATGAGTCCTGGATACTTGAGGAGACTTGCTAACTTAAACTCCAGTGAGAAACTATCTGCGGACGCTGGTTTGAAATACGAACAAATGGTATATGCACAACCCGAATCTAACCTAGATAATGAGACGCACCAAGTCCACTAGCATTTATAGATACAAACGGATCACCAAATCTCGGTCAGACGATTAGAACTTATAATAATTATCGTTTGCTGTCCTGTTGGACCACAGAGTGAAATTAAAAGAATGGGAAAAGAGGGATAAGTACCTCGACCTTGCTGGTGAATTGAAAAAGCTGTGAAACGTGTAAGTAACGATAATACCAATTGTAATTGGTGCCCCTGGTACAGTCACCGAAGGATTAGTTCGAGGACCAGAGGACTTGGAAATAACAGGACGAGTGACGACCATCTAAACTACTTCATTATTGAGATCGGCCAGAATACTGAGAAGAGTCCTGGAGACTTGAGGAGACTTGTTGTCACTCAAACTCCTGTGAGGAACTATCAGCTAACGCCGGTGTGAAAAACTCTCAAATGAGAATAAATAATAATAATGGAACATCAGAGTAATGGTAATACCATTTGAAATTGGTGCGCTTGGAACGATCCTGAAAGAAAGCCTGGAAGAATTGAAAATCGGGGAACGAATCGAAATCATGCAAACAATAGGATTATTCAGATCGACCAGAATACTCAAAAGAGTTTCGGAGACCTGAAGAGACTTGCTGTCACTCAGACTCCAGTGAAAGACTGCCAGCTAATGTTGGTGGGAAAAACTCTTAAGAACAACAACAACAACAATAATAATAATAATAATAATAATAATAATAATGAGGCGGAGGTGCCCGTGGTGTAATGGTTATCGTCGTAGGAAATGAACACGGCAACACGAGTTCAAATCCTGGACGAGACTGATTGCATTTCTCATAGCAATAATACCCTTGGGAAAGGTATGAATCCAGTTATTCTCCCTCCAGCTATGGGTAAATAGTAGGGCAGATTAAGTTCTTCAGCCTTGGTGAGGCAACTAGTCTAGGAGAAGGAATACTCAGAATTCAAACCTGTTAAGCTCCGCTTAAAAATTAAAAATCCTGCCCGAGCGGAAGGGTTGGTAAATATGATAATAATAATAATGACAAAAATCGCAAAAATAGCAAATGTAGGCTATGCGGTAGAGACGAAACGGTCAATCACATAATACGCGAATGCAGCAAATTAGCACGGAAGGAGTATAAGTCAAGACACGACTGGGTCGGCAAAGTGATCCACTAGGAAATGTGCAGGAAATTTCAATTCGACCACACTAAGAAATGGTATATACACAACCCAGCACCTGTCCTAGAAAATGACACACATAAACTCCTATGGGACTTTGACATACACCAAATCTCGGCCAGAAGACCAGACCTTATAATAATCAACAAAAAAAAAAAAAAAAGAGAATTTGCAAAATTGTTGATTTTGCGGTCCCGGCTGACCACAGAATAAAACTGAAATAATGTGAAAAGAAGATTAAGTGCCTCGACCTTGCTAGGGAATTGAAAAAAACTATGGAACATCCAGATGACAATTATACCAACTGTGATTGGTGCTTTTGGCACAATAACCAAAGGATTATTAAAGGGACTGGAGGACTTGGAAGTTGGTGGGCGAGTGGAGACCATCCAAACAACTACATAATTAAGTACGGCCAGAATACTGAGAAGAGTCCTGGAGACTTGAGGAGGCTTGCTGTCACTCAAACTCCAGTAAAAAGGCCATCAGCTAACGCTCATGAGAAAAACTCTAATTATAATGACAATTGTAATTGGTACGTTCGAAACGTTTCCGAAGAGCTTGATGGAATTTGAAAGTGAAATTGGAGTGAAATGATAATAACAACAACAGATACTTGGACATTGCCTGGGAACAGGTGACAGTGATACCAAATGTAGTTGGTGTGTTTGGAACAGTCGTAAATGGGAAAAGAATTGAAGAATTGGAAATTAGAGGAGGAATCGAGACCATCTCGAGCACAATATTTTTAAGATCGGCAAGAATACAGAGACGAGCCCAAGAGACCTAAGGAAACTTAAACTCCACTGAAAGAACACCAGTCAACACTAGCAAAAAACTCAGAAAGAAGTAATAATGTTCGAAAGTCTTTGCTTCGATTTGGCACAAGGCAGAATGAATGGGGCACCCAATGAAACTCGCACTCACTCATGTAGGTTCGCTAATCTAGCTTGCTAACCATTACACCATCAGAAGTAAAGGAGAACAATAATCGAATAAGGAATACAACATCATCCGGGACACTATATTTTTTAGTGGGGGTTATCCCTTAGCAGAGGATATAGTCAGTGTATTTGAAGCTCAGTCGATTGAGTGATCGAAAATTCGATGGTTTGGTTTGGTTTGTTTGGTTTTATGGCATATCAACCTTTGTAGTTTATTTAACGCCAAATCCATTTTTATGTAAAAAATCTGTTCCATTTAAAACAATTCAGTTTAGCATAAGTACACAGTTTAATTGTCAAGAACATTTATTTCAAACTATTCAAGCAGTTATATGTAACAATTCAGTTAAGTGTAAATACAGTTTTAATGTTGAAAAACAGTTCTATTTCAAATAATTCAGTTAAGCATAAGCACGCAGTTTAAATGTAAGCACGGTTTAATTGTCAAAAACATTTCTATTGCAAGCTATTCAGTTTACTCAAACAATTCATTTTAGCATAAGTATACTGTTAGTTCTATTTAACCCATAGATAGGGCCCTATCAGGTGATACCACTCCGGGCCAGAGTGGACCTGGGAGCAATGGAAATGAAGGGGTACTCCGTATTCCCCAAAGCTCCAGCGCTGCCGGAACCTCACTATCAGATTGGTTAGTGTCATATCAGGACACTCGTTAGGTTTCGTTAGGTTTCGTCTTTCCCCTCTGCAGAGGTGCAGTCAGTGTATTCTACAGCCCCAGCTGACTGGGCAATCGAAAATTCGAGTCAAGATTAATAAAATATTACAATAAATATATAATGTATATTTAGTTTTCATACCCATCCAGTAATTTTAAGCCGAAATTTTGTGCTATCTTTCGGTGTCCGTCCAGAATTTACCACGGATATTTGTTTCTGTGTTCAATAGTTTTGAATTGGTTGGTTAGAAATATGCATAAAGGTGTTATAGCCAAATGCAATATTCATGACACCAGTGTTAAGTGAAAGATTTCTTTTTTTTCTTTTTTTTTATGATAACTATACACTCGGCTACTCTTGCATTTAATCTTACTGGTCAGTAGGCCAGTCGGTCATTTATAAATAACCATTTATCATTCAAACAGACCAAATCAGATGAATGCGAATCTATTTAGTTACCATTATTTTATTACTGCGGCTCTCAAATATTTGGACTATGTCCGAGTAGATATTTACGCTAAAAGATTTTACAGACAACGAGCTTAAATATAATCACACACACACACACACACACACATATATATATATATAGAGAGAGAGAGAGAGAGAAAGAGAGAGAGAGAGAGAGAGAGAATACTTTTCCAAAGGCTATAAGTGCCAAGTGAAATGCAAAAACAGACAGGTCAAGGATTTGAATTCAGGTTTCCATATCCATTTCCTTAGACGGTAACTATATCACAACCACGATCATCATATATATATATATATATATATGTGTGTGTGTGTGTGTGTGTGTATCCAGTCGGCTCCCAAATACCATGGGTGTAGGCTATTCGTGTATAGAATATGTGAGGAATTTCATATAAATCTATAGGAGTGCTCGATGTATGGCTATTGTTGTGTACTCCCTATCCAGGTTTATATAATAAAGCTTACATACAGAGCGTATACAATGCAATTAGAAGAAAATTCAAACATGTTTAAATTGTCATTATAAATTTATTTCAGCAAAGATTATCATTATATTCTTCGACATCAGATGACTTCACACGTTTAATTTGAGGTTGAAAAGCAACTATGCATTTGCTTGAAAATCTTAATTTATAGTAGTGTTTCTTTATGTTTTCATACATACATATAGACTGTAAACCATATCTGGTGTTTTTCAGCCTCAATTTAAGCGTGTGAACTCATCTGATGAGACGAAGAATATAATGATATTCTTCGCTGAAATAAATTAATAGTGACAAATTAACCAGGTTTGAGTTTTCTTCTAATTACAATATATATATATATATATATATATATATATATATATATATATATATATATATATACAAACGAAAGTTGCTGCATAATGCCTTTAAAATTCTTGAGCTGCCATGGTTCGCTTACTGGCTGATACTAAGTTTAACGTAAACTTGGGCGGGTTTCGATCCCAGCTTCAAGCCTCCTACGTGTCTAGCCACACTGAAGAGTCGTGATACAACGAAACAGTCTCTGGATGACAATAAATTATGTCTATCTATCTATCTATTTATATATATATATATCCTCTTGGAAACATGTTTGATTCAATAGGACTGACACTTTGCTTCCGCCAGTTTTATAATTGATCCGTTCAGACCATTGTATGTGTTGTTTGACATCTGAATAAAATGAATTAAAAAGGGTGCCATATTTTTCTAAAGTTATTTCGGCCCGAGCTGGAGCCATTTTCAGAGGAACGAACAATGAAATGGCAAAGGCAATGATGATTTGTATTTATTTATAAAAAGAGTCGGAGAAAGACTAGTGGAAGAGGAATTTGTTAAAGAGAAGAAATTTACCGGAAGTAAGAGGAAGAATTGGCAGGTAAGAACTGAAGGCATTTGAGAACGTAGCTGCTACATTCGAAATTAAGCATTTGCTTTTAGAAGATTTGTTTATTATTAATATAGAAAGCTTCTAGAATTTGAAGTTTTGTTTGCTTTTTTTATGTTGTTTAAGTTGGAGGTATTTTCAGTTAGAATTTTTTTTTTTATATTTGAAGGGAGTCACGAATGTGTTTTGCAGTGTTATTAAATGGAACTAATGTTTAACAGGTGAAGTGTTGTTAATAGACTCAACAGAGTCGTTATAATCAAGCCAATGTAGGTACTTATTTTATAAGAAAACCATTACTTACCTGGTCTTGGCTGGGCTGTTTGGCATTCGTGCCGGATGGGGTATCGAAATCAATAGCAGATTCGAGGCCGAAAGGCCCCCAAGTTTGGCTGGGCCACCATCGGGTGGGCGAGCTGCAACTTTGACACCTTTGACCCCCATGTATAGCACTAGACCTTGCTGTCTAGTTTAAGCTATAACTCGGCATCCGTGCACGGGCCCAGTTCGTGAAACTGCTTGGCTCATTTGACCTACATTACACTTAGTGGGTCAATGAGCAGCATAGACCAGCAGGGCTCGAGTCTCGGCTCATGCCCGAATTTCCCCTCCCCTAAATCACCACTATAATCGGCCTTCGGTTCATTGACCTTGTGTCAAGTCTTGTCTGGTGGGAAGCAGCGACAAATTTATTTATAAGAAAAGCATTCTCCTAACGAACGTTTTAACTGTACTCTGCATCGGTTGTTCTGAGGTGACTAGTTGTGGGGTAAATCTATTATAGATGACGAGGTTAGTTTACTGAATTTGGGATAATATATATTTACTTTCATTTTTTTTGTGAGAGTCAGACGGGGAGACGTTATTACGAATTAGTGCAATTTCATCGAGTTTATAGTGTTTGTGCACCTGTTTACAAAAGATTGTTTAATGAGTTTAGGATTGTTCGATGTAGTATTATTTCCATTGCAATTAGAGTTGATATTTTTAATGAGGCTTTTTATTTTTTCGTCAGCAACATGGGTAGAGAATTCATTGTTAATGAGAGTCGTTTTAATGTATTTAAGTTCGGAGTAGATGATTGTTTTCAGGGAGGATACGAGTTTGGCACAATATAGTAGAGTTTTGATTATTACTATTTTATATTGTTCGAGACATTAGCTTTTATAATTGAGAGTGCTGGAATTCGTGCCAGTAACTTTTTTGTATGTGGGGAAAGTCTATATATATATATATATATATATATATATTGTCATCCACTGACAGACTGTCTCGTTATATCACAGCTCTTCAGTGTGACTAGACACGCGAGATGCCTCAAGCTGTAATCGAAACCTGGCTGACTTTACGTCAATTGAATATCAGACCAAAGCCATCGTCATTCTCAGTGTCAGTGGAGGAATTTTTTTACGTATATGTTTTAACATATACGTTATCAGCTATATATATATATATATTAGTCATTATATATATATATATATATAGTTATTATGTGTGTGTGTGTGTGTGTGTGTGTGTGTGTGTGTGTGTGTGTGTGTGTGTGTGTGTGTGTGTGTGTGTGTGTGTGAATATAAAAAAGGAAAACCAATATGTACACACACACATACACACACACACAAGGATGAGCTGAAAAATTAATATTCTGAAAAGTTTATATGATATCGATATCTGCCGCTGATGGGTTTTTTAACAATGGGTCTAATCATTGAAACATTGATGGCGAACATGTGTGATCCACAAGAGGGAGTACGTTAAAAATAAATCTCATTTGCTAACATTCCATGAGAGTATCTTGTCAACCAAAGAAATCTTCAGGCAATCTCCACATATATATATATATATATATATATATATATTATAATAAACTAGCTGTAATCGTGTTAATTGCTTAATGATTGCGCGAATTTCAGCCATAAATAATTTTCAAGGTTAAATCTTTGTCAATTTTTATTTCACATTGAAAAGCTGGTGAATAAGACACAACACAAATAGATAAATGAAAAGGATAAATGAAATAAATAGATAATATAAATTTAATATAACAACAATAAAAAAATTGGGGTTTAAAATTTGGAGATTTAGTTTTGTGAAGTAAGCGCGCGAGTTGTGCTTGTAAAAATTTTTATCTTGTTTTCGAAAAAAAATTTGACAAAATGTTTAGATGAGTTCTTCAATTAACAAATAAACTAGGCCACCTTGGGTGGCGTAACGGTTAGCAAGCTAACCTAGCAAACCTTCACGAGTGAGTTCGAGTCTCAGCAGGTACCCCGTTCATATGGGCTTGTGCCACATCTAAGCCAAAAGATAAAGAATGACAACAATATAATCGCAACCGAAAATAATTATTTAAAAAATATAAAATGCTTATTCAAACAATAAATAAGTGACAATCGTCTATCTTTCAGTATATATATATATATATATATATATATATAGAGAGAGAGAGAGAGATGTGTGTATGTGTGTCTTCATGCCTGTGATTGTGCATTTTTGTGTGTGTGTCTTCATGCGTGCAGGTGCATCTCTGCGTGTGTACGTGTGCCCTTGTGTGAGTGTGAGCGTGTTTGACGAATGTAAACAGTACTAAAAATTAAATTGACATGCTTCACTATAAGGATAGCTCCATCAGATATGATATCTCATTTCGCAAAACGGAGATTTACCTATGACAAAGGGCACGAGTAGAATTTTGTTTTTACTGAGAAGCATCACAATTTAATTTTTGGCATTGTCTTCTTTTTTCTCATTCCGTCAGATGTTATTCCAAACTCTCTCTCTATATATATATATAATACATATATATTAGATATATATATATATATATATATATATATAATTCATGGAATATTGAATGCAACCCTGGGTTTCATGTAGGTTTTTGCAAAACAACACAATCATCAGCCAGTTAAGAAGATGGAATCTCCATATTATATTGCACTTGGTTCGACACTTAACCACAAAGTGATTTAGTTACAACCAACACTCTTATAATATATATATATATATATATATATATATATATATATATATATATATGGATGACTATAGAGATATTTACTCCCCTACTCCCGTAGGGTTGAGTTCTCTGGCGAAGAGGTAATCGTGTTGCCATTAGCGTTCATTGCAGGCCTCTTCGTATTTGAATTGAGGTCTCGGCAGCCGTTGAACGGATGTATATAAACAAAAGTAATTGTTATTCATAACCGTTTAAAATTTACTTCGCAGCTAATAGCTGCTCGTGGCTGAATGGTTAGAGGCTTCGACTTGGCGTTTGAGTCAAACCGGGTTTCGATCCCAGCTATGGATAGCTACTGTCTAGCCACACTGATGAGTTCTGATAGAACGAAACAGATCTGTCTGTGGATGACTATATTTATATATATATATATATATATATATATATATATATATATATTGATTACTCGAGTGTAATAAAAGGACTCCAATTGACAGATGTTCCTTCATCTTTAACACGCCAACAAAAAACTGATATCGTTATCACTATTTCGACCACATATACCAGCCGAAAAACTTATCCATATATATAAATCATCGCATCATTTATGATGGAAACCTGCTATCAATTTAACAGCTTTCTTGCTTAATGTTTTCAGAAATAAAAAGAGATAGATTTGTTGAATTTAATTGGCTGTCAATAGAAAATCTAATTCAACTAGATCAAGCAAAACAAATACTTGAACTCTATATTGTTTGTATGTTTGTTTTTACGATTTAATTTGGTTCTTTTTGAATTCTTTTAAAGAATGTTCCGCTTAAAAACAGAACAAAAAAATCATAGCCCGAGGAAAAAACAAGCTAACCAATATGCAACGATTATTTTTCACTGGTAACAAATTGCTATGAATCACCGCCTTTTTTTCTTAATGGTGGTTTTTGACAATGGCTAGCGATCAACTAAATCGTACAGAGTCAAGAACGACCCCCTGAGGTTTTCTTTGACAACACTTAAGGCATCGCAAAAAAAAAAATTATGCCAGAAGTTATTTGAATCCATAAAAAAGATAGCAAGAAAATATCACTTCATTGGGAAAGTTGAGCGGCCATTTGAAGAGCTCTTCTATTGTATGGACTTTGAAGGAAAGAAAGATTCGTTGAGAAGGATTTATCAAAAGAATCAGAATATATAAATAGAGAGATAGTCATGCCTAAATGCGAAGTGACAGCTGTTCAAGATTTTCTTATGGTATGTTAAAAAAGAAAAGCGCTTGTCTTCTCAGGTTTCATAAACAAAATATCACTGCAGATATACGTGGGCTTAAACAAACACATACAAACACAAATATATCTATGTGTATGTATACATTACTTATATATATATATATATATATATATAGAGAGAGAGAGAGAGAGAGAGACAGGCAGACAGAAAGAGATGAATTGATTGTAGGAATACATATATATACTAGCTACTTATATAAATATACACGCACACAGACATAGATAGATAGATAGATACAGAGAGAGAGAGAGAGAGAGAGAGAGAAATAGTAAGATTACATATATACATTTGATAGATAGATAGATAGTAAGAATACATAAATACATTAGTTATATATATATATGTGTGTGTGTGTGTGTGTGTTTGTGTATAAGGATGTATATATATATATATATATAGAAAGAGAGAGAGAGTAAGAATACATAAATACATTAGTTATATATATATATATATATAACTAATGTATTTATGTATTCTTATATATATATATATATATAGAGAGAGAGAGAAAGATTAAGAATACATAAAATTTTATATATATATATATATATAAGGATATATATATATATATATATATATAGAGAGAGAGAGAGAGATTGATAGTAAGATTGCATATATACATTAGTTACTTATAAAAGCATATTTGTAGATATATAACGTATTGATATACTTAGTGTAAAGGTTATCATCATTGGAAATAGAATCGGATATCCGAGTTCCAGTCCTGGAGGAGGTTGTCAGAGTTTCACTTTACAGATATGCCTTTGAGTAATACATTGATTCATCTCTCCACAGCCCAGTAAATTATGGGGCAAACTGGATTCTTTATCCTTAGAAAGACAACCAAAGTAGGAGAAGAAAAATCTGAATTTAAAAAATTGAAAATCATGTCACATCCTCTTCATAGTAGAAAATGTGGGTAAATACACATACATAGTTAAAGATAGAAAAATTTATTTGTCCGCTTGTTGGTTGTTCTTGTCGGGTTTTTTTTATGGTATATCAACTATTGTAGGTTATTTAATGCGAAATCTTGCTTATATATGATTTATAAACACATCTTGTATATAACATTCTTAAACAAGACTGAGCTTTTGTACACAGTTACTTGTTTTTAGATATTGCTGTCACAATTCAACATCAATCGCTTTGATCTATTTGACCCATACATAGGACCCTATCGGGTGCTATCACTCTGGGTCAGAGTTGAACAATGGCAATGAAGGAGTACTCCATATTCCTCAAAATCTCCATGGCTGGAGCCTCACTATCAGATTATTTAATGTAATATCCAGGACACTCATTGTCGGGTAGGGGCCTTACCACTCTGCAGAGATGCAGCCCGTGTATTCTACAGCCTCAGCCGTCTGGGCTGGTATTTTTCTATTAGCGTTAAAAAAATTAAATTAGACTTAAAAAGAATTCAATGTTGTATCTCTGTACATGCATAGATATGTGTGTAAGCATATATAAAAATATATATAGTATACATGTATATATGTGTTGAAATACATAGATTAATGTATATATCGATCCACACATAGTTATAAGCGTGTGTGTGCTTACATTCTGCTTGTATGTGGGTGCATATGTGTGAACGTCTGCGTGTGTGAGGGAGACAGAGATCCTGGTGTGGGTATATAAAGATAATCCGCAGGTATATACATAGATATAGCACACACGCATGAGGATCATTTCTTATATATATATATATATATATATATATATATATATATATAAGAAACAAGCAACCCACACTTAACAAAATTAATTTTCAAACCAGTGCTAATGTACTTAAATGTCTTTAGCTACTGACACTATTTATAGAAACACATTTAAAAGCAAACGCAACACACTCCAACGGTAAAGACGCTCTTACATAATAGTTATGCAAAAACAAAATTTACATCACTTTTGTAATAGATCCTCTCCTGATGATGGCCCAAAGTAGGACAGAAAGTACTTGGAATATATACAATTATGGAAAATACATCAATCAATTCCCGCCGAATACGATAAAAGCAATACGGCAATATGAACGGATCAACAAGAGAATATGTAGACAGAAAATGTCTAATATGTTCAACGAAATTTGTATTAATGAAGAAATGGTGCCAATATATATATATATATATATATATATATAGGGCGAAGTTTGGATAGATGTTTTTATTTAGGGTCGTGGTTGTTTTTCGTTAGCTTTTTTCCTCCTTATCAATTGACGCCACCCTTATAGACAAGTAGAAATAGTGTCCTGACTGAACTATTTGATTATGGCCGTTGATCTTTGAAAATATTTCACCCAAAATCAGATGAGGCTTTCCGTTGACCCAACTTTGGATTCATCCACCTTATTTCACATCCACCATGCTGCTTTCTATGGCTTTTGGTGATATACATTGAGATAATTTTTTTTTCTTCCCTTTGATTTGTAAAGCTTCAACTTTGTTAAAGTCCACCTATTCATTTTTATCTGATTGTTCCTTTTTAATTAATAGCTGAAACAGTTATTTTTTCTATTGTTTAGATAAAGAGTAATTATATATATATATATATATTAGTTGCTTTTCATCGCAACTCTACTGGCTCTTTTTTTTTTCTGACAGAAAGGAATGTGTATCGGGTAAAGGAAAACTGATTATCCGTACCAAATTTTTAATATCCTAAGCAACGACAACGATTGACATAACAGATGTCTAATTTTCAACAATAATTCATTCTCTCTTTACTTTTATTGTTTTCACCCTGAAGTGATGCTAATTTATTTATTTTTTAGAGGAAATCTTGTCAATCATTAGTAATAGTAGTAGTAGTAGTAGTAGTATTTCACTCCTAGCCTATTTTTCTACACGCGTTTTGATTGGTGGCTTTAACTTGGGTTCGAGTAACAGAAAGTTTCCTCAAGTCTCCTGAACTCTTCTGAGTTTTCAGGTCGATCGTAACAAATGCTATAGTTTGTATATTCTCGATCTTTCCTCTGATTTCTGATTCCTCCAGTCTCATCTCAGCGTCTTTGAGGACAGTTCCGACAATAATTGCCATCATTGTCACCTTCATATTCAACAGCTTTTTCATCTCTCAAGCAAGATCCAAGTATTTGTCTATATTTTCGCTTTCTTTCTGGAATAGTTAAATACACCAGATGACAGTTACTTTTTTTTTTTTGTTAATTGACTCTTGGTCTAGTCTTTTGGCTGTGGTAGGGAGAGCCGTTTGTATATCAAAATCCAAGAGAATTTTATGTCTCATTTTCTTAGACAGATTCTGGTTTGTGCATATTCACAAATAGACACATCTTAATCTCTTGAGCAATTCCTAGTGGATCTCCTTTCCCACCCAGACGTTTCTAGTCTTATTGTTCGCTTATTACGTGAATGACCGTTTCATCTTTGTCTCTGCATAATCTGCAATTTTTACTTGTATCCTTGTGTATGAGTCTGTTTCTAACTAGTTACCTTTCTGTTCTTCTCCTCACTTTTCTTCCATTTTCCCACTAAATGGTCAAACTCCGGTACATAGACTGAGGTTTAGTTTGGTTGGTTGGTTTGTTGGTTGGTTTTACGGCATGTCAACTCTTTTTGGATTATTTAATACCGAAGACAGTCTTTTTTTTTTTTTTGGCAAACAATTCCATCGCTTTAAGTAACGATTCCTATCTTTCATTTTAAACACTTTATTATCAGTTGCAATACTAATGTTTTAAAAACATTACACTAATTTCTTTTCGGATGGATTTCACAATGATTTTAAACAGGTAAACCCTTCATATTTATGTGTGATATCAATGTTTTAAGAGCAAATGTAGTTTGAAATCACTTTAAACATTGTCTCAAACCGATCTAGTAGACCGATATATAGGACCCTAACAGTTAATAGAACGCCGGTTGAGAGGGACCTGAGAGTAATGGCATATCAAAGCCATATTTCAAACTTCCTAGAACTCCTAAACAATCTTTTTTTTCTTGTTTTGTTACGGATAGCAGTTGAGCGTCACTCCAACTAAATGGCGTCTGACATGAAAACATTAAGTAGTATTACTTTTTCTATCTGTCTATTACCGGAACCAATTTAATATCATTACAAAGGATACGTATGGAACCAGTTTTCAGTGAGAAAACATTACTTGTTCACAGTCGCCGTCTCCATGCAGTTTCGCTTGTGTTTAACAACTGATTGTATAATGCGCTCATCAGAAGTTTAACTGAAACAAATTAAAGAATAAAAACTGAACCGATCACTTCTTTGGCTCATATTCGAAACACCAATCTTGTCAATTGAATCTGTTCCCTTCGGTCTCCGTGTGATTTTGCAAATCCATAAAAAAAAAATTTCATTCGGTGGTCTTTCTTTTCATGCGTTCACACCTAGGGGATATCCCAATGTTATTGACATCGTTTCCAACACACTGGAGCCGATACACATCTCTATACACTTCTGCCTGTTTTTAATTGACTGATTCAGTCCAATAAGCTGATTGAAGCGCTTTTCAGTTAGTCGGTTGACTGCTGTGCTGGGTCATAAGGAACGTGGCCTTTCACCCGCATTTCTGTTTCCACAACTGAAACACTTTACATACCGGCTAACTTTTCTTCTACCAGAAGGAATTCAGTGACACACATCTGCTTAATGTTTTCGTGTCAGACGTCATTTAGTTGGACTGACGCTCAACTGCTATCTGTAACAAAAAAAGAAAAAAAATGATTGTTTATTGGAAGGTTCAAATTCTACTGTCATACCATCAATATTTTTGCTCTAGAGCCGTAGATTAACAAAATAAAATAGGAGTCTTCTCTTACGGAGCATCTCTCTCTCTCTCTACATATATATATATATATATATATATATATATATATCAATTTCTCCTTCTTTCCGATCTATCTATCTATCTGTCTATTTTCTCTCCACTTTTTCTTTCTCCTGTCTATCTATCTATCTATCTATCTTCTCTTCAGTCTTTCTTTCTTTCTTTCTTTCTATCGATCTATCTCATGATCTATCTATCTTTATTTTTTTGTCGACTCTATTTCTTTTTCTATCTATCTATCCATCTCTTTTCTCTCCACTTTTTCTTTTTCCCTTCCTCCTGTTCATCTATTTTTCTATTTATCTCTTTCTTCTGCACTTTTTCTCTCTTTCTTCCATCTATCTATCTATCAATCTATTTTCTCTTCACTCTTTTTTTTATTTCTTTCTTTCTTTCTTTCTTCTATCTGTCTATCGATCTATCTCATGATCTATCTATTTCTTTTTATATCGACTCTATTTCTTTTTCTATCTATCTATCTATATATATATATATATATATATATATATTTCTTTCCACTCTTCTTCCTTCCGTCTATCTATCTTTTTTCTCTCCACTTTTTCTTTCTCCCTTCCTTCTATCTATCTATCTATCTCTTTTATCTCTACTCTTTTTTACTTCATTCCTTCTTTCTATCTATCCATCTCTTTTCTCTCCACTCTTTCTTTCTTTCCTTCCTTCAATATATCTATCAATCTCTTTTCTCTCCACTTTTTTTATTCTTCTATATATCTGTCCATCTCTTTTCTCTCCACTCTTTCTTTCTTTCTTTCTTTCTTTCTTTCTTTCTTTCTATCTCTTTTTTCTCCATTTTTTCTTTTTTCTTTCTTTCTATCAATCTATCCTGTTCGACTCTATTTTATTTTTGTTTCTCTCCCTTTTTGTTATCCTTGCAGTTTCCCCTTTCATTTTCCTCTGTGATTCACTAACTGGCTTATAGGATTTTATGAAGCCTTCTCCAAATGTCACTGGAGCAATACGATTTAATCGTACCGGGTCTTCTGTACCGGTGATTTGGCAACCGTCACAAGCATTAAATTAACCGTTTCAAAAGCTGACATGTGCAATCTCTGCTGAAAGATAACTGACATACACACAAGCTCCCAACTGAGATGAATATATGGATACACAAAAATGCACAATTGTAAAAACAGATATAGGTGTGCTCCAATAGGTATCAAATATGGGTGCTTCACGGAATTCATACATTTTATAGAATATATCGGACGATTTCTTTTGATAAGAAAAGCTGAATAAGGTTTATTGTCGCAAGAAACATTCTTTTATGGATTTATACTCTAAACATTCTTGTATCAGTTGATATTGTCTTATCTCATATGTAGGTCGATCCCAATTTTCTTAATAAATTCAACCAATAATAATAACAGCACAAAATAACCCCATAAGGACCAACAATGTTACAGCAAAGATAGATAATACGCAACAAAATATCAAATGTTGGTGATGTGGGGATTAACGATTAATCTCATAAGTGGATGCAGCAAATTAGCGTAAAAAAAAACTGTGCAAGATTAGTCAAGACTGGGTGGAGAAAGAGGTCCACTGGATTTTTTTGCAAGAAATTTAAATCTAACCATAGTACTAAAGTTGGTTGCACAAACCAGAATCTGTCTTGGAGGATGAGACGCAAAATTCTCTGGGATTTTGAGATACAGAGAAATCACCTAATTTCGGCCAATAGACAAGACTTAGTGATGATGAACAAAAGAAAAAAAAAACAAAAAAAACGGAAAAGGGGAAAACGTATTAAATTGAGGAATTTACCCTCCATGCGGACTACAGAGCAAAAATCAGAGAAAACGAAAAAGGAGACAAGTACTTAGACCTTGCCATAGAACTAAAACATTTATTGAAAATGAAGGTAACAGTAATAACAGTTATTATTGGTGGACTCTGAACAATCCTCATAAGCTTGGTAAAGATAACTGAGAGAGCTGGAAATCGGAGGATTTGCAGAGACCATCCAAACTAAAACATTACTGAGATCGGCCAGAATATTGAGAAGAACCATGGAGACTTGAAAAGACTTGCTGTCTCTTGAACTCCACTAAAATACCATCAATCAACTCAGGTGGGAAAAACTCTATATGAATAATAATAATAATAATAACTGCCAAGCTCTTGCTTGAGAACTGAAAAAATTATGGCACCTGAAGGTCACGGTGATACTAATTGTAATTGGCTCGCTCGGTAAGGTCACCAAAGGACTGGTACAGGGACTGGAGAATTTGAAAATAAGAGGACGAGTGGAGACCATACTAACAACAACATTGTTGTGATCAGCCAGAACACTGAGGAGAGTCCTGGAGACTTAAAGGGACATGCTGTCACTCAGACTCCAATGAAAAGCCATCAGGTAACGCTGGTGTGAAAGACTCTAAAATAATAATAATGATAATTATAAATTTTCTGGGAATACAGATACATTCCGATCAAATAAGCCGAACCATTTTATTCACAAAACAACTGTTTATTTTAATGCTTTCTCTCTCTCTCTCTCTCTCTCTCTCTCTCTCTCTCTCTCTCTTTGTATATATATATCTTATCGTGCCATCAGTACGGATAACCCTGACCCTCTCTCACCACCCATCCCAATCGTTCATCGCTTCCGGTAGGTCCTCAGGGCTACACCCAATATCCACACAAAGCTGCTGTATGTCGGTTCGAGCTGGTCGCCCTAAATTTTCTCGGCCATGTGAAGGGGTCCATAGTAGTACATCACTTATGAGCTCGTCCCTACTTTTCCAGCAGTGTCCTGAATGTCTAGTTCGTCTAACTTTGATAGTTTTCGTGATGGGTGGTAGGTGGCCGTATAGCTGCTGCTTTGTAAGGTGTTGCCTCCAGGTCTTGTTCAAAATTGCTCGCAGCATTCTTGTGTAGTTGCCGTCAAGCTTTTTCTCCATACGTTTAGTTAGCGTCCATATAGTGCATCTATATAGCAGTATCGACACGACCGCTAGTTGGAAGAAACTACGCTTCATTTTATCTGTCAGGTCTGACTTCCATATGACCTATAGCCAATTGAGAGTTGTCCATACCTTTGCTAGTCGCGGTGTCGATATCTGTTTCGGTTGATGAGACACTGCTTCCTAGGTAGGTGAATTTGTCAACTAGTTTCAGTGAGCTACCGTTTAGAGTGGAAATGTCGCCTTTTTGATTAAAGCACATATATTCCGCTTTGTGTGCATTGACATAGAGGCCAATGCCTACAGCAGCTCGTTCCAGACTATGCAATTGGGTTTTGGGTTCGGCGGGTGCATTTGCAAGAAGCGCTCTGTCAACGGTGTAGTTGGCGTATATTTATATACATATATATATAAGAAAGATAATACGGAAAATCAAAATGAAAAGTTTTGGTATAATGAAATATGACTTTTTAGAATGAGTTTTAAGTTTCCAGACTTTTTTCGCATGGACACTTTTATTGATACCACACGCATGAAACTCTAGTCCCCTTCGAAGTAATCTCCTCCGGCTGCAATACACTTGTTGTACCGTTTCAACAACTTCTGGAACGCCCCATGGAAGTCCTCTTGTGTGAGCGTGTCAATGACCTTCGTCACAGCCTCTTTCATCTCCTCAATTGTCTCATAACGACAGCCTCTGAGCTTAGGGAATAACCAAAAGTCACAAGGAGCAAGGACTGAGCTACAGGGAGGCTGAGGAACGGTCTTGATGCCCATCTTGATCAAATAGTCTGTGACAACGATGGAGTTGTGGACTGGTGCATTGTCCTGGGGGAAATGTCACTGACCCGATGAGTGCTGGCTTCTTCCAACGGAATCTCTTCCTGAACTCCCTTAAAACCTCAACATAGTAACCCTAACCCCAACCCTTTGGCCAATCAACCCTGGTGCATTGACTTTCTTACTCCTCCCACACCTCTCATCATCCCTTACAGACTCCCTGCCTTCCTTGAATCACTTATGCCACTCAAAAACTCATGCTCGATTCATGCAAGATGGTCGAAAAGCAGTCCATACGTTTCTATGGCATTATTTCCAAGTTTAAAACAGAGTTTTATTGCATATCGTTCTTCTAAAGTGTCCTCACGTCCAGATTGCATTTTTGAAATTCACCAGCTGTGACAATCGGGCTTTAGTGTGTTGTATTCCAATTGCTGCTGTAGCTGTTCATTTGAAGCTGAAATCATAAAAATTGGTCAGTCATCTCATAAGATGTATAGCAATAAGATTCTGAATTTTCAAGAGTCTACATCAATTTTAAATGCCTGTACAAAAAATATCTGGAAACTTATTGAAGTCACCACGTATTTTGAAAATAAAATCCACTCAGAATAGAGAAGCGTGATAATATATATATCAGATCTAGTTTGTTGTTAATAAAGGCGAAAACAACTTGCTACTAGTAGAATGAAAAGTAGAAATATGTTTCGCCCTCTGTGACCAAAGCAAAACTGTCAAGACTCACCAAGTGAAAATATATTTGATAAAATTGATAAAAAAAAATCGACGAAAAATCTACTACAATATAGTTAAAAAGTAATTATTGTTGTCTGAAAAATATAAAATATAAACGGGCATAATCTTAAAATTTTAAAAGAAAAGTCTAATGACCAGAATGACAGATGCAAAAGATAACAGGAACGATGGAAAGATATATATTGGTGTCACTGAAGTGAATTGGAAATATAGATGGAACAACCATAGCCTTACCTTCATTACGTGAAGATATTAAAACAGTAAATAATCCAAATCTGTATTCCAAGTAAAATATTCAACGGGAAAATCTGCCGTAATGAAATGAGATAGTGTCCAAAAAGACCAATCTAATAAAAAAATTTAAAGAAAAGTAAAGTTGGTAACCTTAGTCGAGGGTGACCTGAAGGCTCCCTTTTCAATAGCTACTACACCGAGGTGTTGAGAAGGGCGCTACAACACTCCCTGGATTGCTCCACTTACCCTTGATCCGTAACTTAACATGCTGAGTGTTAAGCAAGGTGACCTCAAGTATCATTTTTGAGTCTTTGGTACGACTCAACCTGGGACTGAACCGCGGTTTCCCGGACTAGTGGCGAGCACTCGACTCATTAGGCCAATGGCCCGGTTAATAAAAGGAGGTGCCCGTGGTGTAATGGTTATCGTCGTAGGAAATGGACACGGCGACATGAGTTCAAATCCTGGACGAGACTGATTGCATTTCACATAGCACTAATACCCTTGGGAAAGGTATGAATCCAATTATTCTCCCTCCAGCTATGGGCAAATAGTAGGGCATACTATGTTCTTCAGCCTTGGTGAGGCAACTAGTCTAGGAGAAGGAAAACTCTGAATTCAAACCTGTTAAACTCCGTTTAAAAATTGACCTTGTGTCATATCCTGCCCGAGCGGAGGGGTTGGTAAATATGAATAAAAGATATGGGTCGTATTTAATAGCATATAAACCCTTGTTGGTTATTTAATGCAAAATCTTCTTTATATATGTACATATTCGGTCATGTGTGTGTCTGTGTGTGATTTGTAAACGAATAATTTGTGGTTAACATTTTAAACAAGTTAAAGTTTATTCGTTTGCATTCGGTTAATTAGTTTCAAATATTCTTATTTAATACTAATAATTCTTTTTACCCTGTATTCCAATCTCATTCAAAACTAATCATTTGTTTATTAATAATTAAATCATTTCAAGTTTTGGCTTAGGTTAGATTATTAAGTTTAAGGGCATATCAACCTTTGATGGTTATTTAGTACCAAATCCTGTTTATACATATATTATTTAATTAAGTAATTAGTTTGTTGACAACTCCGTTTTCAAACGACTTTCAACTCATTTGTTCGCACACAGATAGTTAGTTTCAAGTATTGCAATTTATTGTCTGCACTCTCTTGAATAGTTTTATGTATTTTCATTTGTTTTTTGTATAGTTTAATGGTTTCAGGCATATCTCTCTAATTCTAATAATTCAATTTAATATTCATTTATTTATACACAGTTAAATGGTTTCGTTTCGTTTGGTTTTATGGCATATCAACCATTGTAGGTTACTTAATACTAATTCCTCTTTTTTCATATGTACTAAATATATAGGATTTGGTTTGGTTTGGTTTGGTTTTATGGCATATCAACTTTTATAGGTCATTTAATGCTAGATCCTCTTTATATATATATATATATATATATATATATATATATATATATATATATGTATATATATATATATATATATATTAAATATACATGATTTGGTTCGGTTTGGTTTTATGGCTTATTGTAGGTTATTTAATGCTAGATCCTCTCTCTCTCTCTCTCTATATATATATATATATACATTAAATATATATGATTTGGTTTGGCTTGGTTTGGTTTTATGGCATATCAACCATTGTAGGTTATTTAATGCTAGATCCTCTTTATATATATATATATATATATATATATATATATATATATATATATATATATATATATATATATATAAATTAAATATATATGATTTTGTTTGGTTTGGTTTTATGGCTTATCAACCATTGTAGGTTATTTAATGCTAGATCCTCTTCATATATCTATATATATATATATATATATATATATATATATATATATATATATGTATATATATATATATATATATATATATATATACTCATTAAATATATATGATTTGGTTTGGTTTGGTTTGGTTTTATGGCATATTAACCATTGTTGGTTACTTAATGCTAAATCCTCTTTTTCATATGTATTAAATATATAGGATTTGGTTTGGTTTGGTTTAGTTTAGTTTGGTTTTATGGCATATCAACCACTGAAAGTTTAATTTAATGCCAAATCAATGTTCTCACGTATAAACTGCTCTATTTCAAACATTTCAGTTTAATACATTTATACTGTTTAAAAGTATTGTATCGTGGTAAGGAAATGATACACAGTGAAATAAAGTTAATTGTTTATCAACTCAAGTGTTACAGTCTGACTAGTACAATAAGTCTCGCGCTGTTGGTGTTACGTCCGAAGTTGGTCTTATTACTGGCTGATGTCCTTCAGAACTTTCTCTCAGCTTCCTTTTGTCTACCCTTCTGGTTTCCAAACACGGCGTCTTTATAGGGGGTTCATACCTTTTCCCAAGGGTATTTTGGTTGTTCTTGTTTTTTTTGGGGGGAGGGGTAACTTCTCTTGCGTGAAATTAATTCTATGATTTATTAAGTAAAACAAGTTTTTCAGTGACACATTGTGTCTTTTGGATGTACAATCTAAAAATCAGTCAAAATTCAAACAAATACATATAGGGAATACCTTGTGGACACTTTGAATGGTGTAAAAATTATTGAGCTCGACTAGCCAACCGTTGTTTGTGAGTTCGATTCTTAACGAGTGATTCAGACTTTTGGCTTTGCAGCAGACTTGGTTCGGTTTGGGAAATGATAACGGAAGATTTCGTTCAGAAATAAGACATAAAAAAAAAATTAGCCAAACTATGCTAGATAGAAAAAAAATATCAATCAATTTATGAATTATCGATTGATGGAACAAAGTGATTTTTTTTGTGTGCAAGGAATAGAAAGAACTATTTCTGTTATTAACATCAAAGGTCTGTGTCGCTTTTTGTCATTAATATTGCTGATTTTCAAACTCAGCATTTTTTGTAGCTCTGTTTTATTTTTTGATTTGCTAAAGTTATAAAAAATACGAAATCACTATTTCTTTATATATATATATATATATATATATATATATATATATATATATATATATATATATATATACATGCGTGTGTGTGTGTGTGTGTGTTACACGTTACATGTACGTATATACGTCTGTATACACATATATATATATATATATATATGTGTGTGTGTGTGTGTGTGTGTGTGTGTGTGTGTGTGTGTGTGTGTGTGTGTGCTACTAGAGGTACAAATACGCAATGTCATCCAGGCATTTCTATCTGTCGCTGTCTGTCTGTCTGTGTCTCTCTCTCTCTCTCCATCTCTCTCTCACTCGCTCGCTCGCTCTGCACACACACACACACACACACACACACACACACACACACACACATATATATATATATATATATATATATATATATATATATATATATATATGTAAACTGATATTTATGCATTTCAAATATCAATAGTTTTTTTTATTTTGTTCTGTTCATTTATTTATATTGTATAATCATTTATGTTTTTATTTCTTATCTATCTAACGATATATATATATATATATATAAATATGTATATATATATATATATATATATATATATATATATATACAACATACATATATATATATCTCTCTCTCTGTCTCTCTCTGTCTCTTAATGTATATATATATATATATACATCTATTCTTGATGTAAAATATGTATTTTTTAACAACGTCTAGAATAACTTTTTAAAACAAAGATATCATTTAATTTTTGCAAGAGACTTTTTTTTATGAATACAGACATAAGAATATTGTGATTTCTATATTTGTCCGTTTTGTCTTTTTTTAAAAACAACCTGAAGGATATTCTGCCCTTCTAAAGCGTTAAAATATATATGATTGATGTTAGTACATTAGATCAAGAAGTTCATTTTTTGTTTGTTTGTTTGTTTTTTGGTGTTTTTTGGACGCAACATACAAAACTTTGTAAAGAAAACACTCATTTACTGAGAGATATAAGCAGATAATTTTTTTATGAATATGTTTACACATATACATATATGCAAGTAAACACGCAACCCTAAAAAACACATATATATATACATACACGTATATATATATATATATATATATATATATATATATATATATATATACGTATTTATAACACAAGGAGTGAAATGCAACTCAATTGCAATTTTAAGAAGGGTTAGCGTACGAAAGTTAACGAGTAGAGTCTGCCCTACTATTATTGCATCAGTGGAGAAGAAATTGTTGGATTCATGACTTTTTAAAAGCTATTAGCCCAATGAGTAATTCAAATTCTCCTTATATCTATATACATATGATTGAACAAGCATTGAGCAAGAAATGAAAAATAGTCTATGATTTGCTTAACGCCGGAACCAATTCAAAGTTTCTTTGTCTATCGTATACAAAATAAAGAAAAAAAATACTGAAAAAGAGCTTTTTCAGGAAAAGGGTAATGGAGGACTAAAGAAAAAAACCAAAAGGCTTTTTAATTGTTCTTGCTACAGTGATTAAGAAGGACCCCACATCGTCGAGAAAAAAAAGCATGCAAATGAATTGAAAATCCACGAGAAAACTGTGAGAATATCAATTAAACAAGATTTAAGCCCTGACCTTAACTCCCCTGATTACGCTATATGGGGCGTTTTAGGAAACAAAACAAATGCAACATCCCATCCAAATATTGATTCGCTTAAGACTGTTGTTGAGAAAGAATGGAATAAAATGTTGGAAGAATTTATTTTGAAAGGATGCAAAATAATTTTGAAGGCGTGTTGATACAATAATTGAAAAGAATGGCGGCCATATTCCGTAAATTTCCTTTTTTTTTTTCTCTCTATATTCCTATTTTGTTGTTTATTTTTTTAAATTGAAATCAATCTTGTTTGATAATTGAGTCGTTTATTATTATTCGAGAATATTCTTAATTTTGCTTCTGCACCCTATATATATATATATATATATATATATATATATATATATATATTACACGTGTGTTTATGAATGAATTTTTATGGTTATATTACTATTTCATATAGCTTACTTAATGATTCTCTCTCTCTCTCTCTCTCTCTCTCTCTCTCTCTCTCTCTCTCTCTCTCTCTCTCTCTTAACAAATATATATAGATATATATATATATATTCAAATAAGACGTACAAGACATTCGGGACACTGCTGATGTAGCAAGAACGAACTCATAATGGACGTTCTCTGGTGGACGCCTTCATATGACTGTTACAGTGTTGGCTGACTAGCGAGAACTTAGCAACAGCTCTCCGCGGTCACAGGATATAGTCTGGAAGACCTGTCGTGAGCAATGGAGGAAATAGATGGATGGAGAGTGCGAGAGAGAGAGAGAAAGAGAGAGAGAGAGAGAGAGAAAGAGTCAGAGAAATCCGCGCTAGAAGAGCGACATGTGGATGATAATGATAATATATATATATATATATATATATGTATACAAACTAACACCAAAAAAAATTTGGATGATTTGAAAGTGCTTAAATTATAACCATATCAGCTGTATTAAAACAGAAACAATTTGAATATAACCTCCTTCGTTATATTTCATGGAATTCATTCCGACCCATGCAGTTAAAACTAGAATATCATATATATATATATATATATATATATATATATATATATATATATAAATACTTGTGAAATAACTAATTAGGGAAGGTTTATGAACCAATTCCCGCCGAATATCATAAGATCGATACAGCAATTCGAAAGGATTAACAAAAAAATATATACACAAAAAATATCTACTATGTTTAATCAAATATGTATAAATGAAGAAATGCTACCAATATATATATATATATATATATATATATATATATATATATATATGTATGTGTGTATGTGTGTGCTGCCAGGTAGAATGTTCTGTGGTAGATCAACCCTAGTAGGTTATTTAATCCCAAATCCAATTCATACATTTTTGATTTGTTGGTAACACTGTTTTTAAATGCGCCTGAGTTCACTGGTTTCAAGTACTCCTATGAAATAGTAATAATTCAATTTAACATCAGTCATTTGCTTTCCCACCGATATGTGGTTCCAAGTATAGCAAATGATTAATTAACTTTATTTGACCCATTGATAGGACCCTAACATGTACTACCACTCTGACTCAGAGTGGATCTGAGAGTAATGGTGATAAAAGGTTGCTCCACATTTCCCAAAGCATCAGAACTTGAGCCTCACTATCAAATGGAGTTTAGTGGCTTATCTGACACACTCGGAGTAGGTGTCTTAGCCTTCGGCAAAAATGTACTCAGTGTATTCTATAGCCCCAGACGAGTATGCTTATATGTACTTATATATATATATATATATATATATATATATATATATATGTGTGTGTGTGTGTGTGTGTGTGTGTGTGTGTGTGTGTATGAAATGAATGTATATATATATATATATATACATTATGGAATTACCCAATATTGAGGAAACAATTATGAAATTCATTGCCAAGAACATTATAACATTAATTTAAATATGACCCTGTCGGCTGGGGCTGCAAAATACACTGGCTGCATCTCTGCAGAGGAGTAAGACTCCCCCAACGTGTGTCCTGGATATGACATTATACCATCTGATGGTAAGGCTTCATTAATGCTAGAACATTACGGAATGCGAAGTACCCTTTTATTGCTATCGCTCCTAGTTCCACTTTGGCCCTCATTGGTAGCACCTAATATGGTCCTATCTATGGGTCGACCCCCACACATGGCCGTGCAAAAGCAGGACGACCAGCACGAACATACATTCAGCAACTATGGGAGGATACGGGATGTTGTCCAGAAGACCTGCCTGAGGCGATGAACGATAGGGAAAAGTGGCGAGAGAGGGTCAGGGATATCCGTGCTACCAGCACGACATGATGATGATGATGATGATGACTTATGCTAAACTAAGTTATTTGGGATAGAACTGTTTTTACATTCAACTGTGTGTAAACAAAAAAAAAACTACGTATGCTAAAATGAATTGTTTGAAATAGAATTCGTCGATCATTTAATTGTTTGTAAACAAATGACTGATGTTAGTGATTTATAGCAATACTTGGAACCATTTGACTTTGACTTAGCTGAATAGTTTGAAATAGAACTGTTTCATGTATAAAAATGGATTTGGCATTAAGTAACCTACACTTGTTGGTATACCATAAAACTAAACCAAACTAAAATTAATTTAAATAGATTAATCTAGTTTGATTAAGATATGTATTCTTGATGTGAAGACGTAAATTCGTATCGTCTCCACATCAAGCAAACACTCTACCTTTTCCAGTTCAAAATGGTAATAGTTCATTTCAAAATGGGAATAGTTCAGTTCAAAATAAGAAATTTAAAATAAAAAGAATTAAATTTATAAACATCTTTGGTGCTACAACCACACCCATTTTGAACTGGAAAAGGTATAGATTCCATTTAGAGAAATGGGTATGTACAGAAAGTTGATATATATCAAAGATGAGAAAAATGGATGAGTCCAAAAAAAAAAGTAAATTTAGGTAAGATCAGATCACTATTGCTCCCTTTTATAATATTTATCAGCCAAAATGTTCAAGTATTAGATAAAAGATATATTGTGTCTTATCTGTTATTAGTTTATTTACCGCTAAATAAAATAAAGTAAATAGAATAAAAACAACACAAACATCCTGTGTGTGTGCCAATGTGCCATAATTTCTGCCTGCGGTCGTATATGAACACAAATTTCACATGCAGAAAGAGATGAGAGATTATCTCACGAATTTTGGCAGCTGAGTGGTAAAAAGACCGCGGGGAAAGATAAATTTATTTGGTAAGGTTTATAGCCGAATATTTTCCCTTGATTATTCTCGTAATGCAGGTAAATATCACCTGATTAAATACAGATTCATTACAGGGCCACAGTTGACTTAAATTACGAGGGAAGGTTGAAAAATTCATAGCCTAACCAAAGTACTCTTACGGAAATTTACCAAATGATGTTTAGTTTTCAACACAGATCATTATTCGGTCCACATATTTCTTTCCTTATTCGGTCCACATATTTCTTTCATTATTCGGTCCACATATTTCTTTCATTATTCGGTCCACATATTTCTTTCATTATTCGGTCCACATATTTCTTGCCTTCTTTTTACAGTGCCCTGATTCCATTGATTCAAAGTTATCAATAGCAGAAATGACTTCATCATATGAACATTTTAGCAAATGAACTTTTAAGCCCCACTTGATATATATATATATATATATATAAGCGCGTGTGTGTGCGTATGTGCTGTGTAAATGGCGGCATATAAGTCAATCTTTTAAGCTTGAAAATGTCTCTACAAGACTAGGAGTCGACATATACAGTAGAACTAAAATCAAAACCTTCACCCTGTGTTAAAGCTCAGGATTTTAACTCTGCCGTATAAGCTGAAAAGAGTTTCCGTAATGTGGTGGTTAACGTGCTGAACTGTGACATCGTAGTAAGCGAGTTCTAACTCCAGTTTATTTTCAGGCATATACTCCTGTGAATGGTATGAACACCTCTATCCTCTCTGCAATGGTTTAAATATTACCACTATAATCCTTCTACAAGGATGGCTTTGATATTAAATGGCCCATCATAGTTGATATATCATTCAGCAAAGAAACTTAAAAATCGTATAAATCGACCCCTAGCTTTGTATTACAAACTTCAAAGACTTTCTTATACGGCGCCATTTACTATATATATATATATATATACCTCTACGTGTAGATGACGACAGAGAGTATATATATATATATATATATATATATGAAACCCCTTATCCTACCAGCTATGGGTTAAATAGCATCACTGCTGTTCAACAAGAAGGATGGCTTTGACATTAAATAACCCTCGAAGGTTGATATGCCATTAAACAAAAAAACCAAACCAAACCTCTACGTGTGTCTGTGTTACTATGTTTGTATCTAAGCTGTTGCTGTGATAGTAATACAGCATATATACAAAACCTGGACGCAAACGAAATGCATAAAGAAAAAGTAATATATATATATATATATATATATATATGTGTGTGTGTGTGTGTGTGTGTGTGTGTGGCAACTTCACAAATATGGTGCGTACTGTTTTGAACAAATCCTGGAAGCAGCATCCCACAAAATGGCAGCTCTACAACCACTCACCTCCCATCTCACAAACTATCAACATAAGACCATCAAGGCATGCGGGAGACTGCGAGAGAAGTAAGGATAAGGACAAACTCATAAACGACATTCTCTTGCGGACATCTTTACAAGGGTCCGGCAGTTTTGGCCGACTACTAAGGACTCACATATATCAGATCTCTGGACACTGGATGCAGGCGAGAATGACTACCCAGTGTGATATACGATAGAGATAGATGGCGACAGAGAGTCAGGGGACTCTACACTATCAACATGACTTTATATATACATATATATTAAGTTATGTTGATAGCTTATAGTCTCCTGGTATACAACGAAACAGTCTGTCTGTTGTTGATAATATATATATATAAATATATATATATATATATATATATATATATAAAGCTACTGCATCGCTGGATTATAGTAAACATTCATATATACAAACTGATACATGTGAATGTTCCCAAATTAAGGCTCAATGGTTGGTTGGTTGGTTGGTTTTACGGTCAAGCAATATTTGGATTATTTTATGCGTAAGTCAGCATCACTTTGCGTTTTTTAACCATTTACATAGTTTCAGGTAACTATTCCAACAGTACCTCAGAAGAACGACAAAGCTTTTTAAAGGTATAAATACCTGGCCAATCCCTCTATTATAATTCCTGACTCCTTTAGAGTTTTTCACATCAATGTGAAGGGATGGTTTTTCACTGGAGTTTGAGTGACAGCAAGTCTCCTCAAGTCTCCAGGACTCGTCTCAAGATTCTGGCCGTTCTAAGCAATGCTGTCGTTTGGATAGTCTATACCCGTCCGCTAACTTCCAAGTCCTCCAGGACTTTTAAAAATCCTTTAGTTATTGTGCCTAACGCACCAATCACAATCTGCACAATCGTTAATTTCATGTTCGACAGCTTTTTCAATTCTCTAGTAAGGTCCAGGTACTTATCCTTCTTTTCACTTTCCTTCAGATTTATTCTGTGGTCCACCGGGACAGTAAAGTCGACAATTTTGCAAATTCTCTTTTTTTTGTTGATTATTTTGAGGTCTGGTCTTCTGGCCGGGATTATTATTATTATTATTATTATTATTATTATTATTATTATTATTATTATTCTCTTTTGAGTGTTTTTCACGGCAACATTAGCTGATAGTTTTTCACTGGAGTATGAGTGACGGCAAATCTTCTCAAATCGTCTAGATTCTTCTTAGTATTCAGGCCGGTCTCAACAATATTGTACTTTAGATGGTCTTCACTTGTTCGCTTATTTCCAAGACATCCATTCCCAGTAAAAATCCTTTGGTGACTGTACCGGGTGCACCGATTATACTTGGTATCACCGTTACTTTCTTGTTCCATTGTTTTTTTAGTTGTCTATTCTCTTTCTTTCACTTTCACCCTGTTGTCAGTCCGAACGGCAAAATCCACTATCCCCTGGTTCCCTTTTATTTGTTGACTACAACTAGGTCTGGTCGCCTGGTCGAGATTAGGTGATCTGTTTGTATCTCAAAATCTCAGAGAATTTTGTACATCTCATTTTCTATGGTGGAATATTTCGTTGTGCACATACCATTTGTTCGTACGGTCAAATTGAAACTTCTTACACATTTCCCAGCGGATCTCCTATCTCATCAATTCATATCTTGTTTTTTATTCTTTTTGTGCTAATCTACTGCATTAGCTTATACGAGGATCATTAAATAAGTTTCCAGACTTTTTTCGTATGGACACTTTTATTGATACCACACGCATGAAACTCTAGTCCCCTTCGAAGAAATCTCCCCCGACTGCAATTCACTTGTACCGTTTCAACAACTTCTGGAACGCCCCATGAAAGTCCTCTTGCGTGAGCGTGTCAATGACCTTCGTCACAGCCTCTTTCATCTCCTCAATTGTCTCATAACGACAGACTCTGAGCTTAGAGAATGACCAAAAGTCACAGGGACCAACGTCTGGACTATTGGGAGGCTGAGGAACTGTCTTGATGCCCATCTTAGTCAAATAGTCCGTGTCAAGGATGGAGTTGTGAACTGGTGCATTGTCCTGGTGGAAATGCTCCTGACCCGATTGGAAGAGTGCCGGCCACTTCCGACCGAATCTCTTTCGTAACACCCTCAAAACCTCAACACAGTAACCCTAACCCCAACCCTTTGGCCAATCAACTCTGGTCTATTGACTTCCTTACTCCTCCCACACCTCTCATCATCCCTCACAGACTCCGTGCCTTCCTTGAATCTCTTATGCCACTCAAAAACTCATGCTCGATTCATGCAAGAAGTCTGAAGCATTCCATAAGTTTCTGTGGCATCATTTTTTCCAAGTTTAAAACAGAGTTTTATTGCCTATCGTTCTTCTAAAGTGCCCTCACGTCCAGATTGCATTTTTGAAATTCACTAGCTGTGACAATCAGGCTTTAGTAGGGTGTATTCGAATTCCTGCTGTAGCTGTTCATTTGAACGTGAAATCATAAAAATAGGTCAGTCATCTCATAAGATGTATAGCAATAAGATACTGAATATTCAAGAGTCTACAACAATTTTAAATGTCTGTTCAAAAAAAGTCTGGAAACTTATTGAAGGCACTGCGTATGAGTTATCGTTTCGTCTCTATCACAACATAATCTCCACCTGCTATTTTATTGCATCATGTCTATTCTTGCTTTGACATAGTTCTTAAGGCATTGTTTTGTGCTGCTATCGGGATAGATTCAGTTTCTCTCTTAAGGTTTTCTTTTCGTATCCATATTGAAGTTTTCACGTGCACGATTTTCCTGTCTCTTGGAAAGTCCTTAGAATTGTTTTTCTTCCATTATGTTTTCTGATTATTTTTGTTCCGTTGATATTTATGCTGTCTTTATTGTTTCTGGTCACTGTATATAATATTCCACGGCGCTTTTTTATTTCTAGTTGCGGTATCGATGCACCGATACTATCTTGAATGCTGACAGTCCTCTTCCTCCTTCTTTTCTTGACACGTACAATCAGTCTGTTTAGGTCAAGGATGTAAGGCCTTATATATAATCATGAGTTTTCTCATTTTCTTGTCCATTTGTTGAAGTTCTTCTTTGGTCTTTAGTATCTTACGAGGTGGACAGCTCAGGTATTTATCCTTTTGATTCTTTGTTTTAATGGCATATCAACTCTTTTTAGGTTATTTAATGCCAAAGCCATTCTCCTAGAAGAACAGAAGTGGTACTATTTAACCCATAGCTGGAAGGATAAGGGGGCTCATACCTTTCCCAAGGGTATTTGCCCGAAAGTGAACGTAATAGCGCGACTGGAGTACGAACTCGCGTACTACGATTCCGCAGTCCATCACTTTAACCATTACACCACGAGGACACCCCCTTTATCCTTTTGATTAGATTTCTTCCATATAATTTGTTTTCGAGTAGTTTTCTCGATCTTCTGAGGTATTATTATTATTTTTTTGATTTTGTCATTATTATTACTTAGTTGAAACCATATAACTTTATGCAAACAAATGACTATCATCAAATATGAATAATTACTAGAAAGCATATAATTACTGTTATCAGGAATACTTGATGCCATACAATTGTATGCAAATTATTTGTATTTGCGAGAAATACTTGAGATTAAATGGTTCTGTGGGGAAAAAAAACTCTTAAGAAACAAAAACACAAAAATATGTATATAAAAGTACAATGAACGCACGTCATCTCCTTCTCGGTATAAAATAACCTCAGACGAGTTGATATGCCGTTAAAATCAATAAATCAATCTTTTATCCAGATCCAAATCAACATAGCCTATCAGAGTGTTCTTCTTTTTCTCTCTATATAAAGAGAGTTTTGAACGTCCACCTGACTATGATGGCTGGTTAGCTCGTATCACAGAATAATTCGTTATTGTCGGGAGTTCGATCCCTATAGAGTTTCTTACTACTGTGAATAAGCCTAACGACTGGTATAAAATATCAATTGTTTCTTGATTACTGAAATTTGAAGCATATAAACAGAATGTCAAAAAGTTTGGAAGCAGTCTCCATCGCTGCAACTTCCTATTTCATTGAAAGAAAATCAGAAGCACGCTTTCCCACCCACAATATGACTGAGAAATTGGAATAATTTACATCACAACCAATGTATATACAGGGTGGGGAAGCAAAATATGGAATAATTTTCAAAACGTAGTTTTTAGTCTGATAAGTCAAATTAAAAAAAACGCAATAAATCTAAATTTACATGAATAGCTCTATAATTCAAGCACTTTTTTCCATTAAAATTCAGCCCAATATGAGTGAGCAAGAATAGAAACAAGGAATCTATGATTTACTTAACACCGAAACAAAGCCAAAAAATTTCCGAAATAATTGGAGTTTTTTTATGGCCTCCATTAAGCCCAGAACTTAACCCCCTTAATAATGCTATATAGGGTACTATTGAGGAGGAATGGAACAAAATGTCTGAAAAATTTATTTTGAATATATGCCAATCGCATCGAAGACATGTTGATACAATAATCGAAATGAAATGGCGGCCCTACGGAGAGAATTTACTGTTTTGTTTCTATCTTCTTATTTAGTTGTTTAATTTTTAAAATTAAAACTAATCTTGCTTTATAATTTAGTCGTTTATTATACTAGAATATTCCTAATTTTGCTTCCGAACCTTGTATTTATCCAAATCTTTCGCCACAGACAAGGCCGCGATTCAAGTTCAATCTTTTTAAGCAGAGCAAACCTGGTTTGAATACCATTTTCTTTTTTCCTAAACTTAACAGCCTCATCCAGGTCTTGAACTCGGGACTCCGATTCTATTCTATTCAATTCTCTCTCTTTCTCTCTCTCTCTCTCTCTCTATATATATATATATATATATATATATATATGTGTGTGTGTGTGTGTGTGTGTTTATATGTGTGCTTGTGCACGTAAGTTTGTTCGCATATGTATGTATGTGCATGTGAGTGTCACAATAAACCAGTAGAATGATTTTTATTGTAAGGTTTTTCTTTCGCTGTCATTCTATCTATCAATCTATCTATCAATATATATATATATGTGTGTGTGTGTGACAGGAATCCAACGAAAAACCATACTCTACCGAAGTTTTTATTAAATCCTTACGCTTAAAAGGTTGTGACTTGGCAAATAAAGCAAATTCCTGTCCTGACAGCAACTAAATAATTACATCCTGATACAGCATTCGCTGTAAACGTCAATTTTTAGCAATCTAAATTCTCGAAATAACGGAGATAATTATGGAATGCTAATTAAAATCTTTGACTGCCTCCTAAACAGAAGTATCATGATAATCATGGACCGATATTATGACAGATCGTCTTCCATCAAACAAAATCCAACCAAAAGAATTGAGAATAGGAGTCCCGGTGGCTTGTTGGCTGATGGGCTGGATTGTGGCATCATAATACGCGAGTTCAAACTCCAGTCGTTCAATTATGTTCATATGGACATATACGCTTGGAAAAGGCATGAACTCTCTTAACATTCAACTCTATGTTAAATGGTACGATAACTGGTTTTCTACAAGGATGGCTTTTACATTAAATAACCCTCGAAGGTGTTTATGCGATTAAATAAAGAAATCAAATAAAATGAAATGCTGTTTGCCTGATATTATGAGAAAAAAATTAAACTTCAAGTACAACTTAATTTTCTCTCTTTATTTCATTTTATTACTCTGTTTTCGTATCTATCTTTTTCTCTCGTCCATTTTTCTGTTAATTCATTCACAATCTCTCTCTCTCTCTCTCTCTCTCTCTCTCTCTCTCTCTCTCTCTTTCAATCTATCTTTAATTCTTTCTCTCCTTCTCTGTCTGTATGTGTATATCTTTCCCCCCTTCTCTCTCTCTCTCGCTCTCTCTTTCTATCTATCTTTAATTCTTTCTCTCCTTCTCTGTCTGTCTGTATGTGTGTATCTTTCTCTCTTCTCTCTCTCTCTCTCACTCTTTCTATCTATCTTTATTTCTTTCTCTCCTTCTCTGTCTGTATGTGTGTATAATTCCCTCTTCTCTCTCTCTCTCTCTTTCTTTCTATCTTTAATTCTTTCTCTCCTTCTCTGTCTGTATGTGTGTATCTTCCCCCTTCTCTTTCTCTCTCTCTCGCTCGCTCTCTCTCTCTCTCTCTTTCTTTCTATCTTTAATTCTTTCTCTCCTTCTCTGTCTTTCTACTTGTGTGTATCTTTCCCTCCCCCCTCTCTCTCTTTCTTTCTATCTTTAATTCTTTCTCTCCTTCTCTGTCTGTTTGAGTGTATCTTTCCCTCCTCTCTCTCTCTCTGTCTCTCTCTCTCTTTCTTTCTATCTTAAATTCTTTCTCTCCTTCTCTGTCTGTCTGTTTGAGTGTATCTTCCCCCCACTTCTCTCTCTCTCTCTCTCACTCTCTCTCTCTCTCTCTCTCTCTCTCTCTCTCTCTGAGTCTCTGCGTTAATATGTGTACAGAAGTTTTTTCATGTGTATGAATATGTTAGTTTAGTTTTATGTACATGTTAATCTTTGCGTATCGTATTGTATTCGACCTCAGCCAAAAGTATATGAAATCGCTGAATTTTACACACTGATTTCCATATAATTAATCGGTCTATCCCTCTTTCTCGATTTATATTTTCGTTTGCGCTCGTGTGCGCACGCGCGTGTGTGTGTATATGTGTGCATGTGTGTGTGTGTGTGTGCGTGTCTGTCTGTCTGTCGTTCTTTCAGTGTTTCTATGTGTGAGCATTCGTTTTCTTATGTGTGTATGTGATTAATTAATCATGAATGTGCGAGTGAGAGGGTCGCGGCTGACTGGAACCCAAAGAAAAAAAAATGAATTCAAAGTCAATTATATACATATATATATGTGTGTGTGTATGTTGCTCCTGTTTTTATTTTTTCACCATCTCCAACATTTTCTTCCTCAATATCTTGTGTTTGTGTGTGGTGGGGGGGTGGCGAGGAGATTTGCATGCTCCTCTCCGGGGACAATAAGAGCAGTTTACTTAAGGGACATTGCTTGACGGTAAAAAGACGTCGGTCTGAGGATTAGTTCAAAATTGGGTTGAGGACAATAAAGGATAAAAAAAAACAAAAAAAAACAGTGAACCAAAGTTAGAGAGTCTGACGTCACTTTATCTATGACACGTATATATCAAACCACACACAAATACACCCACCCACCCGCGCACCCACGCACGGACATATATATATATATATATATATATATATATATATGGAGATATTCTAGATTTTATATATCAGTGCATAATCATCTTAATATCTCTCTCTATTGGCTGACTTATCTTCCTGTCTCCAAACATATTTGTCCATCTACTTGTTTATCAGTCTCTTTCAGCTAAGCAATTACTTTCTCCCCCACCCCAGCACTCTCTCACTCGATCTATCGATTCTATCTATCTATCTATCTCAATATATATATATATATATATATATATATATATATATATATATATATTTTCTAGTGACTTATGAAGTGATATTAGTATGTAGATATTTTTTTCTACTTTCAGTATATATATATATATATATATATATATATATATATATATATATATATATATATATATCCTGGACGAGACTGATTGCATTTCACATAGCACTAATATTCTTTGGAAAGGTATGACTCCAATTATTCTCCCTCCAGCTATGGGTAAATAGTAGGACAGACTAGATTTTTCAGCCTTGGTAAGGCAACTAGTCGAGGAGATGGAAAACTCTGAATTCAAACCTGTTAAATTCCACGAACAAATTGACTTTGAGTCATATCCTGCCCGAGCTGAAGGGTTGGCAAATATATATATATATATATATATATATATATATATATATATATATATATATATATATATATGAGAGAGAAAAAATGGAAATAAATATATATATACAAATGTGTGCGTCTGTACCTATATATGTGTGTGTGTGTATGAGTGTGTATATTTATATGTATACGTATATTAGCTTGTATAAGCATACTCTCTCTCTCTCTCTCTCTCTCTCTCTCTCCCTCCCTCCAACGCATTCACATACGTACACACACACACTCATATAAGCACACATATGCACAAAGATATAGGCACGTTTATTACACGAGAACTTGGAAGTTAGTTTGAAGCAAAATACCATCAACTATATTACTGTTGTAATCTAAGTGTATCTTCACACCGAGTTGCATATCAGCCTATAATCACATCTATTAATCTAACTCGGCTGAATATATCTCCATAGCTATGGTTGTCTGTTTTAATCAGTTTCTTCTATCTATCAATCTATCTATCTATTTTTCGAAGGATAGATAGATAGATAGATAAATAGATCTACCTAGCTTGCTAGTAAGCTCCACAGATAGTTAACTTTGTCTATTAATCTGCACACACACACACACACACACACACACACACACACACACACACGTATATATATATATATATATATATATATATATATATATATATATATATATATATATATATATATATATATATAATTAGGTATCAAGCACTTTCTTGTCATAGATAGATAGATTGATAGATAGATCATGTGGTCCATATCTACATATGTAGCCATCTCAAAATACTTTGGTGTTCGAAAAGATAGTCAGTATTTCGAATACCATTTTTGCTCTCACAGGTCCAACATAGCCACTGCTGTTGTCGACTAGGGACTAAATCGGCGAAAGACTCTAAAGTCTGACCAGTCGATCAACAAAACAGTTAAGCCCATAATTGATTTCTTTCCTTCTTTCATCTGCTTTTGTACCTCCTTTACTTCTTTTCAGATTTTTTTTTAATTCTATTCCCCTTTATATTGCAGACATTCTACACAGGAACCTAAATCCTGAGATCACGATGTCATTTAGATTATTTGTCATTTTCTTTCGAAGTAACAGAAGAAAAAAAGAACACGTTTTCTTTATCCCTGGTCGTTTGTGCTCAACTAGAAAAAAGATATATACACTATTAGTTTTACTTGGGAGAGTCTGGGAATTTCTATGGGGTTTTTGAGAAGAAAAGAAAATATTTGCCTAATGGATGTAAACTGAAGGTTCCTTTTCTTCCTCCAGTCAAATGAGACAAGTGCGGAGAGCTACCAAAGTCATTGTTTTAAAATATGGAAATTTAATATGTCATCTTTAGGCCGGCTTAGCTTTGATCTCTGTTATTTAGATATGTATTGACTATTGGGCCCCGTTTTTCTTCTCGGCTGAATTAAGAAGACATTTATCATTCAGTATGAAGTTCCCCTTGATCGATTATCAGACGTCGTAAAGTGTCCGCGGTAAAGGTCATTTTTTTCTTCTGATAATTTGCTCTAAATATGAGAGCCTTATTGGAATTGGAATCAATGATTTCTTATCTGACTACTTATCAATCAATCTTGAAATCAAAGAAGACACTTTTCTGATGCCAATGACCAGACAACGAAGCACTCAATCTGTAGTTCGTAGGTTTTCGTTTTAGAATGATTTAGACGCTCAATACATACAACAGTTCGATAAATATCCAAGAAGTTTTTTTTTTTTTTGCATAGCAGCCAAAGCATATACTCTTCTTTTAAGCGTACCGACTTCTATCAGAGACAAATTCCGTTATGGGATTTGGAGGTGCCCATCCCTCTCCAGATCTGATTTGAATTCTGAGTTTCTTTCTCCTAGACCGAGTGCCAAACAAAGTTTAAAGTTTCCACTCAGTCCGACGATTTACCCATAGCCGGAAGGAAAATAGTAAAGTTGGGGATCTTAGTCGAGGGCGACCCCAAGTCCTCTTTTCGATAACTACTACACCAAATGTAGGGGAGAGCACGACTCTTTTCCGCAGATTGCTCCACTTTACCCTTGATCCGTATCTGAGTGTTAAGCAAGGAGGCATCAATCCAAATCCTTCAAAAGGGAATTCGTCTAACATGAAAAGGAAACAACTTCGTTCGGGATTTGAACCCTCTTAGCTGAGTCCACGCCCTACTTCCTGTTACACAATGAACGCCACTTAATGATACATATAATAAATAGCTTGCATACTTAATGGAAGCTGCTTATAACACCATGTCGTCTCTACAAAGGTTTTAGCATATATACATATATATAAATATATATATATGATTTTATTTATTTTCATCCAGTTATGGGTATTGATATGAATCAATAACACCAAAAATAACTGGATCTCTTCTGATCTAAAGAAGCTCTGTTATTTTTGGTGTTATTGATTCATATCAATACCCATAAAAGGATGGAAATAAATTTATAATCCTAATGTGAACGGTTTATATATATATATATATATATATATATATATATGTGTGTGTGTGTGTGTGTGTGTGTGTGTGTGTGTATAATTCATGGAATTTAGACTGCGACCCCTGGGTTTCATAAAGTTTTTTGTCTGAATCGAAAATCGAAAAAATAGTCTGTATACAGACTGTATTTTTTCGATTTTCATTTCACTTCATTTTCTTAACTGCCAGATGATTGTAGTTTTGCAAAAAAACTCCATGAAACCCAGGAGTCGCAGTCTAAATTCCATGAATTAAATATATATATATCTAATATATATTCATTTATTATTATTGTATAATAGCTCTAATCTAGATATTGAGCACTCTCCATATTATATTGCCCTTGGTCCGACACAAACCCACAAAGTGATTTAGTGAAAACCAACATTGTTATAATATATATATATATATATATATATATATATATATATATAAGAAATGGAAAGAATTATTTAATGCTATATTGGCCCAGTGGGTAGTGTTCGCCAATGGGCCGGGAGACCAGGGTCTAATCCCAAGTCACGTCATACCAAAGACTTTAAAAATGGTACTTGATGCTGCCTTGCTAAACCCTCAGCGATATAAGGTACGTATCAAGGGTATAGTGGAGCAATCCAGGGAAAGAAATAGCGCCCTCCCCTACACCTCAGTGTAGTAGTTATTGAAAAGGGAGCCTTCTGGTCACCCTCGACTATGGTCACCAACTTTACTTTGCTCCGAGTCAGAGTGAATCTGGGAGTAATGTCCAGGAAGGTGTACTCCACACTCTCTAGATCTCCAGAAATGAAGCCTCAACATCACATTGAGTTTAGAATTATACAAAAGGTAATATTTCTTTTTTTAGGGGAAGGTCAGGTGTATTACACCTTTGCAAGATTCCACGGGAAAACTGGAGATGCAGGTTCGAGTACACTTCAACGGAAATTTCAGGCCCACGGAGTTTTTACCTTCGAAAAGACGGTTTTCAATTATATATTTAACTTCGAATTTTCAAGGAAGATCGCTCAAAACTCATGTTCCCCAAGCACACACACACACACACACACACACACACATATATATATATATATATATATATATATATATGCGGCTGCACATTCTTATATCTATTTATAGAAAGTGTGTGTATTTTTTCTTCTTATGAAATTAAATTTGAACTGATATGGCTTTCTTTTTGACGGACTAATTGATTTTCCTTATTTTTTTAAGAAGTTGCGCTTAAATTGAAAAATAAAAAAGAGAACGGAGAAAATATATATTTTTTAAAGTAAAGGGATAAAAAAAGATATGATTAAAAAGTAATTCTCTGAAGTTATTTGAAAAACAAGGTAACTAAGAGAAAAGTTTTTCTTCTTTAAGGTGAAACAAATTTGTGCAAAAAAAATAGTTGATTGACACAATCTAGCGTCGTGTATTTCTCGATTTTTTAAAGCAATATAACGTGGCATTTCTTTCTGTCCCTGTCTTTTCCCGTTTATCCGTCAGTCTATCTGTCTGACTGTCTGTTCCTCTCTTAATTTTTTTTTATACATCAAATTTGAATATTTTTGGTGTTTGAAAATATTTAGGGCCGATGCTAGGAGACGAAGCTAATTTTAAATTATTAAAAGTGTCTAGATTTAAAAAAGGTCTAAGTCCCTGGGTATCATATCTCTTGGTAAGTTAAAAAAGATTGTTTCTTATCTCAGGAAAATTTACATTTACAAGCAAACGATTAAGGCAATTTATTTTGAGAAAAATTGAGAAGATGCAAATTTTAGCCCCACTCCATCCAGAAAAAATATTTGGCTAATGAAGAGTTTTGACAAAAGACGAAAGAAATTAGAAAATCAAGGATCAAAATGAAAAACATAAAACGGAAAGAAAAAAAAATGATGTCGCCAAAATGTTTTAGGATTTCAGAGAAATAAAATTAAACATTTTTTTAAAATCAAAATCACTATTTCTCTATTAGAAAAATCCTAAATCATAAAGACATAAAAAAGCGAAATAAAAGAAAAGCTCAAAGAGAATTGAAAAGAGAAATAAATAAAAATGTAAAAGAATTGTTAATCAAAAACTTCAAAAAGAAAGAAAGAAAGAAAGAAAAAAAGAAAGTAAGAAATGGTAAGAAAAATGAAAAATTGTTAGTAAAAAGAAAGAAAGAAAGAAAGAAAGAAAGAAAATTATAAACCTGAAAAGAATGAAAGAAAAAGGAAATAAAAAAAGGGTAAAAAAGAAAATTGTGGAAAGAAAGAAAGAAAAAAAGAAAGAAAAAAAGAAAGAAAAAAGAAAGAAAATTAAAAACCAGAAAAGAATGAAACAAAATGGAAATAAAAAGAAAAGGGTAAAAAAAAATTGTGAGAAAAAAGAAAGAAAGAAAGAAAAAATGGTAAGAAAAAATGTTAGTAAAATAAATAAATAAATTAAGAAAGAAAGAAAGAAAGAAAGAAAGAAAATTATAAACCTGAAAAGAATGAAAGAAAAGGGAAATAAAAAGAAAAGGGTAAAAAAGAAAAGTGCGGGCAGAAAGAAAGAAAGAAAGAAAGAAAGAATGTTAAAAAAGAAAATTATAAAACTAGATAATAAAAAGGAAAAATATTAAAATATGTATATAAGGAAAAGATAGAATAAAAATTAGAGGAAGAAAAAAATCAGTATAATAAATGTTATATAATGGCATGAAAGATTTAGGAGTGAAAAGAATAAATTTGAAGAAGAAAAAATAAAGAAGAGAAAATGGGGAAAGAAAAAGGAAAGAAAAAATGCAATGAAATATTGAACAAAATTGAAAGAAAACCAATTAAAAATCATATTAAATCTTACAGAATAGCTCGGTTAGTGTAATGGTTAACGAGCTGAACTTGTTAGCCATTACGAGTGATTTCGATTCTCATTGGGTCCCCCATTCATATGACATTTTGCCACCTCAAAACAGAAAGCTTTGATTGGTTAATTGTTTTGTTTTATGGCGTATTAACCCTTTTCACGTCATTAAACGCTGAGTTAAATTTCAAACAATTCTGTTTAGCATAAGTATACAGTTTCAATGTCAAAAGCTGTCCTATTTCAATCAATTCAGTTTATCAAACGTTCAAACAGTTTTATTTCAAACAGTTCAGTCTAACATAAATACGCAGTTACAATGTCAAAAACATTTCGTATTCAAACAATTCAGTTTAGCATAAGTACACAGTTTAGTTCTATTTGACCCATAGATAGGACCCTGTCAGGTCCTACCACTGTGGGCCAGAGTGGACCTGGAAGAGATGGCAATGAAGAAGTACTCTGCATTTCCCAAAGCTCCAGCATTACTCGAACCTCACCATCAGATTATTTAGAGTGATATCTAGGACACTCGTTGGGGGAGTCCTACCCCTCTGCATAGAAACAGTTGGTGTTTTCTACAGCCCCAACCGGACACTCGTTTTGGGAGTCTTACCCCTCTGCATAGAAGCAGCTGGTGTATTCTACAGCTCCAACCGACTGGGTGACGGGACACTCGTTTTGGGAGTCTTACCCCTCTCCATTGAAGCAGCCGGTGTATTCTACTGCCCCAACCGACTGGACCACAGGACACTCGTTTTGGGAGTCTTACCATCTCTCTATGGAAGCAGCCGGTGTATTCTGCAGCCCCAACCGACTGGACCACTGGACACTCGTTTTCGGAGTCTTAGCCCTCAGCATAGAAGTAGCCAGTGTATTCTACAGCCACCCCCCCACCACCACAACCGACTGGACGAGCAAAAATCTTTGTAAGTTACCTAAAACGAAAGGCGATTAAGATTGCTAGACATTTTAAAAAAAGGTTTTATTATAATAGTTTTGAATTGGAAAAATAAAACCAATTTATTTAACATTTAATAGAAATCTAATCATTAAGAAAACCTTCATCTGGCACACCTCCCAGGCTGATTAGGGTACCTGTCTGATATTTCTTAAACTTTTATTATTCTTATATCAAGAAACACTAAATCATTTCCCCTCCATCTCTCTCTCTCTATATATATATATATATATGTCTGCATATACCCAACCCCTCGATCATGATTCAAAACAAGAATCAGGCAGATTACAACTAGTCTGAATTCAGACCGTGGCTAAAGTTCCCAGTCTGCCCTACTATTAATGTGTTGATAAAGATGCATACCTTTCCCTTGGGCGTGTGATAGCATAAAGTAAAATGCAAACAGCTTAGCTTAAAGTAAAACGAAAATTTCGTTGGAGGTAGTATTGTATTTTACAAAAGAATACTTACGATGATTTATCTTTTGATATTTAACATCCTCACAATCATCATCAAGTCGCGCTGACAGCACGGATTACCATGATTCTGTCCCTCTGTCCTTCCCTATCATCCATCGCTCGTAGCACGTCTTCCAAACTACATCCTTTGACCGTACAGAGCTGATGTAAATAACTTCTTGCCGCTCGGCCAACAGTGAAGGGGTTCATAGAAGAACGTCACTTATGAGTTCGCCCTTGCTTCTTCAGCAGTGTCCTGCATGTCTTGTTTGTCTTGGATGTTTTTTGAGATGGGAGGTAAGTGGCCGTGCTGCTGTTTTTTCGTGTGGTATTGCTTCCAGAATTTGTTCAAGATACCTCGAATCTTTCTATGCAAACTTAATGTAATCCTAAGAGATTTAGACCAATGTCTAGCCATCCTAATCGCCTTTCGGTTTTATTTAGGTTTACCAGATTAATTCAGATATTGCTGTTAAAATCAATCGTTTTTTAATGCAATGACTCTGATATTGTTATTCTATTCATAAACAATCAAATTTTCCGTATTCCTTCTTCGGCTTGCTCTTCTTGGCATCTCCAATACGTATGCGTCAAGTGGAGATTCGAATACGCCGACTGTAGGAGAGTAAGACTGCCCCCTAAGAGGAGGAGTGTCTTGGGTGTGCTACAAAACAGCGTCTGTCAGTAAAGTTCTGGTGATCTGTGGAGTGTAGAATACTCCTTCATTGATGTAACTCTCAAGTCCACTCTGTTACATAAAGTTAGAATCTGCATCTGTGTTGGTGTAATGGTTAGCAAGCAAGACTATCAAGCCTTCGCCTGTTAATTTGAGTCACATTGGATGCGCTATACATACGGCCTAGTGACACATCTAAGCAAAAAGCTTTGTAAGTTACAAGTACTTGTTTGCTATCTATTGGTCTAATAGATCAGTAAAAATATTCGTATTCATTTGGAATCATCATCATCATCATCATGTCGCGCCGCTAGTACGGGTATCCCTGACCCTCTCTCGTCACTTCTCCCAATCGTTCATCGCCTCCGGCAGGTCTTCAGGGCTACATCCCGTATCCTCACATAGCTGCTGTATGTATGTTCGTGCTGGTCATACTGCTTTTGCTCGGCCATATATGGGGGTCCATTAGAGTACATCAGTTATGAGCTCGTCCCTGCTTCTCCAGCAGTGTCCTGCATGTCTGGTTCGTCTAACTTGGATAGTTTTCGTGATGGGAGGCAGGTGGCCGTAGAGTTAGTGCCTTGTGGGGTGTTGCCTCCAGGACTTGTTCATTATTGCTCACAACATTCTTGTGTGATTGCCGTCTAGCTTCTTCTATAGCCGTTTAGTTAGCGTCCAAGTAGTGCATCTATACAGCAGTATCGATACGACTGCTGCCTGGAAGAAACTGTGTTTCATTTTATTGGTCAGGTATGATTTCCATATGATCGATAGCTTATCGATAGCTGTCCATGCCTTCGTTAGCTGCGTGTCGATGTCTTTTTCGGTTAATGAGACACTGTGTTCAAATTATTTGTATTAGATAGGAATACTTGAAACCACACAACTGTGTACAAATTATTTGTATTTGATAGGAATACTTGAAACCACACAACTGTGTTCAAATTATTTGTATTAGATAGGGATACCTGAAACCATATAACAGTGTACAAATTATTTGTATTTGATAGGAATACTTGAAACCACACTACTGTGTTCAAATTATTTGTATTAGAAATACCTGAAACCATATAACTGTGTACAAGTTATTTGTATTTGATAGGAATTCTGGAAACCACACAACTGTGTTCAAATTATTTGCATTAGATAAGAATACCTGAAACCACACAACTGTTTTCAAACTATTTGTATTAGATAGGAATACTTGAAACCAAACAATTGTATACAAATTGTATTTTTATCGAAATAATTTATATCATATAACTGAGCAAAAGAAATATAAAGATACATCTACTCAAAGAATATAAATACATATGTACAAAAAACGCAAGTCCCTAACCTCTAGACACAAAATAATTCCAGATGGGTTGGCATGCCGTTAGAATCAATCAATCACCATGTAGGGTACAGGTAGGATTCAGATGACAAGAAACAAATTCTAGAATTATCTCGAACAAAGATAGACAAAACTTCTGGAAAGGGTCAGAAAATCATTTAATTGCAATTTCTCTCCTACTTATTTCGAATATGTGATTTTTCAGAATTATCATATGTGAGATCAAATCACTAGAATTGATCATAAAGTTGAATTTCACACGTATATATATATATATATATATATATATATATATATATATATATATACGTGTGAAATTCAACTTTATATATATATATATATATATATATATATATATATATATATATATGTATATGTATATGTGTGGATAACTATAGAGATATATACTCCCCTACTCCCGTCGGGTTGAGTTCTCTGGCGAAGAAGTAATTGTGTTGCCATTAGCGTTCATTGCAAGTCTCTTCGTATATGAATTGAGGTCTCGGTAGCCGTTGAACGGATGTATGTAAACAATAGTAATTGTGATTCATAACCGTTTAAAATTTAGTTCGCAGATAATGGCTCCTCGTGGCTGAATGGTTAGAGGCCTTGGCATTTGAGTCAGCCGAGTTTCGATCCCAGCTACGGGAAGCTGCTGTCTAGCCACACTGATGAGTTATGATTGAACAAAACAGATCTGTGTGTGGATGACTATAGAAATATATATATTACGATGTGGACCTTGATCTTTGACCAGAAGTTGAAATAATTAAACTATATTTATGAGGCGAATATTTCTACTATTTTCCGTGTCTTCAATATTTTTTCTCTATTGACTATTTCTTTCGATGTATCTTTCTGTCTCTTCGCTTATTTTGACTAACAACCCTATATTCATTTCTTGTTTTTTTTCTATCTCACCGATGTCTTTCTTTGTTTTTTGTTGTTTTTTTTTTTTCTTGTTTTTTATCATTTTTTTTTTCTGTCCCTTCTCCCTTCTCCTCTCACGGTCTTCGATTGCTTTCCTTAATTTTGTACCTTTTCTTTTTTTAATTTCTATGTATCAATCAGTCTCTTCTGACTCTCCCTCTTTCTCTCACTCTCTCTCTCTCCCTCTCTATTTTCCCATCTTTCTTTTCCTCTTTTTCTCTTGTCCGGATCTCGATTAATTCATTCGCAATCCCCCACCTCCCTCTCTCTCTCTTTCTCTCTTTCGCTTTCACCCATCCACCAACACACACAAACTCTCTCTCTCTCTCTCTCTCTCTCTCTCTCTCTCTCTCTCTCTCTCTCTCCCTCTTTATTTCATTCTAATTCTCTATTTTCCCGTGTTTGTTTTTCTCTTGTCCGGATCTTGATTAATTCATTCACAATTTCTCTCTCTCTTTCTCTCTCTCTCACACACACACACACACTCTCTCTCTCTCACACACACCCACACACACACACACACACTCTCTCTCTCTCTCTCTCTCTCTCTCTCTCTTTACTTCATTTTAAATCTGTTTTCCTCTCTTTCTTTTCATCTTGTCTCTTCTCTTCCAATTCTCTATTAATTCATAAACAATCTCTCTCTCTCTCTCTCTCTCTCTCTCTCTCTCTCTCTCTCTCTCTCTTCTTATGTGTGTGTGTGTGTGTGTGTGTGTGTGTGTGTGTGTGTGTGTGAGTTTATTCTCTTCTGTCTCCCAGCTCATGAATTCTTTAATATTTTTAAAACCCCTCCAAAAATCACTGTCTGTTTGTTTCCTCTCCCGTTTTGTTTTCTTATATTTCCTTATTTTCATGTCTAGCTTCCTTTTTTCCTTCTTCTTCGTCTTTTTGTGCTTATTTTTGTATCTTTCTTTTCTTCTCTCATTCGTATTGCTTATTCTTACAATCAATTCATTCATTCCGAATATCTCTGTCTGCTTGTCTCTCTCTGTCTTTCTCTTTCTCTCTCACACTGTTTATCGTTTTCTTTCTCCCACTCTCACAAATCTCTCACTCTTCTTTTCCTCTCTCGTTATTTATTTCTTTTATCTCTTTTTTTTTTCGAATCTAACTTTTTTTTACGTCCATATTTTCGTATCTCTTCCTTCCTTTTCTTCTCTCATCTGTACATCGAATTTTTTCAATTAATTCATTTACAATCTCTATCTCTGTCTCTACGTCTACTTCTCTCTCTCTCTCTCTCTCTCTCTCTCTCTCTTCTTTTTTCCAACTCTTTCATCCTCACCTCCACTCCCCAAATTATTTCAGTGGTACACAAATGCAAGATTAATGTAACTACTGCCGACCTTTGAACTCTGTGCACATGAAACAATCTCCAAAACGAGGTAAATGAACAGATAAATAAAATGAAAATAAATATCTAGACAAGAGACCAATATAAAAAGAACGCTATAAATTAGCACACACAAATACTTAAGCGATGTAATTTATCAAAGATAATGTGATAGTCCCCCCCTCCACAATAAAAATAAATAAGATTTCAATAAAAAAAAATCCTAATTATTAAACTTTTATTTTCTTACTATTTCCTGCCTTTATTACCTATTGCTTCTTTTCTTTTAATATTTCAGTCATCTTAAAGGCAACACGTAATCTCCTTTTGTGTCATACATTATTTTTTTTTAATCGCAAAAAAAAAATATCTGCTGGATAAAGGATAAACTTTATTAATTTTCACATTTGTTTTATCGTTGACCATATCTTTTATTCAATGCTGTGTGACAGTTTGATTATCTTTGCTTATAACTTTTTCTTAGATCAAACTTTCTTTTTTTTTTCTTTTTAATTTTGTTTACAAAATAAATGACTCAGGAGGAAAAAAAAGTCTCCTTGAATTATAGGCATGATCCTCAAAAGAAAGACGAAATTTGATAATCCAAAGTATTCATTCATAAAAAAATGATAGTATGAATATATTCGCAACACATACGTTGGTTCGTTGTGTTTGGTTGGGTTAGGTTTTATGGCATATCAACCATTGTTGGTTATTTAATGCCAAATACATTTTTATATAAAAACAATTAAGTAATGAGTTTACATTTCAGTGGAAATTTCTTTTTCGTTCTCGTGTCAGGGTATTTAATTAGTTTATGGATTTCATAATTTATTGATCAATAGCGTAATGGTTATCGTATTCGCCAATGGCCAGGAGGACCGAGGCTCGATCCCATGTTGCGTCATACCAAAGACTCAAAAATTTGTACTTGATACGTCCTTGCTTATCACCCAGCATTATAAGCTACGGATCAAAGGTAAGTAGAGGTATCCAGGGAAATGAGTAGCACCCTCCCAAACACCACGGTGTTGTAGCTATTAAAAAGGGAGCCTTCAGGTTACCCTCGACGATGGTCGGTCAAATTTATAACAATATAGATAAGCACGTTATAAAAATAAAATTCAAAAGGAACAATGACAGACAGATAGACTTCGTCGAAAGCAATAATTATTTACAGAAAAATATGAACGACAATGACTATTTTGCAGCTGTAGCAGCAGTATCAATACTGGTACTAGAAATACCACTACTGTTGATACTTGTATTAAATGGCCCAGAGGCCGTGGGGGGGAGCTGTCATCTTTGCAGAGAGGTAAAACTCTCCCAACAAGTATCCTGTGGCCCAGTCGGCTGGGGGTGCAAAATACACTAGCTGCATCTCAGCAGAAGGGTAAGAATACCCCAACAAATATCCTGTAGCCCAGTCGGCTGGGACTGTAGAATACACCCACTGCATCTCTGCAGAGAGGTAAGACTCCCCCAAAGAGTACCCTGGATATGACACTGAACAATTTGATGGTAAGGCTCGAGTAACGTAGGAGCTTTGGGGAATGCAGGGTATCCATTTAATGCCATCGCTCCCGGGTTGACTTTGGTCCAGAGTATTAGCTCCTGATAGGGTCCTATGCCAGGGTCAAATAGAACTAAACTGTATACTTCTGCTAAACTGAATTGTTTGAAATACAACTGTTAATATGTATAAAAAATGGATGTGGCATGAAATACGCTACAATGGTTGATATGCCATGAAACCAAACCAAAACAGACCAAACTTGAATTAGAATATTTATATGGTTGCTTCAAGCTATAAACTAAGGAAATCACACATTCCAAGAGCTGGATATGACTAACAAGGGAAAATCTCATGAGAGATACTGAATCTTTTCAGATGGTAATTCAAAATGATCCCATAAGAACCAATAATCGCAAAGCAAAAATTGTTTATGCGCACAAAAATTAGCAAGTATATGTAGTGACGGATTAAACGGCTAATCACTTAATAAACGACTTCAAAAGACTCACACAAAAGGAATCTACAAGACAAGGCATGACTGATTGGGGAAGTTGATCCACTAGGAATCATGCAAGAGATTTAAATTTGACTATACTGACCAAATTGAATGTGGACAATTTTTAAGCGGAGTTTAACAGGTTTGAATTCAGAGTTTTCCTTCTCCTAGACTAGTTGCCTCACCAAGGCTGAGGAACCCTGTCTGCCCTACTATTTATCCATAGCTATTTGGATAGAATATTTGGATTCCTAACTTTCCCAAGTGTATTAGTGCTATGTGAAATGCAATGAGTCACGTCCAGGATTTGAACTCGTGTCGCCGTGTCCATTTCCTACGACGATAACCATTACACCGCGGGCACCTCCTAATAATGGACTATAAACTAAAAATGAAAGAAAGCGAAACAATAAACGAATACTTGGATCTTGCCAGAGAGATGAAAAAGGTGTGGAACATGAAGGTGTTCGAGATACCACTTGTATTGATGCGTTTGGAACAGTCACCAAAAGTTTGGAAAGGAATCAGGGAGAATTTCAAATCAAAAGAAGAGTGTTAAAATCAGCAAGAATATTCAGATGCGTTTAGAAGACCAGAAGAGGTTTGCTGCCACTCAGACTCAAGTAAAAAAAAAATTATTAATTAAAGCTGCCATTAGTCATGATTTAATAATATTAACTGTTTTGAATTATTCACACCCACATATAGAATCTCTCTCACACTCATACACCAACACACATGCACATATACACACATATGAAAAATATCATTTCAGCTAATTCAGAAAATATTCCGAAAATACATACTCACTGACATATATATATATATATATATATATGTGTGTGTGTGTGTGTGTGTGTGTGTGTGTGTGTGTGTGTGTGTGTGTGTGTGTGTTACAACAGTTTATGGTTGTCTCTATGCCACTTGGTAGGTTAGTGGTAGACCAAATGTATAATTTGGAGAGTGCTCAATATCTGCAATAGAGCTGTTAAATAATATGATAATAAATGAATATATATTAGTTTTTATATCTAAGAGCATGAAGCTTATCTGCAACCACTTGTTTCATGCCGTCTTTACGTAGAAATCATCAGTTCGAAAAAGAAAGATTTTGGAGAAACCTAATCAGTCGAAAAGATATATATATATATATATATATATATATATATATATATATATATATATATATATATATATATATCATAACAGTGTTGGTTATCACTAAATCACTTTGTGTGTTTGTGTCGAACCAAGTGCAATATAATACGGAGAGTGCTCAATATCCAGGATCGAGCTATTATAAAATAATAATGAATTAATAAATTAGATATATATATTTAATTCATGGAATATAAACTGCGATCGCTGGGTTTCATGGAGATTTTGCTAAACAACAATCATCTGGCAGTTTAAAAAATGAAATGAAGCGAAAATCGAAAAAATAAGAAAATATATATCAAAAACCGTTGTGGTTTTTTTATGATTTTTTACGTGTGGTTGTAAGTGTGTGTGAGTGTGTGTGTGTGTGTGTGTGTGTGTGTGTGTGTGTGTGTGTGTGTGTGTGTGTGTGTGTGTGTGTGTGTGTGCAAATGCGCGTATGAGTTATAGTTGCATATTAATGCGTGTTTGTATGAGTTTAAGCCAATTTGCAAACGCAGCGCGTTGTATAAGCAGATGTGAATTCGTAGGTGTATCTTAATATTTCGCTACATTATTTTATTTCTGTATGTGTCGGTGACAATAGCTAAGGAACAAAACATCATCACTGCATGTCGAGGGGAGATGAATAAAGATTTGATTTGTAAGCGTATTTAATTTATTAATATCTGTTGTATCGATTTAGTGATGTTCAATTATAATTATGATACAAATGTACCATACTCATGATATGGATACGTGAAACGTACATAGAATGTTCATAACATATATACATATAACATAGGAATCCCGAAACACGAAAACACCTAACGACTTCTTAGTTCAGGTACGAAACTTTTTATTACCTTTGATTTAAAGGTATCGACATAAGGAAGAGAGATGCACAATCTTTCTATGATGACTTTTCCATCTGCCCCCACCAACACGTGTGGCACCCGCCACAAGGCCACTGGTCTGGCTTCGGCGAGCAAGTGAAAGCCAACCGTCTTCTCCCGAGGCAGAACTCAACTCAACTAACTTTTTCAAATCTCCCAAAATCCTCCGCGCGCTTCTGGTGCGTGACGTCATTTGCACTCTCTAGCCCCGTTTTCCATCTGGGCTATTGGGACATCTCTGAGTGACACGTCCGCTCCGCGTGCGTGCGCGTGAACACCTGCGTTAATGTTGTACCTAAGTAACCCATGCACTGAGCCGAAAGGTTCTCAGCCGAACTAAACGCAAAGGCATAAAACGAAATCTCTCAGCCATTATATTACGCAGATGCAGGCCGATTCTGTCGTTTCGGATAAGAATGGGTTTATTAATTTCTGACTTCAGTCATTGGCGAAACGAGGAGAGAGATACAAATAATAAATGCCTATGATAACCTTACCATATTGACCCCCACCCCAAACGTGCGGCCCATCTTGTGGTGTTTAAAATCTCTGCCGGTAAAGACCGAAAAAATATGATCTGATCAGATCCGAAAAACTCAACCGTGCGCTACAACGGTAGAAACTCAACCCTGGTATTTTCGAAATCCTCAAAATTCAAAGGACATCTCTTCCGGGAATGATGTAATCCACCCACTCAATTCACTCCAACAGCTGTCCAGCCTCATTTCCTGTCTGGGGATTTATTATGGCAGATGATGATTGTCTTATCCTTTTCGCACGAGTGTAAGAGTGCCCATCTGACTATGGACCTGAACTAAGTGAACCCGAGTTGTTCAAAGCCTTACCAAACTAGATAATAAAATATAATTAACGAAAAATGTTTAATATACAAAAATCATGACCTTAATTATATAACATAACTTTATGCGTTAAAGTATATGCGTGCTGAACAATCTAGAATAAACATGTGAGAAACCCTTTGTTAATTAGGGTTCCGTAGGTTGAGCACTCGAGTTGGGAATTGCCAGCAACCACATACGCGTAAATACAAAGCACTTTGGTAGCCGATAAGCGTATATGTAAATAAATACATACACGTAAAAAAATTCCTTCGCTTACGCTGAGAGGGACGATAGTTTTGGGGTAAAATATCCGACTAAGTTAAAGTCAGCCCGGTTTGGATCCCAGCTTGATGCATCTCGTGAAACAGTCTGTCTGTAGATGAAAATATATATATATGCTCCCCGCCGTGGGGAATTGCTGGCTACCATATACGCGTAAATGCAAAGATCTTATAAACTGAGCATTTCGGTAACCAATTAGCGTAGATGTAAATGAATATATAAGTAAAAAAAATTCCTTCGGTTGCGCTGAGAGGGACGATGATTTGTGGTAAGATATCCGACTGACGAAAAGTCAGCTCTTGTTTCGATCCCAGCTTGATGTATCACGCGTATTTAACCACACTGGAAAGTTGGGAAACAACGAAACAGTCTCTCTGTGGATGAAAATGTGTATATACTCCCCACCTTGGGGAATTGTTCACTACTATCTACCACATACAGGCAAATGCAAAGTTCTAACGAACTAAGTACTTCTGTAGCCCATAAGTATATATAATCGTATATATAAATAGATATAAGTGAAAATGTATATGTAAATAAATATATAAGTAAAAAAAGTTCCTTCGATTACGCTGAGAGGGACGATATATGGGGTAAGATATCTGACTGACTTAAAGTCAGCTCTTGTTTCGATCCCAACTTAAAGCATCTCACTAAAGAGTTGTGATACAATGAAACAGTCTCTCTGTGGATGTCATATATATATATATATATATATATATATACTCTCTGTGTATTTATTTACACTGTAGACTCACTTATTGACATATCTTGATAAAGATGACAGACGAAGATTCGGAATTTAGTTTTCAAAAGCCCTTCTTTCTGCAAGTCAATGTTGCAAATGAATATGTTGACTGTTAAATGATTGTTCGAAATCTCTGATACTACAACCCGAGTACGACTACTTCCTAACTTCATTGGTCATCGGAAAGAATTTGGGTGCGATCACGCTATATATATATATAAAGTCAGGCGGGTTTTAGTCCCATATTGAAGCATCTCGCATGTCTAGCCACACTGACGAGTGGTGATACCACGAAACAGTTTGTCTTTGAATTACAATATATATATATATATATACACTTCCCCGAGGGTTGAGCACGGTTGCAAGCAATTACCGGGTGCCACTCGCGTAATACAAAGCTCTTCTAATGAATTGAGCACTCTAGTAGCCGTTAAGTATACATGTAAGTAAAGATGGCGACCGTAGTCGAGGGCTACCCGAAAGCTCCCTTTTCAATAGCTACTACACCGAGGTGTAGGGGAGGGCGCTACTCCTTTCCCTGGATTGCTCCCCTTTACCCTTAATATGTACCTTGTACTGCTGAGTGTTAAGCAAGGATGTATCAAGTACCATTTTTAAAGTCTTTGGTATGACCCGACCGAGGATAGAACCCAGATCTCCCGGATTATTGGCGAACACTCTACCCACTTGGCTAATGAGCCGGTTAGTATACATGTAAATAAAAGAAAATAAAACATATACGTTAAATTTCTTCTCTTACGTTCAGGTTTTCCATGACTCAATGAAAACATATATGACTGCGTAAGTTCAAGCGGGTTTCGAATCCTGCTTGAAACATCTCGCATGTCTAGCTACACTGATGAGTTGCGATACAACGAAACAGTCTGTGGATGATAGTATATATATATATATATATATATATATATATATATATATATATATATATATATATATAAGTATGTTAAAACGTTGTTTTAAATTGAACATAATGATTGTATTAATAAATTCAATTAACAGCTTAAAGTTTACATCAGCAACAAAAAATATCGAGACTGAAGTTTTAAAAATAACTTCCCTTGACATTCAAGACACTTATTCCATCGAGTGTACAACTGATGAAAGCTCTGTTGAAATTTGTCATTTGATATTGAATTATTCTGCAACATTGTATTTATTTTATTTTCAACCACGTTTTTAAATCTTAATGTTGAGATTTTTCCGTTTAGGAAACAAGAAAACTACACGGACCTACGTTGGTGACAATGGGAATATTATGAATAAAAATAAAGGAATTACTTCAAAATAACGACTTTATTCGACATCAAGGGAAAGCTACTCTACACAAACTCTTGGTCCACGTCAAGTGTCCATTTTAGTCTATCCGAAATGGGCACAGTTAGCCTAGAAGATCTTCAGTAGACTATAGCAATCCTGTTTTTCACCAAAATATTCTCAATAAAAATCATCGAGCATTGGCAGTGACTCCTCTCCTAGCAAAAAAAAAAAGGACTTAAGACTCTTACAAAATGTTCGTTCGGTTATTCTTTTCTCCATAAGAAATAAACACAAATCTTGGACAGAACCTAGTTTGCTGAAGTCCCCGTGGTGCAGTGGTTAAAGTTCTGGACTGCGACATTGTAGTAAGCGAGTTCGAACTCCAATTGCGACATTACATTCACTTACAGACAAATATCCCTGGGAAAGGTATTGAACACCCTTAGCTTCCCAACCAGGGATCAAACTGTACCCCTTCTGTTCTTCGACAGAAATGTTTTTTTAACATTTAATAACCCATAGAAGTTATTAAGTCATTAAACAAAGAAACCAAACCCACACCTATTTTATTCAATAGCCGAACTACTTTTGCAAAGTCCACAAGGGCTGTGGAATAGACCGATTGCAACTCTGCAGAGGGGTAAGACCCCCACTCCAAAGAACGTCCTGGATACCATACTAAACAATCTGATGATGAGGTTCCTCTAATGCTGGAAATTTGAGGAATGCAGAGCACCCCTTTATTGCCGTCGCTTCAAGGGCCACTCTGGCTCGGATTGGTAGCACCTGATAGGGCCCTATCTAGGGGTTAAATAGAACTAAATTGCATACTTAGGCAAGATTGAATTACTTGAAATAGAACTGTTGTGATATCTAAACTGTATACTTATGCTAAACAGAATTGCTTGAAATATAACTGTTTTTGACTTTGAAACTAAACTTACGCTAAACTGAATTGTTTGGAATAGAACTGTTTGGCTTTTAACTGTGTGTGGACGAAAACTATACTTAACTGAATTGTTTCAATTAGAACTGTTTGACTAAACTGAATAGCTTGAAATGGAAATGTTTTCGACAATTAAACTGTGTACTCATGCTAACTTGAATTGTTTGAAATAAAACTGATTATTTATATAAATATGGATTTGGTATTGAATAACCTACAAAGGTTGATATGAGTTAAAACTTAAATGACCAAACTAATTGACATCAAACCTCAAATCAGTTGAAATATTTTATTCTAATTAATAATCTTCATTTTTTTCTGCATAAGATAAAGGGACAAACTATCGAATCAGTAGATATTTTAGAAAATTTATGAAATCACAGGGAAATAGCTTTCTCTCAAAGATATCTAGTTTTGAGATATGGGATAGCTATCATACCTATTTTGAGTAGAGTACAAAGAGTAGTATATATATATATATATGTGTGTGTGTGTGTGTGTGTGTGTATGTGTGTGTGACGCAGGAAACCCAGGGGCACAGATACTACCATGTAATATATATATATATATATATATATATATATATATATAAAATAATGATAAATTAATATATATTAGATATTTATATTTATTACGGAATTTAGACTGCCGCCCCCGGGGTTTCATGGAATTTTTTTGCAAAGCAACAATCATCAGACAGTTAAGAAAATGAAAGGAATCGAAAATCGAAAAAATACAGTCAAAAAACAGTTGGGCTTTTGTATGATTCCTTACGTGTGGTTGTGAGTGTGTGAGTGTGTGTGGGGGTGGATGCTTATGTCGGCTATAGTTGCGTATTAATGTGTATATGTATGAGTTTAAGTGAAGTTACAAACGCAGTCGAAATTCCATGAATTAAATATATATATATATCTAATATCTATTTATTTATTTATATATAATTTATTATTATATAATAGCTCTATCTTTGATATTGAACACTCTCCATATTATATTGCACTTGGTTCGACACAAACCCTCAAAGTGATTTAGTGAAAACCAAAACTGTTATAATATATATATATATATATATATATATATATATATATATATATATATATATATATATATATATATATATTAGCTCTATCATTGCTACTGAGCATTATTTAAAAATACTACAAAATCTGGTTCACCATTTAATTCGCCAAGTGAGCAAGGGATCATCGTTAATCACTGCTATATATATATATATATATATATATATATATATATATATATATATATATATATATATATATATATCGGTTTACATGGAAGCATAAGTTGTTCCGTAATGGTTAGAAGATAGAAATCACCCGTAAATTTTAAGCAAGAAAATATATTACAACGCAACAGTTTATTGAGTGACAATAATGTTTGGCTGTTAAAATGATTGTATCATGCATTACCCTCATTCGAACGTACATTCAATTGCTTTGTACAAGATATTTGTTTCCTAAACATAAACGCTGTCGAGATTTTTTTCACACATTGATCTTACTAAGATATGGAAGAAAAAATCCAAATTTTACAAGTCTGCAAGATAGCACCGAAGGGGGTTTCCTGGTAAAAGCGCAGGACTTGCAGAATCGTAGTAAGCGAGTTTAAATTTCCGTGGCGCTATTACGTTCACTTTCGGACAAATATCCTAGAGAAAGGTATGAACACACTTATCTTCCCATTTATGGGTTACATAGTACCATTGCAATTCTTCTAGAAGGTTGGATATGCCATTAAATAATGCAAGAAGGTTGATATGCCATTAAACAACAGAACAAACAAATATAGCACTGAGTTGTCAAATTTGTCGAAAAATGTTATGTGCATATTTTGAATCGATCATCTTCATAAAATGCCGAAGTTCTCGATAATGTGTAACTCTCCCACCGAAAAAGAAACAAGAAAACTATTGCAAATTTGATATATTGATATTTGTTTTGACTTCAAATAGTTGAAATTCAGTCAAAAAGCTAATTACGTCCGCTTAAACACATCCTGATATATATATATCTTTCACTTCTTTCTCCTTTTGTCCTCTTTTCTTAGTTGTTTTTTTTTTTTTTTTGTTATCACTTTGCGTTTCATTCTCTATTTACGGTTCGTTCTTTTTTCCTCTTGGTGTTTTTTTTTTTTTTTGTTTTGTTTTTTTCAAATTCAATTGTGACTTTCAATCTGACAACTCCTTTAAAATCACATTTTTACAATCTAACCTCGCTTTGCTTTTGTCTCCTTATTCCCTCACCTCTGTTTCGATTTCAATTTACTTCTTCTTCTTCTTCTTCTTCTTCTTCTTCTTCTTCTTCTTCTTCTTCTTCTTTCTTTCTTTCTTTTTTTCTTTTCCTGTGTCTTCATTATTCTCCCCTTTCTTTAAATATTTAAATATTCTTCTTCTTCTTCTTCTTCTTCTTCTTCTTCTTCTTCTTCTTCTTCTTCTTTCTTTCTTTTTTTCTTTTCCTGTGTCTTCATTATTCTCCCCTATCTTTAAATATTTAAATATTCTTCTTCTTCTTCTTCTTCTTCTTCTTCTTCTTCTTCTTCTTCTTCTTCTTCTTCTTCTTCTTCTTTTTTTTTCAATATTTTCTCCTCATCCTCTTTTTATCGTCCACATTTTCTTCTTTTTTTTTCTTCTTGGCAACTTCCGTTTCAACATTTCTTTATTACTTAAAGTAAATGCAATTGAAATAAAATTTAAAAAGCACGAAAGATAAAATGCTGCAATCATCTTGAACAGAAATACGTTCCTGTTTTTTAAACATCCTTATTTATTTGACCTATAAGTCAGTTTCGTTTCAGTCTCGCAGGAGCCCCTTCCATCGATTTCGTTTTTCCTTTCTTACGTGTCTGTTTTTTTAAATACTTTATTTATTCCTTTATTGTTCAAATCGCATTCAAGTTCTTTAATTTTCTTTTGCTTGTTGTTTGTTTGATTTTTTTTTTTTCTTCTTTTTTTTTTATCTTTTTTTGGCTTGTTTGTTTGTTTTTCAGATTGGTTACCTTTTAAAATTATTCTGCTTTATTTAATTTTTTCTCCGTTCAAAAAATAAGAGCTTTGCCAAAAATGTAAAACAAGACAACATTTTATATATAAAAGGTGGATGAATGTATACATATCCTTATACTAACATCTATTGATTTGCTTGTATTTTCTACTTAATGTACAAAAAATGCGTATATTAAGATACATCCATATGTTCTTCCATATATAGAGAGAGACAGCGGAAAACGTATATATATATATATATATATATATATATATATATATATGTGTGTGTGTGTGTGTGTGTGTGTGTGTGTGTGTGTGTGTGTGTGTGTGTGCATAAGTGGGTATGTATTTGTCTATGAATGAATATATGCGCATTTTCTCCTTAAATAATTCTCAGTAAATAAGGGTGTGTGAGGACCAGTATCCCTTACTTTTTAAAGTTCCCTGTATAATGCGCAGAACGAGTGAAATATCAATAGAAAGTGCGTATTTTACCTGGAAAATACGATATGTGAGCGTCGATGCCTCTCTGTGTGTGTGTGTGTGTGTGTGTGTGTGTGTGTGTGTGTGTGTGTGTGTGTGTGTGTGTGTGTTCTTGTGCTTTTATGTATACAAATGTATATGTGTGTGAAAATAAAGTCGATTTATGAAACAAGAATTTGGAATAGCCCTGGCTACTGTGTGTGTGAAGTGGGAAATTAGTTTTGGAAATAAATCAAAATCTTAATTCTGAGGCGGAAAAGAACCTATTCCATTTATTTTATTTTTTTCTTTTTCAAAGTTTTTAATGAAGACGCTAAATTCCTTTTTGGGTTATATATGTATATATATATATATATATATATTGTTGTGGTCCGTTAGGGTCCAGAAAGAAGACACGGAAGAAGAGAAATTAGGTGGAACAAGTGTATTGAATAAACAGAACATATATACAAAATAAGAGTGTTAATACAGCAGGTCGAAGTGTCCGTCCGAAACTGTCAGGTTTTACTGCTGGGAGGAAGTCGGTATTTGTCGTACATTCCACCAACCAGATGAGTGTAGCATAAGGCCTTTTTAGGTGGGTCCGGGCGTAGGACCGTAGCCCAGACACGCCCGGCAGTTCCAAAAATGCCTCTGGCCCCATCGGTAGACTTCTAAAATGGGGCGCCTCAAGCGACAGGCGATAAACCTCCAAGAATTGTTATAGTGTGAAGAGACGGCCCCCTGAAGCTCGCAGATGCAGGTCTTGGCACGCCCGACATGAATGCTGGTGCACGGGAATCCATGTCAGACGGCCTCAACCGACCGCCAGCGGAATCAGGGCATACCCGACCAGATCTGTGTAGCGACTAACACGGCCAATCGAGATGTGTCCCAGACCAGATATTTTTATTTCGTCCCTCCGACCGGACGAGTGTGGCACAAGGTGGGTCCGGGCGCAAGGTCGGAGTCCAGACATGCCTGGTGGCTTCAAAAATTCCTCGGGTCCCGTCGGTATTCTTCTAAAAAGGGGAACCTCAAACGCCAGGCAATAAACTTAACTTCTCCAATGAGGTCTAGAGCCTAGAGGAACGGCTCCCTGAGGTTCGAGGCGCGCCTTGACCAACCCCCAGCAGAACCAGGACACACCCGACTAAATATGTGTACCGACCAATACGGGCGACCGAAGTGTACCCCAGCCCATCGCGGGAAAGAAGTCTCTCCGAGAGTTAATAGGGTTAGAATTTATGAAGAAGAAAGAGTTCATTAATGTGTACATAGGTCACCATAACATATACGTATGTATCCTCTTTTCATCAAGGCACAAATACTGATAAGCATGTAATTGTAAACAAGTAGTAAAGTTAGCGACCGTAGTCGGTGGGGTGTGACCTGAAGGCTCCCTTTTCAATAGCTACTACACCGGGTGTAGGAGAGAGCGCTGCTCCTTTCCCTGGATTGCTCCATTTTACCCTTGATATATACCTTGTAATGCTAAGTGCTAAGCAAGTAGGTATAAAGTACCATTTTTAAAGGCTTTGGTATGACCTGACCTGGGATTGAACCCTGGTCTCCCGGATCATTGGCAAACACTCTACCAACTACGCCAATGAGCCGGTTGTATCAGCCTTCAGATAGATAGATAGATTTGGCGCCTTGCCGATTAATGAACAAAAGTGACTACACTCACCTTATAGTCTTTTACATAACTAAGACATACCAAAGACTCATAAATGGTACTTGACGCCTCCGTGCTTAACATTTGGCATTATAAGGTTCATATCCAAGATAAATGGGAGCAACTCAGGGAAAGGAGTGCCACCCTTCTCCACACCTCGGTGTAGTAGCTATTGAAAAGGGAGCCTTCGGGTCGCATTTAACTACTGTCGCAAACTTTATATTTTCATCATACAACGTGTGAAAGCACGTGCTATACCATATCCTCATCAGCCGCCATCCAGGGGTAATAACACAGTTTCGGTAGCTCAAGGCGGTACTGCCACCCCTGGCGCTACCAAGCAGCTTTTGCCACCGGACAGGGTATTAAGAGAATCATATATATATATATATATACGCCAGATCAATTAAATGCAGAGACTACATTGGACGTTAATCTTCATTTTCTGAGTGCAGTTTGTGATTTAAAAAACGCGTTTACTTTCGGCGGTTGATGTTATTACGCGTTTACAGTTACCGTTTCTTACGTAATCACACGGGAAAGATGATTCTGCGTGTATTACCTTCATGCTGAAAACTTTCTCGCTTTCGACCAAATCCAACTTGATGCATATCGCGCCGTGGTCTAAAGACGATTCGAGGCAACTTTCAAACTGCGGCCAGTGATTCCTATTTTTGAAAGAAACGAAATGACTGAGTGTCCTATAAAACCACGACAACCAACCTCAATAGGAATCACATGGCATATCCAACCCTTTTCCACGCAGTCGGCACGCAGTGACTCGTAGCGGTTTTTCTTCCGCTCGTGTGCTTCCTCCCGGTTTTCTTCCCAAGGGACTGTCAATTCTATGAGGAGGACACTCTTCTTTGAATCGGACCATGCTACAATGTCCAGCCGCTTTTCCGTTTGAATAATGTGAACTGGAAATTGTAGAGATGTCTTGAGATCTGCTGAAACTTTCCAGTCACTAGCTCCGTTCAGTAGCTTCATGTTAGGATTTTTTTGTTCCCTGACAGGACATTCACCTTCCTTGAGAAACTGAATTATGGGTTCCTTGGCTGTTATGGATTGCTGATTTGCTGTCTCACATTGTGCTCTTAACAATTCTATTATCACTTCTAATACCTTGTTATGTCGCCATGTGTACATTTGAAGTGAGTGTGGACATGCAGATAAGACGTGGCGCAAAGTACCCCGATCACTTTTACACGACAAGCACAGGTCCGAATTGGTATATCCCCATAATTTTAGGTTGGTCGCATTTGGTAAGAGATCATAAGTAGAGCGAAGAAGGAATGATATCGCCAGTGGTTCCATTGCAATTAAGGATTTCCACGATAATTTAATTGGTTCGATATCATTCCATTTTGTCCAAGCCCATTGTTTGGCCTGAGTAACAGCACTGGCTTTTCTTTGCTCTTCCTCAAACATCCTGACTTCTTCGCTCACCATGTCTCTTTTTTCTTTTGGGTCCATTTTGAGGAATACCTTTTTGCTCGTGCTACCTAACCCAACTCGATTGGTTTGAGTGACGCCTATGATGTCTTTGATTCGTAGGCTGCATTCCGCCTCCTGGGCGGTTTTAACGGCCGACCACTTCGTACCTGATTTTATTTCTGGATACGCCTTCCGAATGATCTCGTCGGCTGAGTCCTTCATCATCATGTGAAGGCGTACTTTCCCAATTTTGAATTCTTCTACCAGTGAGGATATTGGGAGCTGTAGGTTTCCAGAATTGGTATATGAACCCACTTTCGAAAAACAGGGAGGAACTCCGAGCCACTTACGCAGGTATTTGTTGCTGTACTGTTGGATCCGTTCAACACGAGATATCGCAATTTCGTACATCTGTAAGGGCCACAAAAGACGGGGTAGCAGACCATGTTGGTAACACCAAGCCTTCATCCTTCCGGGTAAACAAGTTTTATCAATTGATCTTAGTCCCTTCAAAGCTATTTTCTGGACCTCTGTACCCCTATGACGATCAGTCAGTGGGATTGAATAAAGACGTCCGAGACTCTTTACCGGCTCCTCCCTGACAGCTGGGATCTTATCACCCCCAATTTAGAAATGGATCTCCCTGACAGATCCTCCGACTAACGATAGGCTTCGACTTTTCTTTGGCTTAGCCTTCATTCTTGCCCGTGTGAAAAGGTCATAATACCTTTGTAGTAAACATTCGGCAGAGATTTGGGATGGGACGAGAATGGTGATGTCGTCCATAAATGCTCTGGAAGGAGGAAGAGTCAGATGATCATTTTTCATTACTCCTTCCGACGTATTTGCTGCACCTCGTAAAAGAAGTGGGGAAATCACACAGCCCATCATGATGCCAATCTCAAGTGCCTACCACTTGGTGGTATAGTTTTTAACGGTAAATTTCATGAAAGCTGAATTGAAGTATTTCATTATGATTTCCTCAACCTTGCTAGGGAAGTTGAAAAATTCGAGGGCCATTCGGATTAAGTGGTGTGGAACTGAACCGTACGCATTAGCAAGATCAAGCCAGATCACATGTAGTTCTGTTTTGTCCCTTCTAGCTGAGAGTATTGAGTTCCATATCATTTGTGAATGTTCCAGACATCCGGGGAAGCCAGGTATCCCAGCCTTCTGGACAGATGTATTTATATAATGATTGCTCATCAGAAAGGTTGTCATACGACGAGCAAGAACTCCAAAAAATATTTTCCCTTCTACATTTAGGAGGGATATAGGGCAAAAATTTGTGATACCTTTTGACTGCATTTCCTTTGGTATCCAAATACCATCGGCCAGACACCATTCCTGTGGTACAATAGCCTTCTTCCAAGCCTGCTGAAGGAGGATAGTGAGTTTCCTGAGGACACGAGGGCAGTTTTTATATAACTTGTACGATATCCCATTCAAGCCCGGGGCACTACCTGCGCGGGCCTTATGGACGAAATCTCGAACTTCTTTTGGTTTTATCCCGCTATCATCAAACATTACCGTTGGATCTTGGGGTTTTGGTAAATCTCTTAGAGGAGGTATTGGGATACCGTTTAAATCATCTGAGTATGTCATCTTCAAATGATTCTCGAGTTCCTCCTTCGGTACATCAAGCTTGCCACTCTTTGATTCCACGAAAAGCTTTTTTGCGAAAGCGTAAGGATTTGAGTAGAATGCTCTCCGAGCCTGACGCTTTTTCTTTCGATGTTTTCTCTGATTTTCAGCTCTGGAGATCACCAAAATCCTTTTTTTAATATGTATATATATATATATATATATATATAGAGAGAGAGAGAGAGAGAAAGAAAGAAATAGATATTATCACACATCATATGCTTTGCAATAATAAAAGCAATGTATGAATTAATATATATGTGTATGTAGGTGTGTGTGGAGAGATAGACAGATAATCTCAGAGATCATACTTATTTCAATAAATAAAGCAATATATATAGAGAGAGACAGACAGACAGACAGACAAAGTAATAGATAAATAGACATCGTAAAAATTAAAGCGATATATATATATATATATATATATAGGAAAACTTGAAATAAATCCGACAGTATGCAAATGTGCAGAAATGAAAAAAATACAAGGTCTTCAGAGGATGACTTTATTTATAGGTCGAATCATTTGCCAACGCTAAATGTTTCGTTTTTTTTAATTGGATAACGTTAAACGTTCGTCAGGGCATTGAATTATGAAATGAAACGACAAGATGTGAAAGTTTTAAACATATTTCCGTTGGTGGTGTCATGCTTCAAATGGAAGTGATGTAATTAGTCTTCGAAAAATTGTTTAAAATTTTTGAGTTTCATTTAACAATTCATCCGCCATTCAAACATATATTTGAGGACCTCGTCCTAGAACGACATTTTTATGTTCTGATTGTATCAAATATTTGGAAGTTCATCTTTTAAAGTATTTAGATTCCAGAAAATAGATATCGTGAACTTTGCCGCAGGTTTGCATTAAATATCTCGTTCACACATTCTGGCAACATTCCGATTTGTAATAATATATATATACGTGGCGCATTCAATAAATTTCCAGACATTTAAAATTGGTGCAGACTCTTGAAAATTCAGTATGTTATTGCTATACATCTTATGAGATGACTGGCCAATTTTTATGATTTCAGGTTCAAAGAAACAGCTACAACAGCAATTGGAATACACCCTACTAAAGCCTGATTGTCACAGCTGGTGAATTTCAAAAATGCAATCTGGACGTGAGGACACTTTAGAAGAACGATATGCAATACAATTCTGTTTTAAACTGGGAAAAAAATGTCACAGAAACGTATGGAATGCTTCAGACTGCTTTTCAACCATCTTGCATGAATCGAGCATGAGTTTTTGAGTGGCATAAGAGATTCAAGGAAGGCGAGAGTCTGTGAGGGATGATGAGAGGTGTGGGAGGAATAAGAAATTCAGTACACCAGAGTTGATTGGCCAAAGGGTAAGGGTTAGGGTTACTACGTTGAGGTTTTAAGGGAGTTCAGGAAGAGATTCCGTCGGAAGAGGCCGGCACTCTTCAAATTTCCACCAGGACAATGCACCAGTCCTCAACTCCATCCTTGTCACAGACTATTTGACCAAGATGGGTATCAAGACAGTTCGTCACCGTCCCTATAGTCCAGACCTTGCTCCCTGTGACTTTTGGTTATTTCCTAAGCTCGGAGGCTGTGAGACAATTGAGGAGATGAAAGAGGCTGTGACGAAGGTCATAAATACGCTCACTCAAGAGGACGTCCATGGGGCGTTCCAGAAGTTGTTGAAACGGTACAACAAGTGCATTGAAGCCGGAGGAGGTTACTTCGAAGGAGACTAGAGTTTCATGTGTGTACTATCAATAAAAGTGCCCATACGAAAAAAGTCTGGAAACTTATTTAATGATCCTCGTATATATATATATATATATATGTCATCGTAAAATTATACTTATACCAAACTGATCTGTTTGAAATAGAACTATTTGATTAAACTGAATATATTGAAACTGAAATATTTCTGACAACTAAACTGTCCTTATGCTAAACTAAATTGTTTGAAATAGGACTGTTTATTTGTATAAAAATGGATTTGGTATTAAATTACTTACCAATGTTGATATGCTATAAAACCCAAACAAATTTTTATGCTATCTAAAGGGTATATCTCACAAAATAGCCATATACAAGTAAAGAAAAAGAACATAAAATAAGAAAAAAAATCCTAAATGTCTGTCATTATAGTCGAAGCCGAATCAAAAGAGTTCAGAGCAGAAAATTTACGTGAGAGAAAATTACAAGCGTTTTCTTCTTTCAGGTTAAAATACAAACTCAGGGTGATCCATTCAACCGGAATATCCTTCTCTCTCTCTTACCCATGTGGACTGACTATATCAGTGATTATATATATAGTGAGCTCGGCATTATACCGGGCCTTGCCTTAGGCATGAAACCGATGGCATTAATTTGCTGTTGGCTTTGAAGCAAGCGAGCACTGTCCAACGAAGGCAGACTTGAGGCCGAAAGGTCCCCAGCTTCGGCTAGGCCACCTTCGGGTGGGCGAGCCGATGACCAACATAAACCAGCAGGGTTCGACCCTCCGTTCGGGTCCGATCTCCCCATGCCTAACCCCCACTATAATCCGACCTTCGGGTGATTTGACCTTGTCTCAAGTTTTGTCTGGAAGGAGGCAGAAACAAATATCTGGCCTTGCTTCGGGGATAAGTAACATGCCTCAGTATTCCTTGTCTGTACGATTGTAAATCTCTTTCATCTACGAACGTGTTGACTATTTCTTCACTTGAGTATAACCTTGTCTAACTGTATCCCTACTAAGGACATAACAGTTTTCTAGCAAGATCTAAGTATTTATCTCTTCTTTCGTTTTCTTTGATTTATACTTTGAGGTCACCCGGGACGGCAACGTTCACTGTTCAGCGTGTTCTTTTTTTTTTTTTAATAATCACAAGGTTTTAGTCTTCTTGCAGAGATTAGGTGATATGTTTGTATCTCAAAAATTCTTAATAATTTTGAGTGTCTCGGACTCTGGCTTGTTCAAATAACACCTGCCATATGGACTTATTTAAATTTCGTGCACAATACCCAGTTGATCCCCTTCCAACCCTGTCATGTCTTGTCTTGCACTCTTTGTGCAAGTTTGCTGCAATTCTTTTCTGTGATTAGTCTTCACATAGCTTACACTTGCTATTCTCTTCCGTCTTATCTATTTTTGCTTCCACAGATTTGGTCCTTATGGCGATAATTTGCACATGTTGGTTTCTCAGACTCGAGTGGATTTCAAAATGCTTGAGATTCTATGCTTTACAAAAATATTTTGGGTTTGGTTCGCTTTCTTTGTTTAGTTTCTTTCTTTGTTTCTTTGTTTTTTAATGGCATATCAACTCTTTTTAGGTTATTTAATGCCAAAGCCATTCTCCTAGAAGAACAGTAGAGGTAATATTTAACCCATAGCTGGGAGGATAAGGGGGTTCATACCTTTCCCAGGGGTATTTGCCCGAAAGTGAACGTAATAGCGCGACTGGAGTACGAACTCGTGTACTACGGTTCCGCAGTCTATCGCTTTAACCATTACACCACGAGGACACCCCCTTTCTTTGTTTAATGGCATATCAACTTTCATGGGTTATTTAATTCTAAATCCATCCTCGAAGAACAGAAGTTATACTACGTTTCTCAGAACTAGGGAGAAAGGTTAACAAATAGACCAGAGAGTAAAGACGAGTAGGTTATACAGAAATAACTGCATTATTATACACTGTAAGGAGGAGAAATCCTATGGCATAACAACAAAATCCTAGGAAGCTGCCTCAAGCTGCAAGATGCGACACTAGGTCAATTTTAAGCAGAGTGTAACGGGTTTGAATTCAGAATTTTCCTTCTCCCAGACCGGTTGCTATACCAAGGTTAAAAAGCCGAGTCTGCCTTACTAATTACCCATTGCTAGGGGGAGAAAAATTGGATTCATACCTTACCCAAGAGTATCAGCGCAAGGAAAAATGCACACAGTCTCGCCCAGAATTTGAACTCGTATCGCCGCGTCCATTTCCTACGACGGTATCCATTATACTAAGAGCGACTCCGAAGTAAGCGAGTTCGAACTCAAGTCGTTATTACGTTCAATTTCGGAAAGGAAATTTGGGAAAGGTATTGAACCTCTGATCTCCAAACTATGGTTTAAGTAGCATCAACGTTGTTCTCCAATGATTGCTTTGACATTAAATAACCCACGAAGGTTGATATGCCATTAAACACTGTAAATTGTCATAATGATTTTCATAATCTGAGTGTTTAGACAACTGCTTTTTATTTCTTTTTTTTTTTATCACTTTTGGAATGAAAAATGGAAGATCTACAAAAACAATTTGGAAAACTCCAATTGATTAAAAACGTCAAAGAAACTGCAAAATGGATCGACTCAAAAGTAACGGGTAGAGACAAAAGAATATTTAAACCTTATGTTGTTGCATTTGATTGATTCGATGAACAGAAAAAAAAGAAAGAAGGAACTAAAAGGATACAAAACAAAAGGAAGAAATACGAAGGAAGGTGATGGAGATAGTCCAAGATAGGAGAAGGAGAATGATATAGAGTGGAAAGAAGAGAGAGGGAAAAAGAGACGAAGAAGAAAAAAGGAAAGACGAAGACAAAAGCAAGAAAAAAGAGATAAAGAAAAAGAAAATGAAATAGAAAGAAAGTAAGATGAAGGGAGTGAAGGAAAGTAAATAAGAGGGAGAGGGTGTTATCTTTCTTACAATCAACTATTAGCTGCGTTCGCTAACCAATAGACCACGCCGATATTTAAGTACCCCACCAGAAAGCAGGACACACCAGTGCTGGCCGACCAACAAAGATTTCCATACACTTGGTACGGACACTGGATGCCATCTAGAAGACCTGCCTGGCGTGATGTATGATATAGACGGATTGAGAAAGAGAGTGTCAAGTGATTCCCTGATATCATTACGACTTGTTTATATTTATCGGGCAGGATATGACACAAAGTCAATTTTTAAGTGGAGTTTAACAGGTTTGAATTCAGAGTTTTCCTTCTTCTAGACTAGTTGCCTCACCAAGGCTGAGGAACCTAGTCTGCCCTACTATTAACCCATAGCTAGAGGGAGAATAATTGGATTCATACCTTTCCCAAGGGTATCAGTGCTATGTGAAATGCAATCAGTCTCGTCCAGGATTTGAACTCGTGTCGCCGTGTCCATTTCGTATGACGATTACCATTACACCACGATTACCATTACACCTCATTACGACTTGTTAATGATAATCTGTATCAGGAATAAGTTAGTAAAGTTAGCGACCTTAGTCGAGAGTGACCCGAAGTCTCCCTTTTCAATTGCTACAACACTGAGGCATAAGGGGGGGCTCAACTCCATTCCCTGGATTGATTCAATTTACCATGATCCTTACTTTACAGTGCTGAGCAAGGCGGCATCAAATACCATTTTTGAGTCTTTGGTATGACTCAACCTGGGATTGAACCCCGGTCACCCGGACCATTGGCGAATACTCTACTCATTGGGCCAATGGTGGATAATACTTATTGACAGTAGGACTTAGGGAACTTTGTGCTATATTCTGAGATTTTAGAAAATATTTAGATAATACAAATTTCATGACAGCTCTTTTCATATCTTTTCATTAAATCAAAGTGATGAAAAATGTCTCCGTTGTCTTTTCTAGGTTCTGTTCTGAGTGACAGAATTTTTTTCAACGGATTATTTCTTTCTTTTTTTCTTTCACAGTTGTTATTTATATTCATTCCTTTTTGATATTGAAAATATTTATTTTCAATATTTTTAAATTTCATGTCAGCTTAATATCTTTAAAAAAAAATCTGTGAAATCAATCAACAAAGATCGGTTGTTTTTGCCTTCAAATTATCATATCTACGTGAAAGTGTGGTTTGGTTTAGTTTTGTGGCATAGCAACCATTTTTGCTTATTTAATGCCAAATCCTTTTTATACATTTATTACCGGCCCGTTGGCTTATTGGGTAGAGTGTTCGCCAAAAGGCCGGGGGAACCGGGGTTCAATCCCAGATCAAGCCATACCAAAGACTCAAAAAATGGTACTTTATGCTTTCTTCTTTAACACTCAGCATTATAAGGTACGTATCAAGGGTAAAGTGGATCAATCCAGCGAAAAGAGTTGCGCCATCCCCAACATCTTGGTTTAGAAGCTATTGAATAAGGAGCTTTCAGTTTGCTCTCGACAACGTTTGACAGCTTTACTCAGATATAAATGATTTGTAAACACAAGTCAACAAAGTTAAATAGTTCCAAGAATTGCCATGTATCACAAACAATTCAATTAAAAATCAGTTATTTGTTTACATACAGTTAAATAATCAAACAGTTCCAATTCAAACAATCCAATTTAGCATAAGTAATTTGTCTGCGCTCAGTTTAAATGTCCTAACACCCCACAAGGCGCCAACTGTACGACCACCAACCACCTATCACGAAAACTATACTGGTTAGACGAACCAGACATGCCGGACACTGCTGGAGAAGCAAAGACGAGATCGTAAGTGATGTGCTCCTGTGGACCCCTGCACATGGCCAATCAAAAGCAGGACGACCAGCTCGAACATTCATACAGCAGCTATGTGATGATACAGGATGTAACCCCGAAGACCTGCTGGAGGCGATGAATGATAGGGAGACGTGGAGAAAGAGGGTCAGGGATGTCCGTGCTGGCCGCACGTCATGATGATGATGATGATATATAGGACCCTATCAGGTGCTAGTGTAACCAGGGAGAGAAGGAGTACTCTGCATTGCCCAAAGTTCCAGTATTACTAGAGCCTCGCCTTTAGATTGCTTAGTGTCATATCCAACACACTCGTTTGGAGTGGGGGTCTTACCCCTCTGCAGAGAAGCAGTCGATTTATTCTACTTCTCCTGCCAACTAGGCTGCTATGAGAAGGTGTGAATACATTCTTAAGATACAAAAATGTATAAATCATTTTAAACTGAATTGAATAATGGTCTTTTTCGTTAGTTTTTTTTTTTTTTTTTTTTTTGCTTGCTTGTATTTTTAATTTACTTTAAACTTAGTTAAACACTTCATCATGTAAATGATATGACCAGATACGAAAACAATACAAGCAATAATTTCTGAATAAAACCAGTAAATTTTCCCACCTCTTCTAACATCACCTATCATCATATATAACAGAATGTGCACTATCTATAGTCATTGTGTGTGGAGGGGGATTCGATGAATAGAAAAAAAAAGAAAGAAAGAACTAAAAGGATACAAAACAAAAGGAAGAAATACGAGGGAAAGTGATGGAGATAGTCCAAGATAGGAGAAGGATATAGAGAGGAAAGAAGAGAGTGTATTTAGATAGATAGATTCCACCTCTTCCCACCCACCCCTCTCTCTCTCTCTCTCACTCACTCTCCATTTCTCTTTCATATTAAATAAAATATAATATGAAAGTCGACTCACAGCCCAACACTAGGTATTCGATTACAGTCGAATACGGCACAGCCCTAAGATGATCACTTCTCTAAAAAAAAAACACATATCATTACAGTTATTTCTGATTCAAACAAATGGGAAAACATAAGAATAAAATAAGCATCACGAAAGGTCAATGAGAATCTTCTTGTGTTCTTTGAAACTAGTGATTGTTTTTGTTTTTTGTTGTTTTTTTTTATACGTATCAGGTATTTACTTCGCTTTAATCAATCTAGTAAAAGACCAGAAATATAGGTTATTTGTTAACTAAGAATTGAATTTATAATTGTCATTTCGGCCAGCTTAACTTAACAATTTTTGGCTTAAGAAGTGGGATCCTGTACGCTATTGTTGGTCAGACTGTTTTTTTTTAACTTCGAGATGGCAACCAATCTAAAAGAAAGAAAAATCCTGATTCAAACCAGATGTACTTCGTTTACAAATTGATCGAACGTTACATTTTGCTCGTGGCAGAGACGTTGAGTAAATACATTCGCGTTAACGATGACAGCACATAGATATTTAACTGAACCATTAAGGTGCTCCGAAGGAAACATGCCTTTCGAAGAGCAGACACAAAAATTTCTCTCGGGGTTTTATGCTCTGAACACACACTTTTTCCGAAAAAAAATGCAGAATAATGAATATTTCTAACTTCCAAATTCCAGATAACTGAGTCTTACCAAATTATTCTTATGAAACTTTCGAAGAATATAGAACTGCATCCAAATTCTCGTAATCATCTTTTCCAACAGACACTAGATTCTCTCACACCCTCTCTCTTTATCCCTTCCTTTCCTCTCACCCTTCTCCCTCTTTCTTTCATTCCTTTCCTCTCACCCTTCTCCCACCTTCCATATCTCTGTTTATATTTCTACCCATCTCAACCTCCTCTCCTCTCTCTCTCTCTCACTCTCTCTCTTTCTCTCTCTCTCCCTCGTTTTCCTGACTAACTTTCACTTCTTTCTTCCTCTCTCTATTTCTCATTTTTCTTCCTTCTCTACTCCCTTCCTACTTTCTCCCCTTTTGACTTTCTTTCTATCCTTCTGTCCCCCTGTCTTATCTCGTACCCGTCCTTCCTTTTTTCCCTCTTTGTCACCTTTCTTGTCTTTTTCCGTTCCCTTCATTCTAATCCTCTCTTTCTCAATTCCACCTCTTCCCACCTCCCTCTCTCTCTCTCTCTCTCTCTCTCTCTCTCTTTCGACCCTTTTTTCTCTCTTTCGATCCTTTTTCTTCTCTTTCTCCCTCTTCCTCTCTCTCCCTTTTTCTCTCTCATTCTCTATTTCTCTTTATTCCTTTATATTTATGTTCCCTCTCACTTTTTCTCTTCCTCTCCCACACTCTCTCTCACTCTCAGTCTCTCTTTATTTTTCTAATTTTCTGATCTCTTTCGCTCTCTCTTTCTATTTTTCTCTCCCTCTCTCTCTCTCTCTCTCTCTCACTTTATCGGAGCATTACACATTACAAACCAGTCAAGTATGGACGTTTATGGATTGTAATTTGCCTCGTCCACAGTAATTCCAAAATCCCATATCAAAATGTACGCTGAGGAACCCTGCTTTCCTTCCTTCCTTCCTCTGACACGACAGCCACACCTTCTCTGAACCCCCGAGAAAACCCTCTACGCAACCCAACCATAAATGACAATTTTAAAGCATTGGAAAGAAGGACAAGAGGGAAGATGGTAGTGATTCAGTGAGGAGCGCCAAATCACGTGAACGCTTCAGAAAGATTAGCTGGTGAACGAGCGAGACGGCAAAGGTGCCCGTGCGTTTAGTACGCATGCGCAGATCATTCATATTTCAAGAAATGTTAGGCATCTTTATTGGTTGATTTTAACACCTGCTTCTCTTTCCATCTATCTATCTATCTATCTATCCTATCTTTCTTTTTTCTCTCCTTTTCACTCTTTTCTCTGTACATAGTTTTCTTTTCCCGCTTTTTTTTGCCTTTCCGTTATTCTACCCCGTCTTCAACTTCATCTATCTATCTATCTATCTTTGTGTGTGGAGTGTTTAGATAAATAGATAGATAGATAGATATCAATTCATATCTATTTCATTTCATATCTATCTCTATCTCTCTCTCTCTCTATATATATATATGTGTGTGTGTGTGTGTGGATAGATAGATAGATAGATAGATAGATATCAATTCATATCTATTTCACTTCATATCTATCTATGTATCTATCTATCTATCTATCCAACTCAGCTAATATCTATCTATCTATCGATCAATCTACTATTCTATCTTTCTTCGGCTGCTTCTTCAAGATCTGTTTTCTAATCTGTATATTCATCTTAGATTTAGTCTCAGTCTGTATGTATCTGCACTAGTCTGCTTATAGTCATCAACCTTCTTAACTCAATACATATCATTTATCCGAGTATAAATCTTTTCTTGAATCAATTAAACCTCTTTGTCTTTTCTTCATATATCTCTACATCTCATTCCCAAACAACTTCTTCAAATTCAACGGAAAAATAGAAAATATTCCTTGCTGATCCTCTTCAGATACAGTATGATTCTAAATTTTGCATCAGATTCATGTAAAAGCATTAGCGAGTCTTATAGAGCATAGGGATTCAACTTTGACAAAACCCAGAACAGTCTTGTTACCTGTCTAGGAATTTGTGGCGCCAAAATATTTTTTACAAGACTTTGCTATGCGGCAAGGAACATTTTGGCGCACAAAGTTTATCAATAGGATTTATTAAACTAACAGCACTAACCCAAATCCTTGTCTTAATCTTAATATTTTTCTTTCTTATTAAAACAAAAGAGGACGAGTATTTAAATCAGTTATTTATTTAAACGACTATTTTAGAACAATGAATGAGACTAATCTGGGGAAAAAAGAATGGAATTTTTGCGTGAGAAACTAAAATTGTCATTTTACTTCAGCGAGTGGCGCCAAAGCTCAACTTAAGTCATGATTCTTTTTTTAATTTTTTATCTTTTTTATTTTTTAGTTTTTTTTTTATGAAAGGAGTTTTGAAATATGTATTGCCTAAATGTCCAATTCAACTCGTTTTAGTACACCTCCAAGTTAAGCAATAAGTAAATATATATTCTTATAAACATTTTACAAAATATATCTGGTGCAGACAATCATTTCGTCAGTGTCTCATGTTTTGTAAGGGTTAACAATTTAGACTGGCCGGTTATTATAAATGAGTTCGATTCTCAAGGGATGTCTCATACTTCTGGCCTTGTGCCAAGCTAAGTAAATGAGATCACAAATCAATTCTTTTATCAAAAGACAATTCATGTGCTAATCCATATATATATATATATATATATATATATATATATATATATTAGGATTAGGACATGAATTATATATATATATATATATATATATATATATAATCCTTATTTAAACATCCTTCTCTCTCTCTCTCTCTCTATATATATATATATATATATATGTGTGTGTGTGTGTGTGTGTGTGTGTGTGTGTGTGTGTGTGTGTGTGCGTGCGTGCGTGTATGTGTGTGAAAGAGAAAGAGAGTATCGATTGGTTGTTTTATGGCTTAGCAACCCTTGTAGGTTATTTAATGGCAATTTCAGTTTATATATATATATATATATATATATATATATATATATATTCGTGTGTGTGTGTGTGTGTGTGTGTGTGTGTGTGTGTTTGTGTGTAACATGGTTTACACACCAATAATTTGTAGATTACACTTTTTAAACGAAGCAGAACTGATTTGTTTGTGCACAGTTGAATGGTTTCAAGTATTTCAAATTTATTGTTTGAACACAGTTAAATGGTTTCAAGAATCGCTCTCTAATAGTTATCTTTCAGTCAAAAGTTAATCGTTTGTTTGCACACGGTTAAACGGTTTCACGCATAATAAATGAAGAAATAGTTCTACTTGACCAATAGAAGGGACAACAGGTAATTGATTAGAGGACAATTGAAAGTAACAAAAATGAAGGGATACACCAAATTCCGTAAAGCTTCTGAACTGGAACCTTCTCATCAAATGGTTTAGAGGGATATCCAAGACATTCATTTTTGGGTGTCTTAACCCCTCTATAATAAATTATAAATTCTCTCTAAAGTGGTAATTTACTAAGTTATTTGCTTAGATATAGCACAAGGCTGTATGAATGGGGCACCCAATGAGAATCGAACTCACTCGTGCAGGTTTGGTAGTCAACCTTGCTAACCATTACACCACCCAAGGTGCCCTATTCTCTCTGAAGTGGGTTAAAATAAAAGCTCTGTACGGACATAGAATGTAGTCTGGTAGTCTATCGATGATAGGGACGAATTACGAGAGAGAATCAGAAAAATCCGTGCTAGCAGCGCGAAGTGATGATGATAAAGATGATATATATATATATAAATATATATAGAAAGTAGGGATTTATAGAGAAACAAAGTCAGTTGACACGATAGCGTTTCGGTTCTGCTGAACCATCATCAGGACAGTGAGGGGTTTTATTAGTGATGTTAAGTGTAGATGGATGTATAAAAAGTGTAAAAATATATAAAAATTTGGAAAAGTTGTACAAGAAAAATTGGCCGTTTGATCAATGAATCAGTGTTCGTTTCTTTAAAATACGTCGTTTCTTTAAAATACTTTCTATTTGGATTACTTGTTGTCAATTTTTCTTCACAAATTGTCGGATTAACATCCATTATTTTCTTCCATATATATATATATATATATATATATATATATATATATGCACGAAGCTAGGCTGAAAAGTTCATAAGCAGAAAAGTTAATAAGATAACGTCATATCTACTATTGATAAATGTTTTGGTAATAGATGGAAGAAGATTATGGAACGCAACGATGTAATGGTGGTGGTGGAGACTATGTTGAAAAATAAATATCATTTGGTCACATTCCATGAGAGTGTCTTTGTCAGCCTATGAACCTTTCAGCTGTCCTTCATATATATAAATATATATATATATATACGTATAAATATATTTCCGATTATCGAGTGTGATTCTTAAATAATTTGCATCCTTTTCAGTTTTCACCTAACGAAAGACATTCTCAACTTAACTCATATATATATATATATATATATATATATATATATATATATATATATATTGGTATCTACTGACAAACTTTCGTGATATCAGAACTCTGCAGTGTAGCCAGACCGACGAGATGCTCAAAGCCGAGATGGACACCCGGCTGACATTACGTCAGTCGCATATCTTACCCCAGGACCGTCGTCATTCGCTGCGTAAGTGAAGCAATTTTTAACGTAAACCTTTTTACATATATGTTATCCGCTACCCGGAGTGCTCAATTAATGAAAAGAGCTTTTGCATTTCAGCGTATGTGGTAACTTACAAATTTCCCCACCAGAGTGCTAAACCCACGAGGAAGTGAGTGAAATCCAGAGGAAGAGTAACGTTGTGGGAGTAACGGGGAGAAATCTTTTAAATTTTCTGTATTTTTAGAGTAAAAGTCTTAGATGAAGGGTAAATTGGAATTTTAGAACTGACATGTTAAGTGCTCTAAATAATCGAGGGAAGAAGCAGAATTAGCTGGCACTGCCAACCTCTTTCTTCGATATTATAAGTGAAGTCAGTAGTAAGTAAAGTTGACGACCATAGTCGAGGGTGACCCGAACGCTCTATTTTCGATAGCTACTACATCAAGGTATAGGGGAGGGCGCCACTCTTTTCCCGGGATTGAACCACTTTACCCTCGATCCGTACCTAATAATGCTGAGTGTTAAGCAAGGAGGCATCAAGTACCATTTTTTGAGTCTTTGGTATGACTCGACCTGGGATTGAACCAGGTCTCCTGTGCCTTTTGCGAACACTAACCATTAAGCCAATGTCCGGTACTACGGTCGAATAATACTAACGTGACAGAAGTACCAGTCACCTGCTTTTCCGAAACACATTAGAAGGAGCTGAGCACAAACAGGATTCGAACACGGTTCGTTAATTACGTTTTCCGTGCCAGGTACTGTTACGCTATCTTGCACCTGTCCGCCCGATTATGGGTTTGGATGAGAGTGGTAACAAAATGTTTTTCTTGTCAGCAGTATGCGAATGATAATTATTTTGGTTCAAACCACACTGAAAGCATCGGTTTCCACTAGATCACGTCATTTAAGCAGTAATAATTTTGCTCAGTACTTGGATGGGTGACCACATATCAAAAGCAGGTATTGTAAGCAATATAATGAATAACAAGATACGAATAATGATGGCGTTGTTGGTTTGGCGAAAAGAAAAGCGTATTACAAGCTGCATGGGGAAGCTTTTAGGATTGGACCGCAAGGGATTTCAAGTGGGATCCTGGAAGGTTGCATAAGGTTAGGTGGATTTTGAGAGAAGCAGTTTAAAAACTGAACGGAAGTACTCAGCGTTCACAGAACGATCAGATGAGATCGGTTTAACAGGAATGTCATATTTGGCGGGAAATGGCTGAGGTCAGCAATGTCGTGTTTGCTGGCGTTGATGATTAGCCAGTGTCGGGTGGCGGGTGACGGTACCTAGTATTTTGGCAAACTTCAGAGTTATGGCAGGAATGAAAATAGGAAATGGATTCGAATCGCCATTATAATCCTGAAGTGCAAGTTATGAGAATAAGAAGAAAAAGAAGAAGAGGACAAGGGGTAGGAGGTGAGACAGATAGATGTCGAAGATTTTTTTTTTAAATGGTGGAAAAGGGAGAGGGAGATAAGGAAGAAAAGGGGAAAGTGTATTGATAGGAGTAAGAAGCTAAGAGTAAAGAAAGAAGAAACAAACGACGGTATCAAGAAAAGAAGAAAAGAGTGCAATTTAAAACGATAGATAAATGAAGTTGAAGTTACAAGCACTTTGGTTGGTTGGTTGGTTGGTTTTCCAGCATATCAAACTTTGTAGGGTTATTTAGTGCCGAACTAAGGCTTTTTCCATTTTTTAAAATCTCTCTCTCTCTCTCTCTCTCTCTCTCTCTCTCTCTCTCTCTCACTCTCTCTCTCTCTTTCTCTCTCTCTATCGATCTATCTGTCAATTTTCTTTATATTTTTGCAATATTATAGTTTCAAGTTGCTATTCTTATCTAATAATAATAATAATAATAATAATAACCCAGAAGATAAAACCTAGTGATAGACAAAAAAAGAGAACCGGCCGAATAGTCCACACTTTGCCGTCGTGGCAAACCACAGAGAGGAAATCAAAGGAAACGAAAAGTACTTACACCTTGCCAGAGAACAAAAAAGCAATGGAACATGAAGCTCTCTCTCTCTCTCTCTCTCTCTCTCTCTCTCTCTCTCTCTCTCTCTCTGTATCTATCTATCTATCTATCTCTCTCTTTATTTTCTTTATAATTTTTGCAATAGTATAGTTTCAAGTTGCTATTCTTATCTAATAATAATAATAATAACCCAAAAGATAATACCAAGTGATAGACAAAAAAGAAAGAGAACCGACCGAATAGTCCACTTTGCCGTCCTGGCGAACCACAGAGGGAAAATTAAAGAAAACGAAAAGTACTTAGACCTTGCCAGGGAACTAAAAAGCAAGGGAACATGTAGCTGATAGTAAAACCAACCATAATTAGTACATTTGGAACAATTCCCAAAGCTTTATAAGGAGGCTTGGAAGAACTGAAAATCGAAGGACGATCAGAGATTATTCAAATTATATCAGTGTTGAGATCGCCCAGAATACTGAGAAGAGTCCTGGAGAGTTGTAGTTTCTCAGACTCCAGTAAAAATAAAAGAGGAGCAGATACCATTGACTTAAAATATCTTGCAAAGAAGGATAAGTAACTGGACCATGCTAGGGAATTAAAAAAATATATGGAAAATTAAGGTGACAATCATACTAATCGTGATTGGTGCATTGGGTACAGTAATGAAAGGATTATTAATGGGACTGGAGGACTTGGAAATTGGCGGACGAGTGGAGACCATCCAAACTACAGCATGATTGAGAACGGCCAGAATACTGAGAAGAGTCCTGGAGACTTGAGGAGACTTGCTGTCACCCAAACTCCAGTGAAATACCATCAGCTAAAACTCATGTGAAAAACTCTGAACGAGTAACAATGATTATGATAATAATGGTTTTTAAGATACAAACGGATCATGCAATCCCAGGTAGAAGATCAGACCCACTATTGATTAACAAGAGGAATATAACTTGTCTTATAGTGTATTTTGCCGTCCCAGCGAACCACAAGTTAAAATTAAAGAAAGCGGATGGATAGATAAAAACTAGGATCTTGCTGGAGAGCTGAATATGCGGTAGAACATGAAAGTGATAGTGATAACAATTGTAAGTGGTGTCTTTAAAACTGTTACCAAAAGCCTGGAAAGTACACGCACAATAATGTTACAATACCCTTCAATAAAGAATGCTATCATGTTATATATATATATATATATATATAATCATCCACAGACAGACTGTTTCGTTGTATCACAACTCTTCAACGTAGCTAGACACGAGAGATGCTTCAAGCTGGGATCGAAACCCGGCTGACTTTACGCCAGTCGGATATCTTACTGCAGAGTATAGTCAATCTCAGAGTAAGCGAAGGAATTATTTCGTATACGTATATTTACCTATTCTTCAACGGCTACCTGAGTTCTCACTTCCTTAGAAGAGCTATGTATTTATGCATGAATGGCAACCACTAATTCCTAGCTGCAGTGTCCCCCCCCCGTGGGGGAGCATATATATTGTCATCCAAAGACAGACTATTTCGTTGTATCAGAACTCTTCAGGGTGGTTAGATGCTTGAAGCTGGGATCAAAACCTGACTGACTTTACGCCAGTCGGATATCTTACTGCAGAGCTATCGTCAATATCAGCGTAGGCGAAGGAATTTTTACGAATATATTTATGTTTACTTATACGTTAATGGCTACCGGAAAGCTTATTTCATAAGAAGAGCTACGCATTTACGGGTAAGTGGCAACCAGTAATTCTTCGCTAAAGTTCTCAACCCATTTGGGGCGGGGTGGGGAGAATGAAGAAAATAGAAAAAAGAAGTAACCCAAAAGTGATGAATTTATTATAGTGTGTTTGTGTATGTGTGGTGACCGAAAATTCCAACACCTAGACGGACCATGGTATGTTTTTACCTTGGTATAGTATCTGCATTGTGTCTGTGTACCCTTGATAACCCTCCCCTTTATTTTGAACCCAGGGGGTATTGATCGGTACATTTCATCATTTACTGAATTTCGGCTAAATCACTTTCGGATTATTTAGTGATTCTATTTTCCTCATACAGTCTGATTTATTCCCATTATTTACTTCCATATACATATATATACAGACATGCAGGGCACTGCTGAAGAAGCAGGGACGAACTCATAAGCAATGTACTCTTGTGGACCCCCACACATGGCCGTGCAAAAGCAGGACGACCAGCACGAACATACATTCAGCAACTATGTGAGGATACAGGATGTTGTCCAGAAGACCAGCCTGAGGCGATGAACGATAGGGAAAAGTGGCGAGAGAGGGTCAGGGATATCCGTGCTACTAGCATGACATGATGATGATGATGATGTATATATATATATATATATATGTGTGTGTGTGTGTGTGTGTGTGTGTGTGTATAACGTTGTGATTTCTCGCAAATGACTCTCATTAAGATTGTCACTTGATCCTGATAAAAAAGAAGTAGACAAATACGCATTTAGAGTTTGGTTTCTATGTTTAATATGTTTTAGTAATTCAGTCAGGCTATCTGAGTGAGTTTCCAAACCATTTTTCAAAAAAAGGAGGCCACTGCCTGTAACTTCTCAAGAAAATACTAAAGTTCTTAAAAATTAATTTCCAAAGAGAAAACCAAAAAAGAAATAAACTCGTCTGCTTTAGTGATGTAAATCACAAACATTTTTTATCGATTGCTGCTATCGAAAATTACTTCTAACCCTAATATTCTATGAAACACCTTCCCAATTCCACCTGGAGTGTTGATCGATCTGATTCAGTTTAACATTAAGATACGGTTTATTTCTCTTTGACACAAAGATAGAATCCTCTCAAGGGCTACCGCCTCGGGTCAAAGTGAACCAGGAAGCGATGGCAATAACGGTTTATATAACGGTTTAAATATATTATAACGGTTTAAATAACGGTTTATATTATAACGGGGTACTCCGCATTCCCCAAAGCTGCAATATTACTGATGCCTCACCATCAGAATGTTTAGGATATCCAGGACACTTTGCTGGGAGAGATTTACCCCTTTGCAGAGATGCAGTCGGTGTATTCTGCAGCCCCAGTCAACTGGACCACGTTGAGGGAGGACATTACATTATATATATATATGAGAAATTTGAAATAAAATACGAAAAATCAGACTGAATAGTTTTGCTATGGGATGATGCAGCTATGCCAAAAACTAAACGGATCGCTATGTTTTTCCATTCTGTCTTACTTTTTTCTGATACATATATATATATATATATAGAGAGAGAGAGAGGGGGGCGGAGGGAGAGAGAGAAAAAGAAAGAGAGAGCGAGAAGTGGAGAGCGAAAGATTGTGTGTGTGTGTGTGTGTGTTTGTGTGTGTGTGTGTGGTGACTGAAAATTGCAATACACAGTCGGCCGATGGCATTTTTTAAAACCTGGGCATAGTATATGCTTTGGGTTTGTGTACACTTGATAAGTAAAGTTGGCAATCTAAGTCGAGGGTGACTTGACGGCTCCCTTTTCAATAGCTACTACACCGAGTTGTAGGGGAGGACGCTATTTCTTTCCCTGGATTTCTCCACTTTACCCTTGATACGTACGTTATATTGCTGAGTGTTAAGCAAGGAGGTATCAAGTACCAAGTCTTTGGTATGACGCGACCTGGGATTGAACTCAGGTCTCCCGGACTATTGGCAAACACTCTACCCTCTAAGCCAATGAGCCAATATGTACACTTGATACCTGCTCCTTATTTTGATACCTAAGCACGTAGTGAACCCTATATGTGAATATTTACTGTGTTTCAGCGTACTGTCCTCGTGGTGTAAAGGTTAAAACGATGGACTGCGAGATCCTACTAAGCGAGTTCAAACTCCACCCGCGCTATTACGCTCACTATTGGACAAATACCCGTGGCAAAGTTACGAACCCCCTCATCCTCCCAGCTATGGGTTAAGTTGTACCACTACTATTATTTTAGGAGAATATCTTTGGCATTAAATAACCTATAAAGGTTGATATGCCATTAAACAAAAAAACCTTTACTGCATTTCGTTTAAATTAACCATCCATTTAATCTCGAATAAATTAAAAGTCACCAGTTATTTTAATTTTCCAGCAGTGTACTTGCATACCCGTGTGTCCATATGCGTATATCCAGAGGCATGTGTCCATATGCGTGTGTCCATATGCGTATATCTGTTCCTTAATACTGATACAAATATTACTCAATGCCTCAAACTATTTCGATCAATGCATCTATATATTGTAATTTACTAAAGTTTCCATATATATATATATATATATTCTCTAACATATTTTGCACGAAATTGTGGGTTCGTGCATGCATGCGTACGTGTGTGCGTGCTCACTTGCAATAATATACATTTTACTCTAAAAACAACAATACAGAACTACAATGAAGGAAATTTATAGACCATTACACTGGTTCGGCAGGGCATTAATCCAATTATTCTCTTGAGACGTCCACTCTCGCATCTATCCAGACAGCAGCCACCTTGATCCAACCAATGGCGTCTTTACTATGGCAACTCCAATAAAAACACTCAGCTTACAATAACCCGGATAGCTTTATACTTTTCTTTATTTTTTGTGCTTTTTTTTTCGGAATGTAGGGCGTATATTTATCTACGAAAACCAGGAAAAAATAGGTAACGCTACGCCCACGTTCGACAGCCATTCTTCGAGGCATCCTATTTATGCTACGTGTATTTTTGCAGTGATATTAGATTTTAGTATTTACGGGAGACGATCCTATTGTGATTTAGTAAAACATTCTAACTTCGTCTTTGTTTGTTTTATAGTCGAATCATCCTTATAAGTATGCTTCTATGTCGATGGCTATATTGAGTTTCTTTTAGATTCAGAAGCTATTTCAGTTATTAGTCCAGGTAAAAAAAAACTCTCTCTCTCTCTCTCTCTCTCTCTCTCTCCATATATATATATATATATATATATATATATGTGTGTGTGTCTCTGTCTCTGTCTCTCTCTCTCTCTCTCTCTCACTCTGTCTCTGTCTCTCTGTATGTCTCTCTCTCTCTCTCTTCCTCTGTCTCTCTGTATGTCTCTCTCTGTCTGTTCCTCTGTCTCTCTGTATGTCTCTCTCTCTCTCCCCCCCAGTCTGTCTATCTCTGTCTCTCTCTCTGTCTCTTTCTCTATCACTCTACGTCTGTCTGTCTGTCTGTCTCTCTCTCTATGTCTGTCAGTCTCTCTCTATATATATGTCAGTGTGTGTGTGTCTCTCTCTCTCTCTCTCTCTCTCTCTCTCTCTCTCTCTCTCTGTATGCCTGTCTGCCTCTCTGTCACTGTCTCTGTCTCTGTCTCTCTCTCTCTCTCTGTGCGTATGTCCGTCTGTCTCTGTCTCTCTCCTGTGAATTCTCTGAATCAGTGTCCTCACGCTCTCTCTTTTGTCCCTGCCTGTGGCTCACTCCCTCTCCTTCTGTCTTCTCTCGCGTCATCTCTCTCTATCTATCTATCTATCTATCTACGACTAATACTACTACTACTATCTATCTATCTGTTATTCCTATTTTATATTTTTTATTATAATATCAAAGTAATTGGCAGAGACCTGCATTCTGCTAATAAATATTCTTTTAAAGTCTTTTTTTATGATGGCAAATATTTTTGTGTTTCGAGCATTTAAATAAATGCAAATCAAAAATAGCTTCTTGAAATAAATAAATATTTATACAAATATTTGATAATTTAACAGTATATTCATTCTCTTTCAACTTCCGTATCTCCCAGCTATGAGTTAAACAGTGTCAAGCCAATACTCATACAAAGATGACTTTGGCATTAAATAACTCACAGAAGTTGACATGCCATTAAACAAAAAAACCACAAAGCAAACTATCGTCCAAAAATAAGTACAACCGCAACAATTTTTATGAACATTCAATTTTCCTCCCAAATAAAGATATCAGCATTTATAACTTTTAATGGAACATTAACATTACCACTCTAGACGGAGCCTCTCTGAGGCTAGTGGACAAATTCACCTACCTAGGAAGTAGCGTCTCATCAACAGAAAACGACATCGACACACGGCTGACGAAAGCATGGACGGCTATAGATAGGCTCTCAATAATATGGAAATCAGACATGACCGATGAAATGAAGCGCAGTTTCTTCCAGGCAGCAGTTGTATCGATACTGCTATATGGATGCACTACATGGACGCTAACCAAACGGCTGGAGAAGAAACTTGACGGCAACTACACAAGAATGTTGAGAGCAATACTGAACAAGTCCTGGCGACAACACCCCACGAGACGCCAACTGTACGGCCACCTACCTCCCATCACGAAAACTATACAGGTCAGACGAGCCAGACACGCCGGACACTGCTGGAGAAGCAAAGACGAGCTCGTAAGTGACGTACTACTATGGACCCCCACATATGGCCAAGCAAAAGCAGGACGACCAGCCCGAACTTACATACAGCAGCTATGTGAGGACACAGGATGTAACCCAGAAGACCTGCCGGAGGTGATGAACGATAGGGAAAAGTGGCGAGAGATGGTCAAGGATATCCGTGCTGGCGACACGTCTTGATGATGATGATGATGATGATACAAAGGAAATGGATATTATAATGTTGTTTATTGCTTAATCGTAGATTTGATATTTTTAGATCCGAGAAACACGGAATCGTGCAAGTGCACAATAATGACCTGGATGAGCTCAGTGTGACTCTTTCTGGTTTCCGAACTTTAAAATTCATCACCCTAAGAGTAAAATAGCGGGATTTAGATGGTTGGTCGGTTTTATGGTTTATCAACCCTTGTAGGTTATTTAATGCCAAATATATATGGAGACCAGTGTTCAATCTCGGATGGAGTCATAGCAAAGACTCAAAAAGATTTTATATATATATATAGTAAATAACTTTCGTGACTGTAGTCGAGAGCGATCCGAAAGCTCCCTTTTCAATAGCTACCACATCGAGGTGCAGGAGACAGCTCGACTCCTTTCTTCATATTGCTCCATTTACTCTTGATTCGTAGCTTATAATGCCGAGTGTTAAGCAAGGGGGCATCAAGTACCATTTTTGAGTCCTTGGTATGACTGGAATTGAATTCAGATCTCCCATACCATTGGCGAACACTGTAACCATTCTGCCAACGCGCCAGCATATTCTCTTGGAATGTGACCAAATGATTTTATTTTTTATCCCAGCCTCGTATATATATATATATGTGAGTGTGTGTGTGTGTGTGTGTGTGTGTGTGTGTGTGTGTGTGTGTGTGTGTGTCTATGAGTGTGTATGTGTGCTTGTGTGTGTGTGTGTGTGTGTGTGTGTGTGTGTGTGTGTGTCTGTGAGTGTGTATGTGTGCTTGTGTGTGTGTGTGTGTGTGTGTGTGTGTAATTAAGCTAAATTTGACAGTTTGCATAAAAGGAAAAAAATACCCAAAAGTAAAGTATTTTTAAAATAAAAAAAATGTTGGTTGTGTCAAAGATTTTGCTACATTTTGGTAACGTGAGGCTCAATTAAGGAGCTCTGAATGTTGTTACCAAGGTCCTGAAAATGATGAATAACACGAGAATGAGTGATATCGTGCCTGCCTGATGCTCTCCGAGTGGAACTCACCGGATTTGCCGATATGGCTTGGAGCACAGCTTCTAAATCCACAGTTCAATAACAACCTGATCTTTCCTGATCATCAAGGTTCCTAAAACCTGGCAAAATTTCTTCAACCATCAGGTTACTGATCAGTGATCAAGAGCGCAAATGTTTTTGGTTGCTTTAACGGTGTAATAGCTCAGTACCAACTCATAAGGCATAAGTTCCTGTATAAGACTACGTTGCATATAGGTCTGTGCGGCTTTCAAATCAATACACAAAGTGAAGCGATGAACAACGTGTGAGCGCACCACATGCCAGGATACTACCAAAAATAGCGGGTATCTCACACAGCGTGAAATGCTTCACAAACTAGCACAGCAAAACATTTAATTCAGTGTGGTGTCGACAAAGAAACAACTGGGAGATAACAGTTTACTCATATTAATCGGCCTTAGCTTTCATCACGGCCTCGTGATATCTCCAGAACCTGACTTATGAGTTCCTCACTATGTCCCTGGAAAGAACTTCGAACACCTCCATGATCTTGGCAACCAGCTTAGTCTTGGTGTTAAACAGGCAGAGCTGTTGGTTTCTTTCTCGACCGCGTCCTACATATAGAAAATTTGGGAGAGAGAAATTAGGGCTCAACCTCGAGTCAACAAGATACCTCAGTTTGTTTAGGAGCTTCTTTGCCTTCGTCATGCGCTTCACCTTAGCCCCATCTGTCAGAAACTGTACCTTGAGCCTTCTGTATGAGGGGTAACGAACGTTCTTATTCAGAGCCAGTTTCATGGTGATGAATCTAATTCCCGTCTCTCTCTCGTTAAAGTCCAGGTTCCATTGCTCGGATTTTCCATCAACTTGTCTTACAGTTGCTGGATGAATTCCTATATTTTGATGCAAACAGAACGCCTGCAGTGTGGTTTTCTATTAGTCACGGTTTCATAGTCACTGTTGCAGCTGTTCGGGTCACGTATTTCGGCCTTTAAAGTGTTCACAGAGCATTGGGCAGCAGTCATGATGTCGACAATTTGATACTCAGTGTGAACCATTATGAAACAGGTAACGGCAAAATAAAGAATATTCTAGTATAATAATAAACGACTGTATTATAAAACAAGATTAATTTTGATTTAAAAAGAGACCACAAAATAAGAAGATAGACACAAAACAGAAAATTTACTCAAATGGGCAGCCATTTTTTGAATTATTGTATCAACACACCCTCGAAACGATTTGAATGCCTTTAGAAAAAATTCTTCAAACATTTTATTCCCTTCCTCCTCAATAGCAGTCTTAAGCGATTCAATACTTTGATGGGAAGTTGTATTTGTTTTATTTTCTATAATACCCCATATAGTATAATCAAGGAGGGGGGGGTTAAGGTCTTGGCTTAAATCTTGTGTAATTGCTGTCAGTTTTCTCGTGAACTTTCAACTCATTAGCGTTCTTTCTTATTGATGTTATGGGGTCCTTCTCAATCGCCACAGCGAAAGCGGTTAAAAAGCCTTCTTTATGTTTTTGTTCAACCCTCCAGTTCACTTTGTATACGCTAGACAAAGAAACTTTGTTTTGGTCTCGGTGTTAAGTAAGTCATAGTCCTTTTTCTTTTCTTTTCTTGCTCATGCATATTGGACTGAATTTCAATTTTTAAAAATGTGCTTGAATTATAGAGCTAATCATTAAAATTTACATTAATTGGGTTCTTCTTTTTTTCAAAAATCTGACTAATCAAAAAAAAAAAAAAAACGTTTTAAAAATTACTCCATATTTTGCTTCTGTACCCGGTAACTTTTGGCCAATATTCAGATGTCTTCCCGTCCTCAATGTCAGTTAACTTTTTCTGAACAAAAACTCTAATCTGTGTGAACTCCAACGTCATTTATTCTCCACTGATACATCAAGAGACATAAAAAATCGTCAAATTAAACCCACACACAATATATATATATATATATATATATATATATATATATGTACGACTTCTGAATACGAACTCCACATTCGCTACTCTGCGACAGGAGAGAGCATGTAAAGAGTCATCTGACGAGACGTAGAATATAGCAATAATATTCTCCGCCGAAATAAATTTATTATGACGACTTAACCGAGTTTGAGTCTCCATTTAATTGTACTATATATATACATATATATATATATATATATATATATATATATATATATATATATATATACAGTGTATCACAAAAGTGAGTACACCCCTCACATTTCTGCAGATATTTAAGTATATCTCTTCATGGGACAACACTGACAAAATGACACTTTGACACAATGAAAAGTAGTCTGTATGCAGCTTATATAACAGAGTTAGTTTATTTTCCCCTCAAAATAACTCAAAATATAAACATTAAAAGCTAAATCCGTGCCAACAAAAGTGAGTATACCCCTAAGAAACTACACCCCTAGATGTTCAAATTGTTACTAGTGTTACTAGAAATGTGAGGAGTGAACTCACTTTTGTGATACTATATATATATATATATATATATATATATATATCATCTTCAAGCCGCGCAAACAGCACAGATTTCCCCCCCCCCTCTCTCTCTCTCTCTCTGTACCAATGATCCATCGCTCCCGACAGGTCTTCCAAACAGTATCCTGTGACCGCCTGGAGCAGTTGTAGGTAAGTTCTTGCTTGTCGGTCAAACACTGGCACATCTGTGTGTAGAGGTTCATATGGATTTGTCCAGGCTTTTCCAGCAATGTCCCGCATGTCTATTTAATCAGAATTGGATGGTTTTTGAGAATGGTGGTAAATGGCCGTACGGCTGTTGTGTCCTGGATTGTTTCTTTATTTTGTCATATTACTTACTTCATAAAATAACCGGTTAACCAGGACAAAGTTCATCACACTCGTCTAAAAGTGCTTTGTTTCACCTAAAAGTATTAGCCCGGGATAAAACTTTATCTTTATAAACCTGCGTTAACTTATTAAATATTTCTGTTTGTATGTATCTATATATGTACAAAGAGACAAAGAGATATGTACTTATTTGTGTGTATCTCTGTGCGCATGTCTCTTTGTGCGTGGTTGGGACGTATGTTTATCTGTCATATAACTTAGTGATATACGAAATGCTATAGGAATATTTTTACAACTGTCCATAAACGAATTGTTGATGCATAATACTCTAACTTCAACGTAAAATAGGCAACCAAAACAGCAATGAATATAAGTCTGATGCTATATTTAATGCTACATATGCTTGAATGAGAATGACATTATTTAGATATTTCTCCAAAGGAATCGTTCCAAACACTAAATAGATTTTTTAAAATTCTTTGGGTTGTTTGGGTTTTATAGCATATCAATCCTTATAGGTTATTTAATGCCTATATCCTAAATATATATATATATGATTTGAAAATGAATAGTTTGTTGGTACCATTTTAAACAAGCAAGATCTCATTTGCTGGCAATGTTTTCAAGTATTCCTATCTAATGTGAATAATTCTGTTAAATAAACAAATGTTTGTTCACAGACAAATGGTTTCAAGTATTCCATTCAAACACTAATAAGATTATTTGATATTAATCAATCGTTTGCTTATAGTCAAATGGTTTCAATTATTGCTCTCTAACTAAAATACTTTTTTTTGGTACAAAGTTAAGTGGTTTCAAGTATTGCTATGTAACACTAACAATTCAATTTACCATTAGTCATTTTCACATAGTTAAATGGTTTGAAACATTTCTATCAGACACGAATAATTCTATTCGATATTAATCATTTGTTCTCACACGATTAAATGGGTTTATGTATTGCCTTCAAACACGAATAATTTGATTTAATCTCAATCATTTGTTTTCACACAGTTAAATGGGTTGAAGTATTGCCTTCTAACACGAATAATTCAATTTAATATTAATCATTTGTTTGCACACAGTTAAATAGGTTGAAGTAACACGAATAATTCAATTTAATATTAATCATTTATTTGCACACAGTTAAATGGGTTGAAGTATTGCCTTCTAACACAAATAATTCGATTTAATATTAATCATTTGTTTTAACGAATAATACTATTTAATGATTTCAAGTATTACTATCAAACACTGTTACTTTCCTTTTCACTCAGTTAAATGATTTCAAGTATTATTATTTAATACATACACCTCAACTTAACTTAAGGCATTTGTTGGCGCACAGTCAAACTATTAAACAATTCTATTCGACCCATAAATCTGACCCATACAGGTACTACCACTTCGGGACAAAGTGAACCTGAGAATAATAGCAAAGAAGAAGTACTCAACTTTCCACAGATCTCCAGATTAGGAGCCTCACCATCTGATGCAGTTTAGTTTTATATCCTTGACATTAGTCGGAAGGGGATCTTATTCCTCTGCAGAAATGCAGTCGGTGTATTCTTCAGCTCCAGCCGACTGGGAATTCTTTTTTTTTTTTTTTTTTCTTTTATTATTTAGCCTACCTTTTATTTTATTTTCGAACATAAGAACTATTTCCGGACAAATTTCAAACATCAAATTTAATAAGTCTTCTGAGATAGAAGACAATAAAATGAACACTCCAGCTAAACATGGAAAAGAATAATAATTTTTAATCATTGCTAGAGCTCCGAGGAATGTTCACTTAATTTATTCTCTGGTAGACCGAAAATTCTGTTCAGATTCATTCTACACGGTTTTGGAAAAGTAATAAGACTTTTCTTTTTCAGCAAATCAACCTCGAATAAAAAAAAGTAATAAGACTTTTCTTTTTCAGCAAATCAACCCTGAGTAAAAAAAGGTAATAAGACTTATCTTTTTCAGCAAATCAACCTCGAATAAAATAAAGTAATAAGACTTTTCTTTTTCAGCAAATCAACCTTGAGTAAAAAAAAGTAATAAGACTTTTCTTTTTCAGCAAATCAACCTTGAGTAAAAAAAAGTAATAAGATTTTTTTCTTTTTCAGCAAATCAACCTCGAATAAAAAAAAGTAATAAGATTTTTTTCTTTTTCAGCAAATCAACCCTGAGTAAAAAAAAGTAATAAGACTTTTCTTTTTCAGCAAATCAACCCTGAGTAAAAAAAGTAATAAGACTTTTCTTTTTCAGCAAATCAACCTTGAGTAAAAAAAAGTAATAAGATTTTTTCTTTTTCAGCAAATCAACCCTGAGTAAAAAAAAGTAATAAGACTTTTCTTTTTCAGCAAATCAACCTCGAATAAAAAAAAGTAATAAGACTTTTCTTTTTCAGCAAATCAACCTTGAGTAAAAAAAAATAATAAGACTTTTCTTTTTCAGCAAATTAACCCGAAGTGAAAAAAAAATGCTCAATGTGAACTTTGAACATTTCTGAAAATATTTAGTTAATCCTTCACTCAAAAAATTCCTGGACAGCTTAGTAATTCTGGTTTATTACAAGTGTTTCACGAAAAAGGAACATTCGATTAAATTTTGTCTAACTTTGGAATAATGTGACAGTAACATTTTATAAGTAAACGCCGGTTTATGAAGATCAACCTTATTTTTAAAAACAAACCTTTTTTGGATGACTGTGAAGAACTTTGACCTCGTTAATTGGAGACTTCTCCAAGTGAGGACATGTGCACATGAAACCGTTAAGTATTATTTTATGTGTAAAGGTTTGAAAATCGAATTTATTGTATATTAGGGAGTGACCCTCTTAAGTAGTGTCTAAAGGGCTTGACTGTGACCTCGGAGTAAGTGAATTCGAAATCTAGTTGTGTTTTTACGTTCACTTTCGGACCAAGAGAAGGGCATGAACCACTTTATTCCCCAGCAATGAGTTTATGCCGTTCTTCTACAATGATAAATTTGCCATTGAATTACCCACTAAGGTTGATATGCCATTAAGAAAATGTTATAAAAGAAACCAATTCATTGGACGTTCTTGTTTACATTTTTCTGTAGTTGTTTTTTTAAGGTTTTAGTTGTTATTTTTTTACACGGTCCTATCAAATACGAATAATTTTTTTTAATATATCCCACAAATGAAACTTTAAAAGATACTACCATTCCGGTTGAAAACGAAACTAGGAGCAGTGGGTATTAAGGAGTTCACCCCATTACACAGAATTTCAGAACAGGAACCTCACCACCAGGTGCAATTTTGTATCAACATAGCCGGAACAACATTTTTTGATGAGAAGGGAGAGTCTTGCCCTTTTCATGGGATACAGTCGGTGTATTCTAAGACGCGCTGACTTGGTTCGTTTTATTTGTTTAACTGCGTTTCAACCTTCGTGGGTTATTGAATACTAAACCCCTCCTTGTTGAAGAACAGTGGTGATATTATTTAACCCATAGTTGGGGGGGGGTATGAGTTCATGACTTCCTCAAGGGTATTCATTTATGAATGTGACTGCAGTATGAACTTCGAGGCTGAAATCCAGCACTTTAGTTATGACGCCCCTGGGACTGCCCCAACCCAATACTGCTGACTAGGCAGGATATTAATTGTGTATTGAACTCATAAATAAGCTTTTGATTTACATTTTTAAAAAAAATTGTATTAAAGGTCCGTAAAAACAAGTATTTTATTTCAAGACCGCCATCTCTATTCAACTCGGAAAAAAAAAACACTGTCATTCTATTTCACTAGCATTGCGATCATCATGAGAATAATCACAGGTGACAGTAATATGAGAACCTGGCCTCTGAGTCTCAGTCACGTTTGAACCACGGTCGGCTGGGGCTGTAGAATACACCAACTGAATCTTTGCGGAAGGATAAGACTCCCCAACGAGTGTCCTGATATGATATTAAACAGTATGATGGCAAGGCTCCAGTAATGCTGGAACTTTGGGGAATGCTGAGTACCCCTTTATTGCTATCGCTCCGAGGTTCACTCTGACCCGGAGTGGTAACAACGCACAGTTTCCTATCTCTGGGTCAAATAGAACTGTTTGAATTTAAGCTAAGTGCAAACAAATGGTTTATGCTAAACTGAATCCTTAGATACAGAACTATTTGATCATTTAACTGAGTGTAACCAAATGACTGATGTTTGATTAAATTGTTGATGATACATAGCAATACTTGAAACCATTTAACTTTATGACTTCAGCTAAATTGAATTCTTAGAAATAGAACTGACTGATCATTTAACAGTGTATATGTAGAAAATGTGTTTATAAATCATATATTTAATATATATGTAAAAACGGGAGTTGGCATTAAATAACCAACATTGGTTGATATGCCATAAAACCAAACCAAACCAAACTGAACCAGGCCTTTTTGTGATGAATGTCGAGTTGGTGGTATGCTGGCCGTATTTCAGACTGACAATACCAACAACGATGCCACGACGATGGTTGATTATGAAAGGCAGATAAAATTCGGCAATGGATGATGAAGATCATTAAAAAGGACGGAATCGTGACACTGACACTGGGCGTCAACAGACTCATAAAATGGCAAGCCGACTCACTTGTTCTCCCATCAACAACATTCACTTTCTCCGTTTCACTTTTGAGATACAGCTGATCTATTACGAAAAATTGGAAAGTCTCAACGAAGTGTCGGATAACTCTTCTTATTTTTATCAGACTTCTTCTTCTTCTTCTTCTTCTTCTTCTTCTTCTTCTTCTTCTTCTTCTTCTTCTTCTTCTTCTTCTTCTTCTTCTTTATTTCTATTCTTTTTGCATTGCACTTTGCATTCTTGATTTTTTCTACTTCCCTTAATTCTTCTTCTTCTTTGCATTCTTCTATGCATTCTTCTTCTTTCATTCTTCTTATTCTTTGCTTTCTTCTTCTTTTTCTTCTTCTTTGCATTCTTCTTCTTCTTTTTCTTCTTTACATTCTTCTTCTTTTTCTTCTGCTTTGCATTCTTCTTCCTCTTTGCATTCTTCTTCTTTTTCTTCTTCTTTGCATTCTTCGTCTTTTTCTTCTTTGCATTCTTCTTCTTCTTTGCATTCTACTTCTTTTTCTTCTTTGCATTCTTCTTCTTCTTTGCATTCTTCTTCTTTTTCTTCTTCTTTGCATTCTTCTTCTTCTTTGCATTCTTCTTCTTTTTCTTCTTCTTTGCATTCTTCTTCTTCTTTGCATTCTTCTTCTTTTTCTTTTTCTTTGCATTCTTCTTCTTCTTTGCATTCTTCTTCTTTTTCTTCTTTGCATTCTTCTTCTTCTTTGCATTCTTCTTCTTCTTTGCATTCTTCTTCTTCTTTGCATTCTTCTTCTTTTTCTTCTTCTTTGCATTCTTCTTCTTTTTCTTCTTCTTTGCATTCTTCTTCTTCTTTGCATCCTTCTTTTTCTTTGCATTCTTCTTCCTTTTCTTCTTCTTTGCATTCTTTTTCTTCTTCTTTGAATTATTGAATTATTTTTCTTCTTAACAATCTCTTATGCATATTTCTATTTCTTCTTTGCATTCTTCTCTAACTTCTTCTTCTTCTTCTTTTTATTCTTTTTCTTTTCATTTTTTTTCTTTGTATTCTTCATTCTATTTCTTCTTTTTTAAATTCTTCTTCTTCTTCTTCTTCTTCTTCTTCTTCTTCTTCTTCTTCTTCTTCTTCTTCTTCTTCCCTCTCTTAATCCTTGGTTTTCTCCTTGTCGGAACATCATTTCTCGTTTTCTTCCTCTATTTCTACTATCTCCTTCTCATTCTTCTGGTCCTTCTCTTCTGTCCTTTCTTTCATTCACTGTTCTTTTATATCTTTCTGGTCCTTCTTTATTCTAATTTTCATCATCTTCAACTTAAGCTGTTTAGTCTCTTCCACCACCCACCTATCCCTCTGTCTCTGTCTCTCTTTTTCTTTGGGTCTCTCTCCTCTCTCTCTCTTCAGATCTCTTCTTCAAGCCTTTTCTTTCTCTTTATTTTTTCTTCCTCCTGTTCATTTTCTTCTTTTTTCTCTGTCTTCTTGTATTTGCTTTACTTCTTTTTTTTTTTTTTAGTTATTTTCCTTTTTTTCTTCTTTCTTCTCTCTCAGCTCCATTTTTTTTCTTTTCTCTCTTTTTTTTTTTTCTCACCTCCAACTCCTCCCTTTCCCTAACTATCTTTTCTTTTTTCTATTTATTACATCTCATATCTCTTCCTCCTTATATTTTCCATCTTTCCTTTCACCGTACTTCTTTTAGCCTTTCTTTTCCTTTCTTTACAACTCTTCATCCTCTTTCTTTTTTTCTTTTTCTTTTCGTCCTTACTTTGCCTCTTTTTTCTTTTTCTTCTCCAATATTTTTGACTAGTCTATATCTTTTTACACTCTTCCCTAACTTATATCTGGTCCAGTCAGCTGGGGCTGCAGAATACACAGACTTCTTCTCTGCAGAGGGATAACACTCCCCTAATGAATCTAATGGCACTAAACAATCTGATGGTGAGGAGCTTTGGAAAGTGAGAAGTATCCTTTTATTGCCCCCCCTCCCAGATCCACTCTGGCCTAGAGTTGTAGCACCTGATAGGGTCCTATCTATGGGTTAAAGTAAACTAAACTGTGTACTTATGTTTAACTGAATTGCTTGAAATTGACCTGTTTTTACATTAAACTGTGTGTAAACAAAAAAACTGTACTTATACTAAACTGAAATTTTTGAAATAGAACTGTTTTGACATTTAAACTGTGTATTTATGCTAAACTGAATGGTTTGAAATAGAACTGTTTATATATATATATATATATATATATAGATTTAGCTTTAAATAAACAATAGAACTGTTTATATATATATATATATATATATATATATATATATATATATGTATATATATATATATATATATATATAGATAGATAGATAGATAGATAGATTTGGCTTTAAATAAACTTCAATGGTTATGTCATAAAACCAAACCAAACCTACTTTTTCCCTCATATTTTCAATAATGTTATTCTCTCTTTTCTATTACTTCAAGGTCGTTCTCTTTTTATTTTTTGATTTTTCTTCTGCTTTGTTTGTTTGTTTGTTTATTTGTTTGTTTGTTCTTTATAACTCAAACTGTTCCTCCTTTCTTTCTACATCCTCATTCATTCTTTATCTTTTTTTCCCGAATTCTTCTTTATATACAATTTTCTTGCTCGTCTTTTTCCTCTTCTTCCCTCTCCTTTTCTCTCGTTCATCCTTTTTTTTTCTCCTTCATATCTTCTTTCTTTTTCCTATTGATTTCGAACCGCTTTTCTTGTTTTTATCTCTTTCTGCTCCTTTCAATCGTTCTTTTCCTCTTTCTCATCAACCTTCGAACTGATTCTTCAATATAAGATGTCATAAAAATTGCTGTATCGATAACTAATACTGATACAGATCCTTATAATCAATTTTAAGTAAGACATAAACAGTTCCCAACCCAAACACACTCAGAAGATAATTACATTCTGTCACCCTAATATTTTAATTACCCTTCCAAATAATCAGGGTTTCATTTTCATCAACGTCCTCTTTTATATCACCATCAACAACAAGAAATAAATACTTTTAGTAATTACCTTTATAAATCTCGTTTATTAATTCTGAAATGATATACAATCTTATTATACATTATTATTTCAGAGGTTCAAAAGTATTTTTGTTTTTAATCAACTGGAGCTTCATGAACAACCTTTCGAGAGATTCTTTATTTAATGTTCTACGAATGATATCTTTCAATTGTTCCAGTTCCCCTGAGGGTTTTCGATTAGTACCAGTCGTATTCTCTTCCAACATCAGAACAGAGCTGTTGTATATCGATTCTAGCTGGTCACCCAACACTTGCTCGTCCATGTGAAGAGGTCCCCAGGAGTACATCGCTTATGAGTTTGTCCTTACTTCTCCAGCTGTTACCAATGTGTCTTCTTTGTCTAATTTGGATGGTTTTCAAGATGGGTGGTTGGTGACCATACAGCTGCAGTTTTGTTGGGTGTTACCGCCAGCATTTGTTCAATACGGCTCGTTGTATTCTTGTGTAATTGCCGTCAAGCTTTTTTTTCTCCGTACGCTTACTGGTGCATCCATATCCATATTTACCAACCCCTCCGCTCGGGCAGGATATGACACATGGTCAATTTTTAAGTGGAGTTTAACAGGTTTGAATTCAGAGTTTTCCTTCTCTTAGACTACTTGCCTCACCAAGGCTGAAGAATTCAGTCTGTCCTACTATTTACCCATAGCTGGAGGGAGAATAATTGGATTCATACCTTTCCCAAGGGTATTAGTGCTATGTGAAATGCAATTAGTCTGGTCTAGGATTTGAACTCGTGTCGCCATTTCCTACGACGATAACCATTACACCACGAGCACCTCCTTATATTGAGCATCCATATAGCAATATTGACGCGACCGCTGCTTGGATTTTGCCCTTTTTAATCTGGGTAAAAGAGCAACTCAGAAATATGGACCAAAGAACTAGAAAGTTGAATGTTTTCGGTAAATCAACTAAAAATAATGTAAGCATTTGATGAAAATGATTGTTTCTTTTTTCATTTTATAAATGTTACGTAATAGATTGGGGAAATTTATTGACTGGCATTCGAATTAAGTTATAATCTCGTTAAGCAGTTGGAAAAATACCTTTAGAATATCACAAGGATTGAGTTATGTATGGTGATCTTAGGGTTCATCTGACTCCATTGCTCTGATTGAATTAAGAAGCCATACGATCAGACGAAAATAGACGAACTCGTGAATAAGTAAGCTGAGAACAGTCAAAATGATACGGCCTCATTTTCCACCTATGGACCACCATTCCTGACCTGGTCAGTAAACCAGATGAAATGAAGAGAAATAAGTTTGCTCATAGAAATGGCTAATTATGTATTTTTCAGAACAAGAGATATTTATTCCTCATAACGAAACAACATCAGACTTCATAAATAGAATGATGGACAAGGTCGAATCAGCATTTTTTGTATGATCTCTAATATATTAGATGTACATGAAAATGTAGAGAAGAAGGATTTGGCATATCGGTAAAAGATGAGAGAGCAAGAAATATTCTGCACAATTCAGCTCTTAAAAACTAATCAGAACCCTTTTTTTTTTTACAATTTGAACACTTTTTGCTATGGCTTTGACATATATTTCTGTATCCATCTGGATATTTCTGAATTACTTCACCAAAAGAAAGAAAGAAAGAAAGAAAGAAAGAAAGAAAGAAAGAAAAGATTTGAACTATCATCTTTGAAGATAATGTTGTGGGTTGTCAGAGATGATCACAGTCATAGGCCTAGGAGGGTAGAAAAAGGTTTTGTAATATAAACTCATTACATTATCTAAACTATATTTAACTAGGTAAATAATTGTCTTTGAATCTTTTTCTTTTTCAAATACGGTAAAATTTAGGCATGTTAAGTTTCCTTATTGTTTTCGCAGTCTTCATGTAAGCAAGTTTTTCAGATGAAAATATTTTCGATCCTGTGTTTTAAAAAGAGAATTTCGTAAGTCGATATGTGATAATAATGTATAAAAGATTAAAGAATAAAAATCCGAGTGAAAAAGTGAATGAATTAACTGTAGTTACTTAATTAAAAGGTAACATACTTTTTAACAATTAATATAGATTTTCAATATATAACGAATGTAATAAATAGATAATGAATGTAATAAATAGATGACTAATATAGATAATGAATGTAGAAAATAAAAAAAATGAATATAATAAACATTGATATAAATAATGAATGTAATAAATAATGAAGCTAAAAAGTGGTGCAGGAAAATTATAAATAGACTAAAACATTGACAATGAATATGATAAACAGATAATGAAAATAAACAGTGGACAATGAATATAATAAATAGATAATGAAACTAAAAAATTGACAATGAATATAATAAATAGATAATGAAAGTAAAAAAATTGACAATGAATATAATAAATAGATAATGAAACTAAAAAATTGACAATGAATATAATAAATAGATAATGAAAGTAAAAAAATGGACAATGAATATAAGTTATTGAATCAAGAAATAGGTAATGAATATAATAAATAGACAATGAATTAAAAAAACAGATAATGAATATAATAAAGATAATGAATTTAATTAATAGATAATGAATAAAATAAATAGATTATACAGTAGATAATGAATATGATAAGCAAATAATGAATATAATAATAAGATCTTAAAGTAGATAATGAACGTAATAAGTAGATTAATGAATATAATGAATAAATAAATAAGTTAATTAATCAATCAAATCGATACATTCTCACTTTCCAGTAATATCAATTAAATAAATCGTCGCTATTGAAAGTGATATTCGTCCTTTTTTAAGTATCTTACTCTGTTACGTCCCTTGCAAATCATAGCAATTTCGCGATTATTTAAAGTCATATCTATGTATCTTTCTTTCTTTATTTATTAATTCATTTAATCATTTTATTCATCCAACTTTGTTTTTATGGGTGGGGAATCAAAAATCTAATAATCATGGCCAATTAAAGTTTAAAACCTCTTAAAAATTCCTAAAAATTTCGTTGAAATGTAACAGAACATTTGAAGACACAAACAAACTTATGTTGAATCATCATCATCAGCAGCATCATCATGAAGTTGTACTGATAGTGCACATCATCTCTCTCTCTCTCTCTCTCTCTCTCTCTCTCTCTCTCTCTCTCTCTCCGTTGCCATCCATCTCTGTCGTCTATCGCTCTTGGCAGGTCTTCCAGATGGCATCCAGTATCCACAGAGAGCCGATAAGTATAGGTTGTTGCTGGTGTATCCAAGAGGAGGAGCTCACAGGAGAACGTTGATAAGGAGTTCGTCCTTGTATGCCCTGAACGTCTTATTCGTTTTACTTGGGTGGTTTGTGAAATAGGCGGTAAGCGTTCGCACAGCAACGGTTTAGTAGTGTTCCGCTTCCCGGATTTGTTCAAAATGGTAAGCTGCATCCTAATAAAGTTGCCATCGAGCATTTTTATTCAAAGCATTCTTTGAAGTGCATCCATACAGCAGTATCTTCCCGGAGAGATATGTATATAGAATAAGCTTTGGACTAAAGATTTTAAAAAAACGAAAATGCTTTTGATAAAAAGTAAAAGAATAAAAATAAAAAGGAAAATAAAAGGAAAAAAATGAAAATGCTTTTGATGAAAAGCACAAAAAATAAAAAGAAAAAAATTTTTAAAAAATGTAAATGCTCTTGGTAAAAAGTAAAAAAAATAAAATAAAAAGTTTTAAAAAGTTAAAAAAAAAACGAAAATACTTTTGATAAAAAGAAAAACAATAAAAAGTTAAAAAAAAAGTTAAGTGAAAAAGAAAATGCTTTTGATAAAAAGTGAAAAAAAAAAAAAAATAAAACAAAAGTAAGATAAAAAACGAAAATTATTTTGATAAAAAGCAAAAAAATAAAAAAATAATATGTAAAAAATAAAAAGAAACTAAAATGCTTTAGATAAAAAGCAAATATTCACAGTCCAATTATTTTTTTAATTAACTAAATTTTGTTTTTCTTTCCTTTATATTTTTAACTTTGGCAATTATTTTTCTTGAAAAATCAAAAGTATTTCTTAAACTAACCTTTACTCCAAAGCCAAACATTCATCTTTATCTTCCTCTAAGATTACGTTACTTTTGGTCTGGTTTCATCCAAACTTTTAGGAACCAAGTCAGTCTTTTACAAATTTATTTGGCCAGGATTATTTAATTTTTACTTTCTAAGAAATTACTTTTCAATTACAAAATACAAACTTAGCTGTGATTTGCAAGGGACAAAACTGAGTAAGACATTTGAAAGAGAATGATCATTTTCAAAAGCGAAAATTTATTTAACTGATATAATAATAAATTGAGATTGTATCGATTTATTTATTTGATTTATTACACACACACACACACACACACACACACACACATATATATATATATATATATATATATATATACGAGGCTGGGATAAAAAAATAAAATCATTTGGTCACATTCCAAGAGAATATGCTGGCGCATTGGCAAAATGGTTACAGTGTTCGCCAATGGTATGGGAGATCTGAATTCAATTCCAGTCATACCAAGGACTCAAAAAATGGTACTTGATGCCCCCTTGCTTAACACTCGGCATTATAAGCTACGAATCAAGAGTAAATGGAGCAATATGAAGAAAGGAGTCGAGCTGTCTCCTGCACCTCGATGTGGTAGCTATTGAAAAGGGAGCTTTCGGATCGCTCTCGACTACAGTCACGAAAGTTATTCACTATATATATATATAAACTCTTTTTGAGTCTTTGGTATATATATGTAACAGTCGTTATCTTTATTAACTAATATAAAGTATTTTACACAAAATACGTTTTGTTTTTTGTTTTTCTTTTTTTGCAACGTCGGTTTTTAACTTTCATTCTTACTTATTTTCATTAGATTTCTTCGGTTTGGTTTGGTTGGTTTGGTTTAACGGCATATCAACTCTTTTTAGGTTATTTAACGCCAAAGCCATTCTCATAGAAGAACAGTAGTGGTACTATTTAACCCATAGCTGGGAGGATAAGGGGGCTCATACCTTTCCCAAGGGTATTTGCCCGAAATTGAACGTAATAGCGCGACTGGAGTACGAACTCGCGTACTACGATTCCGCAGTCCAACGCTTTAACCATTACACCACGAGGACCCACCCCCTAGATTTCTTTGTCTACTTCTTCTGTTGTATAGCCACATACATGTACATAATGCAAATATAAGCGGAAACATAATCAAACATAATTTACGAACTTCAATGAACGATCGAACACACTTCTTTATAAAAATATATCTCTCACACTTTATTCTCGAAAGGGTTGATGTTTCTGTGGTGTGTGAGGGATGAGCTGGAGATGGTGACAGACTGTTATTTTGACCCAGCAGTACTTCTTTCTAATCTTGGCTGAGTTGCTCAACCGTGGATCACTGAAGGCCCAAAGCCCTCTGTCTGCCGCTGGCTCTCAATTCGGCATCTTGTCTCCAACCGACTCAGACCGTCTGTGCGCCTGGTTATAATATTGTTTAACGTTCACCTGCTTCCGCTGTTCTTCCGCTTATTTACACAGGTGTATCTCTTGATTGACGACTCGGTCGAGGGTCAATATGTTACAGTTCTTCTTCTTCTTCTTCTTCTTCTTCTTCTTCTTCTTCTTCTTCTTCTCTAATTTGAATTCTTATAAAGGATATTATATCTCAGAAGAATCTCATGTACACTGCATTTTGTAGTACATCAATTCCAAAATCATTCAATTTGCCAATAGATAATTCTAAAATTGAAGACGATTATCAACTCACCAATTAAGGAGTATAAACTGGCTTACAACTTAGTCGAGAGAGAAGCCATATATTCATTCACACGACAAGTTGATTACTAAGTCCAGTAGATGGGGCATACTTCGGCCGGCCGTGGTGTCAACGGCACGAATCTGGTAGAGTGTATCACGTCTTCTGGATATACCTCGAGCCTCAGATGGCTTTCCCCACAGGCTTTAACCCTCCTAAGAGGGGTTAGATTTATCGCCTGGCACCTGGGGTGCCCCTATTTATGGGAATGCCGATGGAGCCCGAGACATTTTTGGGAATGCTGGGCGCGTCTGGGCTACGGCTGTAAAAAAAGCCTTGTGCCAGGACCCACCTTTAAAAAGGCCTTGTGCCACACTTATCCGTATCGTGGAACGGCCGACAAATATGTTCACACAACATCATGGATCTCAAGTTAAGATGAACTTCCTTGTTTTTTACATAGAATTTTATAACCTTGGCTCATAACAGGTACAAAGACCTTAGATTTCCGTAGCACCTGCTGTTCCAAAATAGTCACCCAGTAAAATACTGTGCAGACTCATTGCTTATTAACTATAAACCATGAGACAGCACGGACTATAATCTAGAGAGACTTTAGCGTAAGACCTTAAAAATTAACCATAGCTGGAACGTGTCTGCAAAATGGGGACACCAAGTGAATACTGAATTCACTTCTCAGTAATAAAAAAGTAAAGTTAGCAACCTAAGTCGAGAGTGACCAGAAGGCTCCCTTTTCAATAGCTACTGCACCATGTATAGGTTAGGGCGCAATTCCTTTCCCAGGTTTGCTTCATTTTACCCTCGTTACATACCTTATATTGCTGAGTGTTAAACAAGGATGTATCAAGTACCATTTTAAAAGTTTTTGGTATCACGTGACCTGGGATTGAACCCAGGTCTCTCGATTCATTGGCGAACACTCTACCCACTAGGCCAATGACCCCGATTGATATGAAAAACCAGGATGCAAGATATCGTGTCTTCGACTCAGTATTTAAATGGGTGACCCCTTAATATACATAGTCCAGTTGGCTGGGGCTGTAGAATACACCGACTGCATCTGTGTAGAGGGGTAAGACCCATCCAACGAGTGTCCCAGATATGACATTAAACAATCTAATGGGGAGGTTCCAGTAATGCTGGAGCTTTGGGGATTGCAGAGCACCCCTTCATTGACATTGCTCCTACGTCCACTGAGGCCCAGAGTAGTAGCACCTGAAAGGGTTCTATCTATGGGTCTAATAGAATTGTTTAACATTTAAACTGGGTGCAGACAAAGGACTGATGTTAAATTGAATTGTTAGAAATAGAACTGTAACTTTGTTGACTTACGCTAAATTGAATTGTAAGAAATAGAACTGTTTGATCATTTAACTGTGTGTATCATTAAATTGTTTTTACAAATCGTATATTCAATATATATATAAAAACAGGATTTGGCATTAAATAACCAACAATAGTCGATATGCCATAAAACCAAACCAAACCAAACCTAATATACAGAATATATTTACCAAACTTTCCGCCATGGACAAGATAAGGCACAAGGCCATTTTTTAAAACAAAGTAAAATTGGCTTTATGCAAAGTTTTCCTACTCCTAAATTGGTTGGCGAACCAAGACTAATGAAGCCCAATCTGCCCTACTATTTACCCATAGCTGGGCATGGGAAGAGAATTGATGGATTAATACCGTTCTTAAAGATATTAGTTATGGAAGTAATGGCCACGAAGGGATACTCCAACAACCACAGATCTCCTGAATAGGAACCATACACACGCACGCACTATACACATACATTCACCATACACTGGCACACACTTAATCATACGGGTGTACACACAATCCAGTATACATTCACATATGCTTATAACACAATCACATTACGATATCAAATTACAATATTCATATATACTCATACTACTGTATACATATATACTCTCTCTCTCTCTCACACACACACACACACACACGCATATAGTCATAAACACTCACACTCAAATACACTATAGATAAAGAGTTTAGAGACATAGAGCGGATAGAGGCGTTGAGTCTCTACGGTGCCAGGTGAGCATTGTCAGACGATAGCGGTTTCAAATCCTACCCAAGCCGGCCAGAGGTTTACTTGGTCAAAAACGTGGTGCGATAGACAACAACTATGGAAGGCAGTAATTATTGGGGATACGGTTACAAAACTCAGCATTCCTATCCGAGGTCGCGGTAAATCACCTGAAGAAGGCCAGAGGAGAAATTTGGCCGAAACGTAGTGAAAGAAAAACAACGCAAAAACTACCAAGATGAGGACAAAAAGTCTGCAATAAATAGAAATACTTGTATCCACTTCAGTGAGAGCAAAATTATAATTGATATTACATAGAATTATTAGTGATTGATAATAATAATTGAAACAGTTTGATAGCAATACTACTATGCAAACGAGTTGTAACTTATTTATAAATATAAATTGCCAACAAACTCATCTCTTACATATCATATCGTCGGAAGTGCCCGTGGTGTAATGGTTATCGTCGCAGGAATTGGACACGGCGACACGAGTTCAAATCCTGGACGAGCCTGATTGCATTTCACATCGTACTTGGGAAAGGTATGAATCCAAATATTATCCCTCCAGCTATGGGTAAATAGTAGGGCAGACTAGGTTCTTCAGCTTTGGTGAGGCAACTAGTCTAGGGGAAGGAAAACTCTGAATTCAAACCTGTTAAACTTCGCTTAAAAATTGACCTTGTGTCATATCCTGCCCGAGCGGAGGGGTTGGTAAATATGTTACATATCATATATATATATTAATATATGTAAATGTGTGCAAACAAATGACTGATGTTAAATTGTTTGTTTATATAGTCATAAACACTCATACACTATAAATTAAGAGTTTGGAGACATACCCTACTTTTTCAGGGGTGGGGGCTTACACTTCAGCCATTGAAACAATGTGTATATATATTAATAGATATATGAATACCAACAGAGTCAAAAAATCTCACTAGGTTTCATCTAACCGGACAGTTTTAACTAAAGAAGGGTTGGACCAAACACCATTTTATTAATTAAAAGGCAGCCAAAATTAATGAAATTAGCATAACAATAAAAAAAAACGAAAGTTTTCATACTTTATACGCACACACTCACACACACACTTACAAATATACACACACACACACACACACACACACACATATATATATATATATATATATTCTTTTTGCTTTCATTTAAGCGCCTTGGGTGGGGTAATGGTTTGAAAGCTAGACTAGCAGACCATCACGAGTGATTTTGGATCTCACTAGGTGCTTTATTCATACGGCCTTGTGCCACATCTAAGCAAATTACTTGATAAATTACTACTTTATCTTTACTTGTTCCTTTTTTTTTCATTTGACTCTGTTTGTTAATTTTTTTTATTTTGAGCCTTTAAACCGAAAAAAAAAAAACATGCGGAAGAAAGAAAAGAAAACACGCTCTTCTCGGAAACGACGTCAGATTTCAAGTGATGAGTCGGAACAACCAGGGAATCAGTTCACTCATTTCTGCGCAAGGACTTTACAATTTCGAGAATTTACACAAACTTGATTCTCTCTCTCTCCCTCTCCCTCTCTCTCTCACACACACACACACTGACGTAAACCCTATCAATACAATGTCTATTATTAATTTAGGGCGTATATCGATGACGTCAACGAAATATATGGAAAGAAAACAGAGATGAGTACACAGTAGCCACATTTTTAACACACCAAAAAGAAACTCTGATTATATTATTAATAATATTAATCCAGATTTAAAAAAGGTTTACTTTGGTTTTATTTTATGGCATATTAACCATTGCCTTTAATGCCAAATCCTTTTTAAACATATATATTATATATATAGGATTTGGTGTGGTTTGGTTTCGTGGCATATCAACCAATGTGGATTATTTAATGTTAAATCCTATTTATACATATATATTAAATATATATGATTTGGTTTGGTTTGGTTTTATGGCATATCAACCATTGTTGGTTATTTAGTGCCAAATCCGTATTTTACATATATAAGTTGGCGACTATAGTCGAGGGTAACCCGAAGGCTCCCTTTTCGATAGCTTACTACACCAAGGTGTAGGGGAGGGCGCGACTCCTTTCCCTGGATTGCTCCACTTTACCCTTGATCCGTACCTTATAATGCTGAGTGTTAAGCAAGGACGCATCAAGTACCATTTTTTGAGTCTTTGGTATGACTCGACCTGGGATTGAACCCAGGTCTCCCGGGCCAATGGCGAACACTCTAACCGCTAGGCCAATGTCCGGTATATTTTACATATATATATATGATATATCATTTGTAAAGTCATTTTGTCGAAACATCTTTAAACGAGACTGTGCTCATTTTTTGCTCCCAGTTAAATGGTTTTAAGTATTGCTGTGTAACACGAATAATCCTATTTACTATTAATCATTTGTTTGCACACAGTTAAAGGGTTTCAAGTATAATTATATACAAGTAATAGTTTAGCATCAGTCACTTGTCTGCCCTGATTTAAATGTCAAAGAATCCTATTTGACTATTAGAGGTGCTACCACTCCAGGTCAGTGTGAACATTGGAGGAATGGCAATGAAGGAGTACTTCGTATTCCCCAGAGATCCATTTATGGGATCTCACCATCAGATGGTTCTGTATCATATCCAGGACACTCGTTGGGGGGATATTACCCCTCGGCAGAGATGCAGTTTGTTTGTTTGTTTGTTTGTTTGGGTTTTATATCATATCAAACTTTGTAGGTTATTTAATGCCAAATCCAATTTACACAATTAAACAGGTCTATTTCAAACAATTCAGTTTAGCATAAGTACACAGTTTAATTGTCAAAAACATTTCTATTTCGAGCTATTTAGATTAGTCAACCAGTTCTTATTCAAACAATTCAAATTACGGTAAGTATAGTTTTTGTTTACACACTGTTAAATGTCAAAACAGTTCTATTTCAAACAATTCAGTTTAGCATGAATAAAGTTTCAATGACAAAACATTTCTATTTCAAACAATTCAGTTTAGCGTAAGTACGCAGATTAGATATAAAAAAAGTTCTATTTCATGTAATTTAGTCTAGCATAAGTACGCAGTGTAGTTCTATTTAACCCCTAGATAGGGTCTTTTTAAGTGCTACCACTCCGGGCAAGAGTGTACCTGGGAGTGATGGCTATTAAGGGGTACTCCGCATTCCCCAAAGCTCCAGCATCACTTGAACCCCACCATCAGAATGTTTAGTGTCATATACAGGAAACTCATTTGAGGGATCTTACCTCTCTTCAGGGGTGCTGTCAGTGTATTCTTCAGCTCCAGCCGACTTGGTAAGATTCAGTCGGTTTATTCTACAGCCCCAGCTGACTGGGCAAGATGTAGCCGGTGTATTCTATAGCCACAGTCAACTGGGCTGAAATGTAAATAAGTTTGTTGAAACTTGACATAGTCTGACACAACGATGTAGTAATTTGTTAAAATCAAGATCTCTACCGAACAAAAGAGTTTGCTCGACGATCTTGCGCAATGTTCCTCAACATGTATATCAGTACATACCTCATGAGCATATAAGTAAGTAAGTAAAGTTAGCGACCGTAGTCGAGGGCGACCAGAAGGCTCCCTTTTCAATAGCTACTACACCGAGGTGTAGGGGAGGGCGCTACTCCTTTCCCTGGATTGCTCCACTTTACCATTGATACGTACCTTATAATGCTGAGTGTAAAGCAAGGAGGAATCAAGTGCCATTTTTAAAGTCTTTGGTATGACGCGACCAAGGATTGAACCCAGGTCTCCCGAACACTCTACCCACTCGGCCAATGGGCCGGTAATATGAGCATATAAAGCTGTGTCTAATTGTATGAGAAAGTGTGGAAATAAGTGTATTAGAAGGTGAGCGTTAGTGACTAAGTATGTGTATGTCAGTGTATATGCATATAGTAATGTGTGTGTGTGTGTGTGTGTGTGTGTATGATAATGTGTGTATTTGATTGCATGTATATCAGTAAGATTAAGGAAGTATCAATGAGTGTAAGAAGGACGGGAGATGAATGTACATGTGAAGTGTTTGTACGTATTATTGTATATGTGTGCATGCGTTTGTGTACGCGTATTTGGGTTTCATTTTTTTTTTTTCTGAACTTATTAATTTACCAATGTTTAAATTTGCGTTGTTTGGTCATCTTTGCCGATTTTTTCTTTCGTTCTTTTTTTTTTTTTTTTTAGCATTTATTTATTTAATACAGGTAATGTTTTACATTTTTTTCTTTTTTTCTTTCTTTCTTTCTTTCTTTCTTTCCTTCTTTCTGCCAATGTTCTTCATTACTCTTCTTTCTTTCTTTTTTAAATACAGTCAATATTTTACGCAATCCTTTCTTTCTTTCATTCATTCTTTCTTTCTTTTAATCAATATTCTTCATGACTCCTTCTTTCTTTCTTTCATTCATTCTTTCTTTCTTTCTGTCAAAGTTCTTCATTACTCCTCTTTCTTTCTTTCTCTCTTTCTTTCTTTCTTTCTTTCATACAGTCAATATTTTACGCCATTCTTTCTTTCTTTCTTTCTTTCTTTCTTTCAGTCAATGTTCTTCATAAATCCTTTCTTCCTTTCTTTCTTTTTTTATTTATTTATTTACTAATTTATTTATCTAACACAGTCAATGTTTTCCATAATTCATTCTTTCTTTTTTTTTCTTTCAGTCAATGTTCTTCATAATTCTTTCTTTCTTTCTTTCTTTCTTTCTTTCTGTCTTTCTTTCTACGTTTCTTTTCTCTCTGTCCTAACTTTCTTTCATTTATATTTATATCAACAACTTTGTTCATACATTTCTTCTTTTTTTCCACTTCTTTTATCCGGATTTTTTTTTTATTTATTTATTTTTTTTGGCTTTTTAATTCTAAACAACTTTCATCTCGCCATCATCATAATCCATATCATCATCATCGCCCCCTCAATGTCACAAATGTTATCTTTATTTCCATTTACTCACATTGTCATCAACATTAATAATAACAATAATAATAATAAGCCGGAATCTAATGTTATGGTTGTATCATTGTTTCACGGTGACGTCCTCTTCGTGTTCAAATAAGTCAAAAAAGAATGCTTGGAATTTGCTGCAAACATCTGAGACGGCGCCGCTCACTGATCTTAGCTCACCATCAGAGCGCAGCAGGGAAAAACTGACTCACAAACTCTTGTACACGAACCATCATTGCTTTTCAAACGTTTATTTTTCTTTCTTTAATTTCAGGCTCTTTTTTTTTGTTTTTTTTCGTTTTTTTGTTGGTGGTTTTTTTTCCCTAATTTGTCATTGTCTAGTGGTCTTATTCACCACTCAAACCTGATTTCATTCATTTTCTTTTTCTTTGCTTTTTTTTTTTTTTTTTTTTTTTTTTTTTTTGGCAAGATTTCAGTTTTTGCTTTTTCATTCGTTCTACCTTCTGTTCATGCTTTTCTCTCTTTCAATTTCTTAATTTCATTTTCGTGTTTTTCTTTCTTTCTTTCTTTCTTTCTTTCTTTCTTTCTTTCTTTCTTTCTTTCTTGTTTTTTTTTTCCATCCATTTAAAATGCTATACTCCGATACATTCTTTTTATTCTCTTCACTTCTCTTCTTTCCCCTCTATTGATATAATTTTTCTTCCTTTCTTTTTTTTCCCGCCCTATTTTATTCTTCGACTCTCTTTACTTTAATTTTCTTTCTTTTCAGTTTTCGTTCTTATGTCCCCCAATTTCTCTTTTCTTTTCACTTTATTTTTCTCCCTTTCTTTCGCATAATCTAATTTTTATTCCTTCTTTCCGACCTTTTTTCTCTTGCTTATTTTTCTTTCTTTCTTTCTTTCTTTCTTTCTTTCTTTTTAAGACTGTTATCCCTCTACTCTGCTCTTCTGTTTCACTTTCTTTATCTTTTCAATTCTGCTAAAGTTTTATTTTAAACATCCCTTTCTTCTTCTTCTTCTTCTTCTTCTTCTTCTTCTTCTTCTTCTTCTTCTTCTTCTTCTTCTTCTTCTTCTTCTTCTTCTTCTCAAATTCATTTTTTTCTTTCTTTTGACATATGTTACTTCACTTTTCAATTTCCCCCAAATTTATTCCTTCTCTTCTGTCCTGTTATATCTCAGTCTTTGTTTTTCATTCTCCACCCATATATATATATATATATATAAGTTTCACTGTGGAATAATGGTTTGTAGTATTTTAGTGTATCTTGTTAATATTGTAATGTTTATCCAATTTATGGCTAGAACGGAATATAACGCCTTGGGAATTATAATATTACACTCTAAGGATCATTTCAACAAACATCCGAATATCAACAAAAAATTATAATATTTTGGCTTTGTAAAGGAAATATTGCTTCGTAGACATGTGTGCTTTGAAATTGGCATATAATCAATGTTTCATACAAAGACCATGATACACGTTTTATATACTACAACAACTACACATCCACGTAAACAAAAACATCTAAACAGATATATATGAGACACACACGCACACACACACACACACACACACACATATATATATATATATATGTGTGTGTGTGTGTGTGTGTGCTTATTCATGCACACATGTGTATATATATAAACATGTATACATACATATATATACACATATAAATGCACATATATATTCATACATATATATATAGAGAGAGAGAGGGTGAGAGAGAGAGAGAGAGAGAGAGAGATGTATATTCAGATATACATCTATATACATATGTATACATATGCATATATATAAAACCCATCCCTTACACACTAGCACGCAGAATACACAAAATAATCACGGATAAAAACCTAAAAAAAAAACTCACCTTAAAGAACTACACACAACTCTAAACCAGAAAGGATACCCAACGACTCTAATAAATAAGGAGTTCAAATTAGCGGAAAAAATACCACGAAGAGAATTATGGAACCCGAAAAAATACAACAACGATAAATCCCTAGAATACGTCGCAACCTATAACAAAAACAACTCGGTACTATTCACAGAAATATTTTTTTTAAATCTAAAAGGACTTAAAAATGAAAGAAATTCTGGACACAACAAAAATCATTAAAAGACAGAGACAAACCAAAAATCTTAAAAGAATACTCACCTCTTCTAAATTCGAAGAGAACACTACACAAAGGTTTACCAAATGCGATAATAGATGATGTAAAATATATGATATAATTATTGAAGGAAAATCTTAAACCTTTAAAAATCCGGTAACAGAATTCGAAATAGATAAAGACTTAAGCTACAACTCAAAAAAAAAAAAAATCTACATGATCGAATGTAGCAAGTACAAAGAAATATACACTGGGACAACACAGGCCCTCAATACAAGGATATCACTTCACAAGAGCAATATTAAAATGACAGAAAACAGAAAATTAAATGTATCGAAACACCTATACGAATGTAGTCAATGTGAATTTAAAATAATTCCCATATACCAAAAAACGACAACACGCTACTTCAAATAAAGGAAAAGAAATTTATTGATAAATTTAAACCAAAGTTGAATAAAACATGATTCCCACACACATACTCTCAAAAATGGACCTAAATATATATATATATATATACAAAAAATAATTATTTAAAAAAAATAATTACCCGTATATTTCAAAACACGCTATCATACAAAAAAATCTCAAGACATACATTCACACACATACACACACTCACAGAAAAAATAACTGTAAATGAAATCTGAAACCACAGCAACAAACTCACACACACTCACACACACACACAAACACACACACACAACGAAAAAAATTATCAAATATCAAAAGCAAATGAGGGGTAAAGTAGACTAAGGTAAACACACCCTGAGAAAAAGAGAAGAGTGACCTCAATATAAACCCATAACAAACTGAAAACAATTGCAACTGCAAACACGAGTGAGTTTAAGTCTCATAGAGTGCCCCATTAACAAGGCCTTGTTCCATATATGTTCTCTGACGAAAGCAACAAGCTGGAAACATACACGTATGTAAGAACAAAATAAATTGATAAATCCTAAAAAAAAATTCAAATCTCTTCATGAACCTACCCATGCATCTACATATATCAAATATTATCATACTTCGAGTGAAAGCATGTGCGATACCCTATCCTCATCGCCCACCAACTAAAGTTACGGTAGCTAAGCGGTTACTGCCACCCCTGGCGCCACTAGTAGCTTTTGCCACAGGACAGAGTATGAAGACTAACAGAGCGAAAGTTACTATTTGTCGCTTTAATTCGTAATATATATATACATATATATATATATATATATATATATATATATATATATATATATATATATATATATATATTGGAAATAGAATAGCCTCTGGAGTTCAAATCTTGGACAAAGCTGATCGTTCAATTCGAGTTGATTCCTTTGGGAAAAGCATGAATCCATCTCTTCTCTATCCACAAGCGATTGGTAAACTGTTGGGTAGACTGGTTTCTTTAACCTCAATATTTGAACCAGCTTAGAAGAAAGAAAACTCTGGTTTTGCCCTTGTTTTCGTCTGCTTAGATATTGACTTGGTGTCACACCCTGATCTTTGCAGAGGAATTGAATAAATACACACATATCTACATCTGTAACATACCCATGATACGGATATGTAAAATAGACATAATGTTCATAAAATGTTCATAAACATATATAGGAATTCGAAAACACGAAATTGGTCCAGGTACGAAACTTTTATTCACCTTTTTGAGTTTAAAGGCTTTTCGACATGACGAGAGAGAGACACAATCTTTCTATGCTGACTGCTTTTACATCGTCAGCTCTCAACCCAACCAACGCGCGGCGCCCGTAGCGCACAATTTCCTCTGGCCTCGCCCAGGTCTGAATCTCAACCTTCCCGTTCGGACGCAGGAACTCAACTCACTGCTTTTTCTCAAATTAATAAGAATGATGTAAAAATTCCTGTACAAACAATGTATCTAAAATAATTGACAATCACAACAAGAAATTAATAAATGATCTAGTCTGCAAAAACATACTGAATTTTCAAGAGTATACGACAATTTTTAATGCCCATACGAAAAAAAGTCTGGAAACTTATGGTATGCCCCTCTTACATAATTTCTAAACGCCTTTTGTGAATAACATTTTTAAACGAGTCTAAGCTCATACTTTTGCACTCAGTTAAATGGTTTCAAGTATTCTATATATCACTAACATCAATTAAATAATCAAACGGTTCTATATCAAGCAATTCAATTTAGCATTAATCATTTGTTTGCATTCAATTAAATGTCAAACATTTCTATCTTACCCATAGATAAGACCCTATGATGTACTTTCACTTCGGGTCAGAGTGGACCCGTGAGCGATGGCCATGAAGGGGTACTCCACATTCCCCAAAGCTACAATATCACTTTAGTCTCACCATCAGATTGTTTAGCGTCATATCAAGGAGACTCGCTGGGGGAGTCTTGCCCCTTTGCAGAGATGTAGTCGGTGTCTTCTACAGTCCCAGCCGACTTGACTGAGTATATGTTAGTATCCTATCTATGAGTCAAATAGATCTGTTAAAAATTCTTAGAATAAGTTCGAAGTATTTACCTTAACCCTTTCCCATCAGCAGGATATGATGCAATATCATTTTTCCCACGAAGTTTGACTGTGTTGTTCTTCTCCTAGTGTGGTTGCCATACCAAGGTTAAAGAGTTCAGTCGGTTCTTGGTGACAACTGGAGGGATACTTGTTGGATGCTTTCCCAAGAGTATTAGCGCGATGTGAAATGCAAACAGCTTCGTATAGGATTTGAACTCGGATGGCCGAGTCCATTTCCTTCGACAATAACTATTATACCACGAGCGTCTCACTTAGGAGCAAACAAATGGCTATTATCATTAAATAGAAATAGTTACTTAAAATCATATAATTGTGAATGAATCATTAGTTTTTGATAAGAATGTTTGAAAACATATAACTGAAAATTATTTGTATAAAGAATGGATGTTTTAAATTATTGTAATATAATGGCCGAGGGATTTCATTTTATATATCTTGCCTTTGGGTTTAGTGAGGCTGAGAACCTTTCGGCTCAGCACATGGGTTAGTTAGGTGCAAACTTGAGCACAGGTGTTAACGCGCGTGCGGGCAGGATTTGTCGTTCACAGATGTCAAAATAAAAATCCCAGATAGAAAATTGTGACTTGGGGATGTGAATGACGTCATGCACCGTAAGCGCGCGCGGAGAATTAGGGGGATTTTGAAGAAAGTCAGTTAGTTGAGTCTTGCGGTCCGAAGAAGAAGGGTGACTTTCGCTAGGTCGCAGTGGCCTTGTGGCGGGTGACACACGTGTTGTGGGGGCAGATGGAAAAGCCAGCATAGAAAGATTGTGTATCTCTCTCCTTATGTCGAAAAACCTTTGAACTCAAAGGTAATAAAAAGTTTCGTACCCGAACAAAGAAGTCGTAAGTGTTTTTCGTGTTTCTGGATTCCTGTGTTCTATGTATATATGTTATGAACATTCTATGTACGTTTCACATATCCGTATCTGGCTATGGTACATTATGATTATTTAAAAAATGATTATGATTAGTTACTTGAACTTACATTAAAGCTTGAAGTAAAAAAAATGGCGGACTTCTGCAATAAAAAATACAAGTATTTCAATGTCGGTAAATGAACTCATAAACTAACCAACCAATTATTTAAACGATAAAATAAGAAAGTATTTTTCATTTTGTCGGTTAGCTTTGCCATATCTGGTTTACTGTCAAAAGCAGGACATTCGTTGTAGGGATATTACTCCTCTGTAGAGATGCAATCGGCGTATTCTACAGCCCCGACCGATTGGGCTTTGAAGAATATGGAGTACTCCTTCAGAGCTATTTCTCCCAGATCCACTCGGACCCAGAGTGATAGTACCTGTTAAAGTCCTATCTGTGAGTAACAGACCTGTTCAATCCTTTACGAATGGGTATTAGTTATTTGAAACTATACAACTGCGAGCAAATTATTTCATGGTTTGATACGTCATTGTCGTGAGAAAAAACATTCGATGAACTGAGCTCAAATCTTGGTCGAGGCTGTTTGTTTTACACTTTTGCTTAATGACCTTGGTTTAAGAAAGGCATGAATCCTTCTATTCTACTCCCACATTCCAAAGTATGTGAAATGCAAACAGCTTTATAGGGGATTTGAACTCGGATAGCCGAGTCCATTTTCTACGATGATATCTATTATACCACGAGCACCTCTCTAAATAGTATTTTAGGAGTACTTGAAGCTATATAACTAAGTACAACCAAAGGATTATTATTATTATTATTGTTGTTGTTTTTGTTGTTGTTGTTGTTGTTAAGTCGAAATAGTTACTTAAAATCATATAATTGTGTATGAATTATAAGTCTTAGATAGGAATGTTTGAAAGTATATACGTGGTGCCTTCAATAAGTTTCCAGGAATTTTTTGTATAGGAATTTAAAGTTGTCGTAGACCCTTCTAAATTCAGTATGTTATTGCTATACCTCTTATGAGATGACTGACCAATTTTTATGATTTCAGGTTCAAATGAACAGCTACAACAGCAATTGGAATACACACTACTAAAGCCTGATTGTCACAGCTGGTGAATTTCAAAAATGCAATTTGAACGTGACGACACTTTATAAGAACAATATGCAATAAAATTCTGTTTCAAACTTGGATAAAATGCCACAGAAACGTATGGAGTGCTTCAGGCTGCTTTTCGACCATCTTGCATGAATCGAGCATCAGTTTTTGAGTGGCAGAAGAGATTCAAGGAAGGCAGGGAGTCTATGAAGGAAGATGAGAAGTGTTGGAGGAGTAAGGAAGTCAATACACCAGAGTTGATTGGCTTAGGCTTAGGATTAATATGTTGAGGTTTTGAGGGAGTTCAGGAAGAGAGTCCGTCGGAAGAGGCCAGCACTCTTCAAATCGGGTCTGTGGGATTTCCACCAGAACAATGCCAGAGTCCACAACTCCATCCTTGTCACAGACTATTTGACCAAGATGGGTATCAAGACAGTTCCTCACCGTCCCTATAGTCGAGACCTTGCTCCCTGTGACTTTTGATTATTCCCTAAGCTCAGAGGCTGTCGTTATGAGACAACTGAGGAGATGAAAGAGGCTGTGACGAAGGTCATTGACACGCTCACACAAGAGAACTTCCATAGAGCCTTCCAGAAGTTGTTGGAACGGTACAAGTGCATTGCAGCCGGAGGAGATTACTTCGAAGGGGTCTAGAGTTTCATGTGTGTACCATCAATAAAAGTGTCCATACGAAAAAAAGTCTGGAAACTTATTTAATGATCCTCGCAACAATGAAAATTGTTTGTATGAAGAATAATTGCTTGAAATTATGATTGTTTAAAAATTATTTTGATTAGTTACTTGAATTTACGTAGTAAATAGTAGCGTAGACTTAGTAAAGAAACCAGTCTAGGAGAAGGAAAAACTCAGAATTGAAAACTAACTGGCCTGGGTTTCGAATTCTATCTGCTCCCACGAGTATTGACAATATGTAGAAAGTACAAAACTTATATTTCAAAAAAAAGAAGCTAGAACCATTGATCCAAGTTTTGACACATTGATCCGTCTAAACGTGTACTTCAGCTAGTTGCTTTTCACATTCGGTACTTCAGGACAGTGTCCTTCATTTTGGATGAAATATAGCGATTTTTAAGGAAAGCTCTGAGAAATATATTTTATTGGTCGTAATTCTTTACGTTCTCTGACCAATAAAGTCTGTTACATTTGTATATAAATTTTTACGCTAAACCAAGAAAATGCATCTGATATTGACGCTTTCATCCGGAACTATGGAGAATATCGTTAGTCGGTTGACTGGATGTGTCTGACGAAATTTCAACCCTTGGAGTTTATTTATGTCAAATGCTGTTTATACACATATGTCAAATTTATATGATTTGTTAACGAATAGTTTGTCGGCAAAATTTTTTTTACCCGAGCCAAAACTCATTTGTTTGTATTCAGTTAAATGATTTCATGTATTGCTACTACTGACAACTTTATTTGCCCACTTTTAAATGGTTTCAAGAGAACAGTAAATGATTGAATAGGTCTATTTAGCTGGGACAGTAACAGGTACTACCACTCCGGGTCAGAGTAGACCTGAGAGTAATAACAATGTAGGGATTCTTCACATTCTCAAAAGCTCCAGGATTGGAGTCTCGCCATCAGCTGGTTTAATGTCAAAACAGGACACTCGGTGAGAGATTCTACTCCTCTGCAGAGATTCAATCAGCGTATTCTACTGCCCCAGCTGACTGGGCTTAGAATTATTCGGAGTACGGTTGTATATCGAACCGCTTGACAAACAACGAAGGACTCGTAGATATATAAAAATATAATCTATATTTTTATTCTTCAATGGCGACGATTGTGTGTAGTAGGAATACAATCAGAGAGAGTTCGCACATACCTTTCTTCTGTGGTGGGGACCCTTTTTGTAAAGTATTACGACAGCCAGAGAACACACATGTCTGCTTGAGTGACCAGTAGGTCTCTGCCCTCAATCCAAAATTACAGACCTTATTTTGTTTTTTCAAGTCCCATGCGGATATATGAATATCCTCTTCGCCTACGCATTTTTCTGTTTATGGCTGGTTATCTGAACTAACATACTTTCGTTTTTTTTCCGGTAATTTATTGATCTTATCTGCAAACGGAAATATCTATCACTCTATCCATTGGCAATAGATTATATCCTCGACATAATATTTTATATTCTCTTTCCTCTGAAAACCACTTTGTTGATGTTATCTTGCAACTGCATTGAATCAGGTAAGTTCATCCACGGCACTCTGTCGCTAGCTAAGCTAGTATATTACAGTACCCTCTCATTGCCAGGTTCACTTTGACCCTGAGTGATAGTACTTGTTAAAGTCCTATCTATGAGTCTTATAGCATTGTTAAATCATTTACAAAAGATTACTAGTTATTTGAAACCAAACATGTATTAGGAAATTATTTATATTACATCGAAATACTAATGTTGAATAACAATACTTAAAAACATTTAACTGCTTCCAAAAAATGATTGATATTTAATTGAATTATTAGTGTTAGTCATACTTGAAACTATTTAACTGTGTACCGACAAATGTGCTCGAACAATGTGTTTAAAAACAAGATTACCATCCAATTCACTCACTAATTACACACATATTAAAATATATAAAGATCTGGCATTAAATAACCCATAATGGTTGATATGCCATAAAATACGAACTAAACAACCAACCTGTACAGTGTTTTGTAAAAAAAATTATCTTGAAATCAAAGACATAAAAGAAAACAATCAACCTCACCAAATCCAACCTCCGCATGAAAATAATTCAATGTGTTTCAGCAATTCTAAGTTACTGATTCGTTGCTCATAAAGTTTATTAATCATTGGCAAACTAGTTATATTTTGTTATTTGATATTCAATTAATTCATTTGGGATGATTGGAAATTAAATTTGGCTCCAAGAGGGACGTGCATCAAGTAAAAAGTTTGAGAAGCCTTGATAAGGCTTTTTGAGCTCATCTGATTTATCGTGAGTAGCATTTTGACATCCCTTGAAAACTTTTCCCTATAATTCATTCCACCCATTTTGAGTTGATTTCGAATGCTCGTTGAAAAGAAACTTTAAACTGTTAATTTAGTCCGAATAACTACTTGCATAAAAATTTTAATCTTGAAACTAAAACATCCCAAAAACATCAAACTCTCTGATCATTGCATCCGGTGAGACGAAGAAAAAATGGTCGGGAATATTCGATTAATATAAAATTATATGTGCTTACGAGGGAATGCATAATTTTTTTTAAAAAGTTTAAGAAACTCTTCGCTAAATAAAATAACTATTTTCAGACAACAGTTGGGTTTAGTTAAATCTAGAGACTTAGACATTAATTCAGACCCTCCCTATAAATAATATAGACTTATTCCAAAAAACGTGCAAAAATTGCGTTCGATTGCATGTGTGCGTATATACATGTGTGTGTCAACCAATAAATTTGATTGCCCAGTCGACTGGGGCTGTAGAATACACCGACTGCAGCTCTGCAGAGGAGTAAGATCCCCCCAACGAGAGTCTTCGATATGACAGTAAACATTCTGATGGTGAGATTCCAGGAATGCAGGAGCTTTGGGGAATGTGGAGCACCCCTTCATTGCCATCGCTCTATTAAACAATGTACTGATGCTAAACTGAATAATTTAAAATTTAATTCGGCGTAAAATAACCAGAAAAGGGTTGATACTCCGTAAAATCAACCAACCAACCAACCACAGTTAAATGGCTTTAAGTAAATTCCATTTGATACTAACAATTTTCAAAAAGATCTATTTGACTCATGGATGGGACCGTAAGAAGTACTACCGCTCCGAGTCAGAGTGGACCGGGAAGTAACGACAGCAAAAGGTTAATCCACTCTTATCAACGCTCCAGAATAGCAGCCTCATCTTCGGATGCAGTTTCATCTCATATTCAGGATACACCCTTTGCGCGTTGCACGGTGGGTGGTGTCTGAATCCTCTCCAAAGAAAGCGGTCGACGTATTTCGAAAACCGCTGGCTGAGTGGATATATATATATACATATATATATATATAAAGGAGACTGAAAACCTCTCTTCTGAACCAAGGACCGGGAAATTTTCATGCTATTAAACCTGTTGGTCGGGTAGTTCAATACACTTAATACAACCTCTCTTAAGTTTCTTCAACTCGTAAAAAAATCATATTGATTAAAAATTTAAAATATACATAATATTCGTCTCAGTTAGGTCAAGAAGTTTTTAGCATCTTCGCGCGCGCGCACACACACACACACACACACACACACACACACATATATATATATATATATATATTCTTTTGTATTTGTGTAAGAGTGTATGTGTGAATAAATAAATCGTTTAAAAACACTTTTAAATCAGAAAAGTGCTACATTACTGACCAGCAGAGCAGGAAAAAAATCTAAAAGAAACTGTTATTGCTCTTCTTCATACCGGTTTATTTACTTTAAATCTTATGCATTAAAAAAATACATACGTCTGATTAAACTCCCAGTCACACATACACACTCACGTGTGTGTATGTCTACGTGCGTATTTGTATCTATTTGATCCCAGCTTCCAACTTAGACTTCCGAAAGTGGCAAATGGTCGTAGTAAAATCTTCCTTCCTGCCACGTAGTCGTGTTATAAATTAATCAAATCTTATCACATATCAATTTATTTCATCAATAAAAAAAAGAACTTTTATTTTCGTCTCAATTTGTCGTTTCCCGCCCCTTGCTTCAATCAATTCAGAAATGGCCGGTTTTTTCAGTAAATGGCTCGAGGCGTGAAATTAGTGAATTCCTTGGGACCATGTTATCTACATCGACAGTGAGACAACGAACCATTATCAGTTTCAAATGCAGAGAGTGGGAGTGATTAAAAACTCTTTCCCCACCCACGCACGCCTGATATGAGTTTTCTCTCCCCTTCCCCCCGATACACTTCTTTTTTTATGGACGTTTGTCACTCGCCACCAGCGAAACAAATTATTCGTATGTGCAGGTCCTATCACGCAACACAGCGCACACACATTTCGAAGTATCTACTTTCTCAAATTTATTGGTTGGTTGGTTGGTTGGTTGGATTTTATGGCATATCAACCTATGTAGGTTATTTCATGCCAAATCCATTTTTATACAAATAATCAGTTCTTTTTCAAACAATTCAGTTTTGCATGTGTATACAGTTTAATTGTTAAATCATTTCTATATCAAGATATTCAGTTTAGTCTAACAGTTCTAAAACAACCAATCAGTTTAGTATATGTATAAATTTTGTTTACACGCAGTTAAATGTCAAAACTGTTCATTTTCAAACAATTCTGTTTAACGTAAGCATAGATTCAAAGTCAAAAACAGTTCTATTTCAAACAATTCAGTTTAGCATAAATATACATTTTAAATGTAAGTGCACAGTTCAACTGTCAAAGACATTTCTATTTCAAGCTATTCAATTTTGTCAAACAGTTCTCATTCAAACAAATCAGTTAGGTGTAAGTACAGTTTCTATGTCAAAAACAGTTCTTGTAAATAAAGTTTCAATGTCAAAAACAGTTCTAATTCAAACAATTCAGTTTAGCATAAGTACGCAGTTTAAATGTCGAAACAGTCCTATTTCAAGCAATTCAGTTTAATATGAGTGCACAGTTTAGTTTTATTTCACCCATACATAAGACCCTTTCAGTACTACCACTCTGAGTCAGAGTGAACATGGGAGCGATTGCAATTAGAAGGTACTCTGCATTCCCCAAAGCTCCAGTATTACTGAAGCCTCTCCATCAAATTGTTTAGTGTCATCTCCGGACACTCGTTGGGAGAGTCTTACCACTCTGCAAAGAAGCAATCGGTGTATTCTGCAGCCCCATCCGACTGGGCAACATATAACTTTGTACAGACAAATGGTTATTGTTATTTTTATTATTATTATTATTATTTTACTCATTTGAGACTTTTTCAAACCCACGTTAGCTATGGCTTCTCACTGGAGTTTGGGTGACTTAAAGTCTCCACAAGTCTCCAGGACTCTTCGCAGTATTCTGGCTGCTCTCAATAATGCTGTAGTTTGAATGGTCCCCCACTCGTCCTCTTATTTCCAAGTCCTCCTGTCCAAGTACCAATACTTTGGTGACTGTACTAAGAGCACCTCTTACAATTGGTATAACCCTTACTTTCATGTTCAACAGTTTTTGTTTTTTTTTCAATTCCTTAGCAAGGTTCAGGTACCTATCTTTCTTTTTGCTTTTTTTCAATTTTACTTTGCGGTCATCCAGGACAGCAAAGCCTTGATTAGGTGATCCGCTAGTATATAAGTATCACACAGGAGTTTGTGTGTAATTTTCAAGAACATATGCTGGGTTGTGCATATAGCATTTTCTTCATATGGTCAAATTTAAATTTCTTGCACATCTCCCAGTTGATCACCTTTCCCACCCAGTCGAGTCTCGTCTAATACTCCTTCTGTGCAATTTTTTTGTATTCGCTTATTATCTGATTGATCGTTTCGTCTCTATCACCACAAAACCAACATTTGCTATTTTGTTGCGTCTTATCTATTCTCGCTTAGATATGATTGATTCTTATGGCGTTGTTTGATTCCGCTGTTAGGAGGGATTCTGTTTCTCTCTTAAAGTTACCTTTTCTTAGCCACATCCAGGTTTTCGCATGTGAGATGTTGTTTATTCGTCGTTTAAAACGCCTACAGATTTTTTTCTTCCCATTTTGTTTCCTAGTTATTGTCATTCTGTTGTCCATCGAGTTGTCAGTATCATTTTTGATGACTGTAATCAGTCCTCCGTCGTGTTTTTCTATGTAGTCCTCGAGTCGTTGTATCGATGCGTCAACACTGTCTTCAACGCTGGCAAGTTCTCTTCATTTCTCCTCTCTTGATACATATTGTCTGTCAACGTCGTCTCTGGGCTGTAATGCTTTATGCGTGGTCATTAGTTTTATTGTTATTCGGTCCATTTCCTTAAGTTCTTCTCTAGTCCACTTCAAAAAGGGTCTCGAGTATCTAACCACGGGTACAGCTAAACGTATTTATTCCTTTGATAAGGGTTCCGTTACATAGTTTGGTATCGAGTAACTCTAATTCTCCTGAGATATTCTTTCTGAATTTTTTCTTTCATTTCCACTTGTTTGTTGGTGTCAGCCTCCAAGATGCCCAAGTATTTATAAGTTTCCTTTTCTCCGAGCATTCTAATCTTGTCTCGATTTGGAAGGTCCATTCCGTCAGTCAGATGTCGTTTTTAAGTAAGCATTTTAAATGTCAAAATAGTTCTATATTAAACAATTCAATTCAGCATAAATACGCAGTTTAAATGCCAAAAACAATAAACTCAAACCACAGTTTAGTTCTATTTAATCCATAGATAGGACCCTTATTAGGTGCTACCAGTCCGGGCCAGAGTGGACCTAGGAACGATGGCAATGAAGGATTACACTGCATTCTCCAAAGCTCCGGCATTACTGGAACCTCAACATCAGATTGTTTAGTGTCATATCCAGGACACTCGTTCGAGGGGTCTTACCCCTCTGCAGAGGTGCAGTCAGTGTATTCTACAGCCCCAGACAACTGGGAAAAGTCAAACATGAACAGATTTATCAAATTTCGGTATGAAATAACTCATGAGAAGTTGAAATCCCGTTAAATAAACCAAAACATAGCAGACAAAAATAATACTGATAAACTGAAAGACAATTATGATTTTGGGACACACACACACACACACACACACACACACACACATATATATATATATATATATATATATATAATGTAACTTGAAGAAAACTCAAACCTGGTGAAATTGTCATCCTAAATTCATATCGGCGAAGGATATTATTATAATCTTCGTTTCTTCAGATTACTTGCATGCTTAATTTGAGAGTGAAAAACAGAAAATATGGATTACAGTATATATATATATATATATATATATATATATATACAATTTGAATTTTAACGCGATAAGGAAAGGGGCAGGTTTTCTTCCAGTTACATATTATACGCTCTGGTTGGTTGGTTGGTTGTTGGTTGGTTGGTTGGTTGGATTTTATGCCATATCAACCTTTGTAGGTTAACGTGGAATTCATTTTTATGCAAATAGTCAGTTCTATTTCAAACAATTCAGTTTAGTATGAATACACAGTTTAATTGTCAAAAATATTTCTATTTCATGCAATTCAGTTTAGTCATAGAGTTCTTATTCAAACAATTCATTTTAGCATAAGTATGCAGTTAGTTCTGTTTAACCCATAGATATCAGGTGCTACCACTCCGGGCCAGAGTGGAGCTGGGAGCAATGGCAATGAAAGGGTGTTCTGCATTCCCAAAGCTCCAGCATCACTGGAACCTCGGGATCAGTTTGTATAGTGTCATATACAGGACACTCCTTGGGGTAGTCTTAGCCCTCTTCAGAGGTGCAGTCGGTGCATTCTACAGCCCTAGCTGACTGGGCAATGTATACCCTCTGTACGTGGGTTTTATTAATTAAACCTGGAAAGGAATAGATAACAATAGTCATACATCGAGCACTCCTATAGATTTATATGAAATTCCTCATATACATATATATATATGTATATATATATATGGATAATGCACGACCATTGTCTTCGGACACCGATGGGATATATATATATGTATATATATATATATATAGTCATCCACAGACAGATCTGTTTCATTCTATCAGAACTCATCAGTGTGGTTAGACATATTAGCGTCCTGTAGTTAGGATCGAAACCCTGTTGATATATATATATATATATATATATATATATATATATATATATATCAGGAAATGTTGTTTCGATTACAGCCAAATGCAATTAAATAATGTCATATTATTTGGGTTCATAAGATCAAGGAATAATGAAGGGGTACTCCACATTCCCCAAAGCTACAATATTACTTTCGTCTCACCATCAGATTGTTTAGCGTCATATCAAGGAAACTCGCTGGGGAAGTCTTGCCCCTTTGCAGAGATGTAGTCGGTGTCTTCTACAGTCCCAGCCGACTTGACTGAGTATATGTTAGTATCCTATCTATGAGTCAAATAGATCTGTTAAAAATCCTTAGAATAAGTTCGAAGTATTTACCTTAACCCTTTCCCATCAGCAGGATATGATGCAATGTCATTTTTCCCATTTTTCAAGGAATAATTCACTTGTTTGATGATATAACAAAACAGATTTAAATTAAATATTTCAGTGAGTCTTTTTTCAGTGAGTCTTTCACATTTACATTTCACTATCATCAGCGCATTTGCTTATTAATGAAATACCTGAAATCCAGAAACAACCAGTTCATCAGCCATTGTACATTTAGTTCAGAATGAGAACAACAGAACAGAGACAAATGCAACTAAAATATTAAATAGCTTATAAAATAATATATATATATATATATATATATATATATATATATATATATATATTATTTTATAAGCTATTTAAGATTTATATATATATAATATATATATATATATATATTAAGATATATATATATATATCAAGATATATATGTGTGTGTGTGTGTGTGGAGTGAGAGGGAGAGAGAGAGAGAAAGAAAGAAAGAGAGAGAGGGGGAGATTATATGTATCCAAATGTGCCAGGGATTCGAACGCGTGTCATGTTTTCTGAATCTCATTGATTTTAAAGAAAATTGACAGTCGGAAGTATTTTTTCTGTTTATCTATATATTCCCCACTTCCAATCACGTACCTGTTGAACTTGGCAGAGTGACAGGTGTGAAATGCTGTCCCTGCATTTTCATAGCCGAGGAGCACCTGGCGGAAATGATTGACAGCTGAGATTTGTTGTCCCCGTGTATTCGTTTTCCAGGATCCTGGGGGCCTTGCTTGGTGTAATGAAAATAAATGACAGCCGGGACACGTGGTCGGATGTATCTCTATTGGATACAAATCTGTGGTAAAACTGGGTTGGTGACAGTCGATGTTGAAGGGTGGTCCAGAAGGAAGGTGAGTTGGCGGGGGTTGACAGGAAGTGAGATGAGTAAACAGAGATGTGGGTACACTTTTACGGGCACTTGTGTGTGAAGACATACAAGTGTTTTTGTGGGTGTACATTTGCCTGTTAGTTTGTCTATAAGTGAACATACGAGTGTACGCGCGTGCATGCGTGTGTGTGCATGTATGTGTGTGCGTACGTGTGTGTGTGTGTGTGGAGGTTTGAAGGGATGTATATATGTGTGTCCACACTCACGCTTATTTGCGCATATCCGTTTGTGTGCAGGCGGAGAGCTTGTAAATTGGTACATTGTTTTAGGAATTTCTCAAATGAAAATCACGATATGTATATAAACGAAAACAGAATCAATCACTATGTCTCCCATCATCGCCCCCTCCCTCTCTCTCTCTCTCTCTCTCTCTATCTATCTATCTATCTATCTCTCCCCATCAATGACTCATATAAACACAAACACACACACAAATGCACAGTCTCTCACACACACACACACACACACATATATATATATATATATATAATCACATTCAAAAAAAATATATATATATACACACACACACACACACATATATATATATCCTATCACACATATACATATATATATATATGAAAATAATACTATATATACATATATGTATATATATATATATGAATGTGATAATATATATATATATACATATATATATATATACATATATATATATATACATATATATATATATATATACATATATATATATATACATATATATATGAATGTGATACTATATATGGATATACACACTTATAGATGAATGTGATACTATATATATATGTATGCATATTATATTATAGAGTGTTGGTTGTCACTAAATCACTTTGTGGGTAAGTGTCGAACCTAGTGCAATATAATATGGTGAGTGCTCAATATCTAGGATAGAGCTATCATATATTATAATAAATATATAAATAAATATATATATATATATATATATATATATATATATATATTTGTTCATTTATTTATTATTATTATTATTATTATTATTATTATATATGCATATATAGTATCACATTCATATATATATATATATATATATATAGTATCACCATAAATATGTACAATCCTAGCGATAAAAACAATAAAAAGCGTAATTTTCCCCTCTACACTGAGAACGTGTTTTAGATTATTACTGTATTGAAACTTTAGTTTGATTTCTTTTTTTTTTAAGCATGTGAACTTTTACGAGTTATTCAATGCCAAAGCTATCATTGTAGACCTGTACTGGTACCATCTAACTCTTAGCTAGGGGTATAAGACAGTTCCTACCATTCTAGGGTCCGAAAGTGAATGTAATAGCGTGACTTGGGATTGAACTCGCTAAGATTTTACTGTTAAACAAATTAGCCACTATTCTGCGGGGTGTAATGGTTAAAGCGTGGTGTAATGGTTAAATCGATGGACTGCGGAATCGTAGTAAGGGAGTTCGGACTCCAGTCGCGCTATTACGCTCACTTTTGGACAAATACCCCTTTCATATGGCCTTGTGCCACATCTAAGCAAAAAGCTTAGTAAATTACCACTTTCGGAAAAATACCCTGGGGAAAGGTATGAGCCCTCTTATCCTCCCAGCTATGGGTTAAATAGTACCATTACTGTTCTTCTAGGAGAATGGCTTCGGCATTAAATAACCTACAAAGGCTGATATGCCATTAAAAAAAGAAACCAAAAATAAAATAAAATTCCAACACTGCTATAATTAAGAATAGATTTACCGTACCCTTTTATACTGGTCCACTTAAAAAAAAAAACAGTTACCCGAATTTAAATTCCAAATGAGGCTTCTTGCTTTTTACTTTACTCCATTGCTCAATTGAGAAATGATGTATCCATCTCTCATCACCTTTTGGCTATGGCTAAGCCGTAAGACAGACTGGCCTTTTTAGCCTTGGTTAGGCAACCATTTCAGGAAAAGGAATTCAAACCTGGTGAACTTCGCTAAGAAATTGACCTTGTGTCAAGGTGGAGTAGAATAAACGCTTACACTTTGTGCGTATGTTGGTTGGGTTGTTTATTAAGTCATATCAATCCTAGTGGATTTTTAAATGCCAACTCCTTATATATATATATATATATATATATATATATATATATATATATATATATATATATATATATATATATATATATGTGTGTGTGTGTGTGTGAATAATTTGGATTGGTTCGTATTTTTTAATTGCATGTTAACCTTCTTGGTTTATTCCAAAGCCCAATCCATCCTTCTAGAAGATCAGTAGTGGTACTGTTTAACCCATAGATGGGAGGATAAGGGGGTTCATACCTTTCCCAAAGGTTTTTGTCTGAAAGTGAACGTAATAGCATGACTGGAGTTCGAACTCGCTTACTACGATTCCGCAGTCCAATGCTCTGAGGATTACACCACGAGGGTACCTCGAATAATTTTAAGGTAACTAATTTTAAATGATTTGTTAGATCTTATTTGTTTGCGCACAGTTAAAGGGTTTCAAATTTTGCTCTCAAACACTAATAATTATATTTATTATTAATCATTTGTTTGCACACAGTTTAACGTTTTCAAGTATAGCCATGTATAACCAACAATTCAATTAAACACCAATCGTTAATTTACTCACAATTAAATGATCAAACAGTTCTGTTTCAAACAATTCAGTTTAGCGTATCAACAAAATTGAATTGTTCCAAGTAGTACTATGTATCACTTACAATTCAATCAAGCATCAGTCATTTGTTTAGACGCAGTTAAATGAACAAACAGTTCTATTTCTAGCAATTCCGTTTAGCATAACTAGTTTTTCGTTTACACACAGTTCAAAGTAAAAAAATAAAAAAAAGAAAGTTATTTTTCAAACAATCAGTTTAACATAAGTTCACCGTTTAAATGTCGAAAAGTTCTATTTGTCCCATAGATAGGATCCTATCATGCGCTACCACTCCGGGTCAGAGTGGGCCTGGGAGCTATGGCAATGAAGGGTACACCGAATTCCCCATAGCTCCCGCATTACTAAAGCCTCATCATCAGATTGTTGAGTGTCATACCAGGACACTCGTTGGGTGGGGGTTTACTCCTCTGCGGAGATACTGTCGGTATATTCTACTGGGTGTATTCTAAATGGGGGGGGGACGTAAAAGTTATTGGTTCAGAATGTTGCATTGCTTAAGTTCACATTGTCTACACGCTTAAGGGGAAAGGACGGGGTTCCCTTTTTCCCTGCTCCCAGTTCCTTCACCAGAAATATTGAAATGTTTTACGTAATGTCATCTCGTCAAAAGTATGATCATTCATCCGGGAATGGATGATTGAGGGAACAAATCATTCACCCATAAACTATCATCTGACTTTTAGAAGTTAGAGTTATCTATCTATCTATCTATCTATCTATCTATCTATCTATGAAGCTAACTAGCTAGCTAGCGAGCGAGCTTGCTAACTAGATAGCTATCTTAATCAGTGAATATCTTTCTGTCGGTGTTATAATCTATCTATCTATCTATCTATCTATCTATCTATCTGAGTCTTTCTATCTATCTATATATCTATCTATCTATCTATCTCAGTCTCAGTCTCTTTATCTATCTGAGTCTTTTTATCACTCTATCTATCTATCTATCTCAATCTCTTTATCTATCTATCTATCTCAATCTCTTTATCTATCTATCTATCTATCTATCTCAATCTCTATCTATCTATCTATCTATCTATCCCAGTTTCTTTATCTATCTGAGTCTTTTTATCTATCTATCTATCTATCTATCTATCTATCTATCTACCAATCTATCTCAGTCTCTTTATCTATCTATCTATCTATCTATCTCAATCTCTTTATCTATAGATCTATCTATCTATCGATCTATCTATCTATGTCGTATTTGTATTAGGTATCTTCAGTATGTATATTATTTGGTAGTATTTATAAAATCTTTGACTATCGAACTAAAAAAATTGTAACAAATATTAAATACATATTAAATAAATATAACATAAATATTAAATAAATGGAACCTTTACATATTAAGAGTTTGCCTATTTTGGTATTGATACATATGTTTTTATTTATATCGTTTCGATACGGTTGAGCGTGGTATTTAATAATGCTTAATAATTTAAAATATTTCTATATTGGACGGTCCACATCATCAGTGAAGCGTATGTTGTAATTTACTCAGTAGGATTTTACGGCGAGTTTATATCCATTATATCAAGAGCATGTTGAAATCTTTCTTTCGGGCATAATAGATCTTCGAAGCTTTACTTACTTTACAGTAACATCAAAGGCTGTCGTGGGCTGGGAATGGGTAAAAATTAACTTTTATCTTTAAAAATTTTGGGGTGTCCTCGTGGTGTAATGGTTAAAGCGATGAACTGCGGAATCGTAATACGCGAGTTCGTACTCCAGTCGCACTATTACGTTCACTTTCGGGCAAATACCCTTGGGAAAGGTATGAACCCCCTTATTCTCCCTCCAGCTATGGGTAAATAGTAGGACGGACTAGGTTCTTCAGCCATGGTTAGGCAACTAGTCTAGGAGAAGGAAAACTCTGAATTCAAAACCTGTTAAACTCCGCTTAAAAATTGACCTTGTGTCATATCCTGCCCGAGCGGAGAGGTTGGTAAATAGTATCTTTTAAAAATTATATTAGTACTTATTTATGTACCATAAGGGCAACTTTCTTCCTGACAATTTTGGCCCCGTCAGCTAGGGCAGTAGAATACACCGACTGTATCTCTGCAGAGGTGTAACATTCCCCCAACGAGTATCCTGGTGCCCCAGTCGGATGGGGCTGCAGAATACACCAACTGCATTTCTGTAGAGGAGTAAAGGTCCCACAATAAAGGACAATCTGATGGTGAGGCTCCAGTAATACAGGAGCTTTGGGGAATTCTAAGTATCCCTTCATTGCCATCGCTCCCAGATTCACTCTGACCCGGATTGGTAACACCTGATAGGGTCCTATCAATGGGTTGAATAGAACTAAACAGTGTGCTTTTGCTAAACTGAGTTGTTGAAATGGAAGTGTTTTTACATTTAACTGTGTATAAACAAAAGACTGTTCTTATGCTAAACTGAATTGTTTTAAATAGAACCGTTTTTGACATTTGAACTGTGTACTTATTCTAAACTGATTTCATTGAAATAGAACTGTTCATATTTATAAAAATGGATTTGGCATTAAATAACCCACAATGTTTGATATGCCATAAAACCAAAACAAACCAATACCAAAACCTGACAACTTGTACGTTAATGAATTTAACTTCTTTATCACCAAGAAACTGGATTGATATTCACTTTTCGTAAGTTGGGGCACAAACTCGGTTGTATCTGACACCAAGTGAGACTCGAATTAACAAATAAAGATGTCCTAGTATAACTAGCAAAGCATGACGCAACAGGAAGTGCCCAAACCCTAGTATATGTGTGTATCGAATATTATGTATATACACACACAGACATAGAGACACACTCATACACACACATAATCACTTACTCACTCATTCACTTGTTAACTAAGAGAAAATCCTCTCCTAAACTAAGAAAATGTCTATAAAATACCTATTCACGCAGAGGGAAAAGTAAAACTGAAAAAGATTTTTAAAAGATTGATTATAATCAACACCGTTCGAGCCATTTTATTTGAGACTCTGAGAAAGGATCGAACTTAATTATATTTGCTAACATTACGACCTGGCGAGAGAGAGGGAGAGAGAGAGAGAGAGAGAGAGAGAGAGATGCAAGAGAGAAAGAAGAGTAAGATAAATTTTACTGTTTTTCTAACTTTAATACGGGACGTTTTACGGCAAACCAGGGTTTGAACTAGTGAATTTTATAACATCCATTTTAGATTAAGTAAGCTCCAAGCTTGATCATTTTGGGTGGGGTCTTTTCTTCGCAGTCGAAACAAAAACATTTCTCTGTTTTTAAATCTTTCTTCGTTTAATTTGTTGGGGTTTTTGTTTGTTTGTTTGTTTGTTTTGTTAGTTTCTTTAAATTTTTTTCTCATTTCATATATGAGCAAGTTGAAAGTTTTTACATTCATCACGACTGTAAGAGGATTTTTTTTTTGGTTTTTTTTTTTTTGCGGGAAAGTTTTTATGCAGTTTTTGTCCAATGAAATTTCTTGCCTCGATCAACTTCAATTTATTATCTTCGCCAATGTGTGGCGGTTTGATAAAGTTCCGCTTTATGATGATCTAGTAGAGTTTTAATAGTTTTGCCCTGTTAATTGGGGAATCTGACTTAAATAAAGAATAAAGTAAAAAAAAAAATGAGTTTATAGAAGAAAAAGGCGGGAAAAAGAAGAAAATTTCAAAACGTGTAAAAAAGGTAACGGAAAGGTAAAAAAAGTTTGAAGAAAAGAGAAAGTAATTTCAGAGGAGAGGCGGGATCAACAAAGAAGAAGAAGAAGAAGAAGAAGAAGAAGAAGAAGAAGAAGAAGAAGAAGAAGAAGAAGAAGCATGAATGAATTTGATGAGAATGCAAGAGACAAAAACAAGACGAGAAAGCAAGAATGAAAGAAAGAAAGAAAGAACAAATAAACAAACAGACAGACTGACAAACAAACAAACAAACAGACAGACAGACAAACAAACAAACAAACAAACAAACAAACAAAGGATTGATTTTTAATTTTGAAATGTAACAAAGGAGAAATAGTGAAAGAAAGCGATAAACAAAGAAGCAAATGTAGATAAAAGAGAGACAAAGGAGAAACAAGGAGAATGAAGAAATAAGAAATCTAGGAGAAAGAAAGAAAGAAAGAAAGAAAGAAAGAAAGAAAGAAAGAAAGAAAGAAAGAAAGAAAGAAAGAAATGAAAAGAAAGGAAATGAAATAGAACAAGTATATATAGAAAAAGGAAAGAAACAAAATGAAAACAAAAAAAGAAAGAAAAGAAATTTTAAAAAGTAATGAAGAGGGGAAAAGTAAAAGAGAGTAAAAAAAGAAGAAAAAAAAACAAAGTTAAAATAAAAAAGGAAAACAATGAAAAGATGAAAAAGAAAAAAAAAGGGATGACAAAAAAGGTAAAAACCGATGAAAAGATGGAAAAAAAAGATAAAGCAACGAAAAGAAAAAAAGGGGAAAAAATAAAGGAGAAATAATTTATAAAAAAAAAGGAGAACCAAAGAAAAAGAAAAACAAAAAGAATAAAGGAAAAGAATGAAAAGCAATAAAAAAAATATGGTAACCGTAAAATCAGTTTAGGAAAATTTCATTTTAACCATCTCAGATCATTAAAAAAATGATACATTTAAAAAGAAAACATGAAAGAAATTTAGAAAAAAAAGAATCATTTCTTGATATTGTTAGAGTTCATTTATATATTTATATGATTATTTGTTTGACCTTTTAACTTCCTTTCGTTTTTTGGTTTTGTTTACTTGGTTTGTTATTTGTAAGTTCTTTTAAATTTCTTTATTTATTCATTTATTTTTGTCTTTCGTTAGTTAATTTATTTGCTGACGTCTCGTTTGTAAATTTAATTTCTTTAATTATTTCCCAGGGTGCCTTTCAAAGGCGTCTGAAATGTAAACGAATTAAAAACTACTGCCACCTACCCAGCCTTTGTGGGTGGGATTTATCGCAATGGTCAGATCGAATAATTGATGAGAACAAAAGGCTTTTTCTGACACTGCTCGCTTGATATTCGATTAAGTTCGATTATTTATTTATTATTTTCATTTTCAGAGAAGGAAAGAAAATGTCTGGTAATCTAGCTGTCGAATTCATTATAGTTCTAAAGACATGAGAGACGAGCACACTAATCACAACAGCAAGAAAAAAATTGTATACACTGATGAGCCAAAAATTTTATTTCGGTTTTGTCGTAAAATTCTTGACTTACCCGATCAGCCAAACACTTCACGGGGTCGCAAAAGTCTTCTTTTTTTTTACCAGGGTGCAGTCATCTGCTAAGCTTTAGTTTTGCACAAGACCAGAAAAGCCACCCAGTGAGAAGCAAACTCACAATCATTTACTAACATGCCTTGTTAACCATTACACAAGGCAGGCTCAAGATCTGATTGTAACTCTTTGACTACAAAGTTTCTTTCAAGTTTTGGTTGGGTTTGATTTCTTTTGATTAATGGCTGATCAATGTTTGGGTATGCCAAATTAGGCTTACTGTTCGAGGTTTTAATCAAATGAAAGTGAAATTTGACTGGGATACTGGTTTCGTTTGGTTGGCTTTTATAGCATATCAACCATTCTTGGTTATTAAATGCCAAATCCTGTTTTTACATATATATTAGATATAGGATTTGTAAACACATTTTGTAGAAACACACAGTTACATCCGATCAATCTGTTATATTTCAAAGAATTAAATTTAGCATAAGTCTACAAAGTTAAATGGTTCCAAGTATCGCTATGTCTAACTAACAATTCAATTAAACACCAGTCATTCATTTGCACACAGTTAAATGGTCAAACAGTTCTATTTCAAACAGTTCAATTTATCAAAACACAGGTGTTTGCTCGCAGTTTAAATGGTTAATTGACCCATAGGTAAGACTCTTTCTGGTGTTACTACTCAAGGTCTGAGTGGAACTGGAAGCGATGGCAATGAAAGGGGGCTCCACATTCCCCTAAGTTGCACCATTACTGGAGCATCATCCTCAGATGGTTTAGTGTCATATCCAGGACACACTTTTTTTTGGGAGGGGGTCTTACCGCTTTGCAGAGATGCAGTTGACGTATTCCACTTGGCTTGGAATACTGGTGTTTCAGTGGAAGTGAAAGGGTTACATACATCAAATTACTTATTCGACCCGTGTCTCAATTCTGGAAGAGGTCATCTGTGTTTCAATTGGCGCCTATGCTCTTGGAATAGGTATGACTCAATCATACCTCTCCAACGACATATACTAGGACAAAATGGGTTCTTTAGACTTGGTTAGGCAACCAACATTGGAGAAGGAAAATTCTGAATTCAAAACCAGCTTTATTCCTCTTAAAAATGACCTTCTGTCACATCCAGCTTGTGGCGGAGGGGTTTGGTAAACGTTGTTTCTTCCACTATTTTAACCCAAAGCACAAATCTCAGATTGAACCCCTTTTATTTGATAACCAAAGTTTCTAAGCTTCATGGTACAAAACTTAACCACTACAAATCATTTATTTTAATTAATAATCAAAATGTTAATGTTTCATCTGCCAAGATCAGAGTGTCGCTAGCATCTGGCATCGTTAAATAGTACCACTAACACTTCTACAAGTATAACCCAGTTGACAGGGCCAAGGATTTGACATAAAGATAAGCCACAAAGGTCGATATGCCATTAAACAAACTAAACTATTCATACAAACTCTAATTCGGACGCTCGGATATCCACTGAAGACGCTTTTCAAGATAGAAATCAGCGTTGTTATAGTAATTTACAAAGCTCTTTGCTTTGATATGGCACAAGGCCGAATGAATGGGGCGCCCAATGAGACTCGAACTCACTCGTGTAAGTTTCCTAGTCTAGCTTGCTAACCGTTACACCACCAGAGGTGCCCAAATATGCGTTGTTATGTAATTTACAAAGCTCTTTGCTTTGATATGGCACAAGGCCGAATGAATGGGGCGCCCAATGAGACTCGAACTCACTCGTGTAGGTTTGCTAGACTATCTTGCTAACCGTTACACCACCAGAGGTGCCCGAATCAGCGTTGTTATGTAATTTACAAAGCTCTTTGCTTTGATATGGCACAAGGCCGAATGAATGGGGCGCCCAATGAGACTCGAACTCACTCGTGTAGGTTTGCTAGACTATCTTGCTAACCGTTACACCACCAGAGGTGCCCGAATCAGCGTTGTTATGTAATTTACAAAGCTCTTTGCTTTGATATGGCACAAGGCCGAATGAATGGGGCGCCCAATGAGACTCGAAATCACTCGTGTAGGTTTGGTAGACTATCTTGCTAGCCGTTACACCACCAGAGGTGCCCGAATCAGCGTTGTTATGTAATTTACAAAGCTCTTTGCTTTGATATGGCACAAGGCCGAATGAATGGGGCGCCCAATGAGACTCGAACTCACTCGTGTAAGTTTCCTAGTCTAGCTTGCTAACCGTTACACCACCAGAGGTGCCCGAATCAGCGTTGTTATGTAATTTACAAAGCTCTTTGCTTTGATATGGCACAAGGCCGAATGAATGGGGCGCCCAATGAGACTCGAACTCACTCGTGTAGGTTTGCTAGACTATCTTGCTAACCGTTACACCACCAGAGGTGCCCGAATCAGCGTTGTTATGTAATTTACAAAGCTCTTTGCTTTGATATGGCACAAGGCCGAATGAATGGGGCGCCCAATGAGACTCGAACTCACTCGTGTAAGTTTCCTAGTCTAGCTTGCTAACGATTACACCACCAGAGGCGCCCAAATCAGCGTTGTTATGTAATTTACAAAGCTCTTTGCTTTGAATTGGCACAAGGCCGAATGAATGGGGCGCCCAATGAGACTCGAAATCACTCGTGTAGGTTTGCTAGACTATCTTGCAAACTGTTACACCACCAGAGGTGCCCGAATCAGCGTTGTTATAGTAATTTACAAAGCTCTTTGCTTCGATGTGGCACAAGGCCGAATGAATGGGGCGCCAAATGAGACTCGAACTCACTCGTGTAGGTTTGCTAGACTATCTTGCTAACTGTTACACCACCAGAGGTGCCCGAATCAGCGTTGTTATGTAATTTACAAAGCGCTTTGCTTTGATGTGGCACAAGGCCGAATGAACGGGGCGCCCAATGAGACTCGAACTCACTCGTGTAGGTCTGCTAGTCTAGCTTGCTAACCGTTACACCACCAGAGGTGCCCGAATCAGCGTTGTTATGTAATTTACAAAGCGCTTTGCTTTGATGTGGCACAAGGCCGAATGAATGGGGCGCCCAAAGAGACTCGAACTCACTCGTGTAGGTCTGCTAGTCTAGCTTGCTAACCGTTACACCACCAGAGGTGCCCGAATCAGCGTTGTTATGTAATTTACAAAGCGCTTTGCTTTGATGTGGCACAAGGCCGAATGAATGGGGCGCCCAATGAGACTCGAACTCACTCGTGTAGGTCTGCTAGTCTAGCTTGCTAACCGTTACACCACCAGAGGTGCCCGAATCAGCTTTGTTATGTAATTTACAAAGCGCTTTGCTTTGATGTGGCACAAGGCCGATTGAACGGGGCGCCCAATGAGACTCGAACTCACTCGTGTAGGTCTGCTAGTCTAGCTTGCTAACCGTTACACCACCAGAGGTGCCCGAATCAGCGTTGTTATGTAATTTACAAAGCGCTTTGCTTTGATGTGGCACAAGGCCGAATGAATGGGGCGCCCAATGAGACTCGAACTCACTCGTGTAGGTCTGCTAGTCTAGCTTGCTAACCGTTACACCACCAGAGGTGCCCGAATCAGCGTTGTTATGTAATTTACAAAGCGCTTTGCTTTGATGTGGCACAAGGCCGAATGAATGGGGCGCCCAATGAGACTCGAAATCACTCGTGTAGGTCTGCTAGACTATCTTGCTAACCGTTACACCACCAGAGGTGCCCGAATCAGCGTTGTTATGTAATTTACAAAGCGCTTTGCTTTGATGTGGCACAAGGCCGATTGAACGGGGCGCCCAATGAGACTCGAACTCACTCGTGTAGGTCTGCTAGTCTAGCTTGCTAACCGTTACACCACCAGAGGTGCCCGAATCAGCGTTGTTATGTAATTTACAAAGCGCTTTGCTTTGATGTGGCACAAGGCCGAATGAATGGGGCGCCCAATGAGACTCGAAATCACTCGTGTAGGTCTGCTAGTCTAGCTTGCTAACCGTTACACCACCAGAGGTGCCCGAATCAGCTTTGTTATGTAATTTACAAAGCGCTTTGCTTTGATGTGGCACAAGGCCGAATGAATGGGGCGCCCAATGAGACTCGAAATCAATCGTGTAGGTTTGCTAGACTATCTTGCTAACCGTTACACCACCAGAGGTGCCCGAATCAGCGTTGTTATGTAATTTACAAAGCTCTTTGCTTTGATATGGCACAAGGCCGAATGAATGGGGCGCCCAATGAGACTCGAACTCACTCGTGTAGGTTTGCTAGACTATCTTGCTAACCGTTACACCACCAGAGGTGCCCGAATCAGCGTTGTTATGTAATTTACAAAGCTCTTTGCTTTGATATGGCACAAGGCCGAATGAATGGGGCGCCCAATGAGACTCGAACTCACTCGTGTAAGTTTCCTAGTCTAGCTTGCTAACGATTACACCACCAGAGGCGCCCAAATCAGCGTTGTTATGTAATTTACAAAGCTCTTTGCTTTGAATTGGCACAAGGCCGAATGAATGGGGCGCCCAATGAGACTCGAAATCACTCGTGTAGGTTTGCTAGACTATCTTGCAAACTGTTACACCACCAGAGGTGCCCGAATCAGCGTTGTTATAGTAATTTACAAAGCTCTTTGCTTCGATGTGGCACAAGGCCGAATGAATGGGGCGCCCAATGAGACTCGAACTCACTCGTGTAGGTTTGCTAGACTATCTTGCTAACTGTTACACCACCAGAGGTGCCCGAATCAGCGTTGTTATGTAATTTACAAAGCGCTTTGCTTTGATGTGGCACAAGGCCGAATGAACGGGGCGCCCAATGAGACTCGAACTCACTCGTGTAGGTCTGCTAGTCTAGCTTGCTAACCGTTACACCACCAGAGTTGCCCGAATCAGCGTTGTTATGTAATTTACAAAGCGCTTTGCTTTGATGTGGCACAAGGCCGAATGAATGGGGCGCCCAATGAGACTCGAACTCACTCGTGTAGGTCTGCTAGTCTAGCTTGCTAACCGTTACACCACCAGAGGTGCCCGAATCAGCTTTGTTATGTAATTTACAAAGCGCTTTGCTTTGATGTGGCACAAGGCCGAATGAATGGGGCGCCCAATGAGACTCGAAATCACTCGTGTAGGTTTGCTAGACTATCTTGCTAACTGTTACACCACCAGAGGTGCCCGAATCAGCGTTGTTATGTAATTTACAAAGCGCTTTGCTTTGATGTGGCACAAGGCCGATTGAACGGGGCGCCCAATGAGACTCGAACTCACTCGTGTAGGTCTGCTAGTCTAGCTTGCTAACCGTTACACCACCAGAGGTGCCCGAATCAGCGTTGTTATGTAATTTACAAAGCGCTTTGCTTTGATGTGGCACAAGGCCGAATGAATGGGGCGCCCAATGAGACTCGAACTCACTCGTGTAGGTCTGCTAGTCTAGCTTGCTAACCGTTACACCACCAGAGGTGCCCGAATCAGCGTTGTTATGTAATTTACAAAGCGCTTTGCTTTGATGTGGCACAAGGCCGAATGAATGGGGCGCCCAATGAGACTCGAAATCACTCGTGTAGGTCTGCTAGACTATCTTGCTAACCGTTACACCACCAGAGGTGCCCGAATCAGCGTTGTTATGTAATTTACAAAGCGCTTTGCTTTGATGTGGCACAAGGCCGATTGAACGGGGCGCCCAATGAGACTCGAACTCACTCGTGTAGGTCTGCTAGTCTAGCTTGCTAACCGTTACACCACCAGAGGTGCCCGAATCAGCGTTGTTATGTAATTTACAAAGCGCTTTGCTTTGATGTGGCACAAGGCCGAATGAATGGGGCGCCCAATGAGACTCGAAATCACTCGTGTAGGTCTGCTAGTCTAGCTTGCTAACCGTTACACCACCAGAGGTGCCCGAATCAGCGTTGTTATGTAATTTACAAAGCGCTTTGCTTTGATGTGGCACAAGGCCGAATGAATGGGGCGCCCAATGAGACTCGAAATCAATCGTGTAGGTCTGCTAGACTATCTTGCTAACCGTTACACCACCAGAGGTGCCCGAATCAGCGTTGTTATGTAATTTACAAAGCGCTTTGCTTTGATGTGGCACAAGGCCGATTGAACGGGGCGCCCAATGAGACTCGAACTCACTCGTGTAGGTCTGCTAGTCTAGCTTGCTAACCGTTACACCACCAGAGGTGCCCGAATCAGCGTTGTTATGTAATTTACAAAGCGCTTTGCTTTGATGTGGCACAAGGCCGAATGAATGGGGCGCCCAATGAGACTCGAAATCACTCGTGTAGGTCTGCTAGTCTAGCTTGCTAACCGTTACACCACCAGAGGTGCCCGAATCAGCGTTGTTATGTAATTTACAAAGCGCTTTGCTTTGATGTGGCACAAGGCCGAATGAATGGGGCGCCCAATGAGACTCGAAATCAATCGTGTAGGTCTGCTAGACTATCTTGCTAACCGTTACACCACCAGAGGTGCCCGAATCAGCGTTGTTATGGAGAGTTAAATATTGCAGTTATAAATATATATATTTGGTAGAGTCCATGTATTGTAGTGACTAACCTGCAGGAACGCAACCACTAATAAGTATTCGAATTTAATTACTATTTCTAGAGTAAGTAGAATTGCAGAGGTTGATGGTGAGACTTAAATTTGGTCAAGCTCCATGCAAAACCCCCACCAAAGTGCACAAATAAATTCAGTTTAATCAACAAAGAAAAAAAAATGACTGACTTTAAACAACTTTCACTCACAAAAAGAAGTTAATAACTGACTGAATGGTGAATGTTAATATTCCATAATTTTTCGAATAATGTGTTTAGTTCACTATTGACCAACCAAAGATCATTTATACTGGAAACAAAAGTGAGTTCAAGTGTCATTGATTGCCCCATTAAAAAGACCTTGTGCCACATATGTTCTCTGACGAAAGCAGCTAGCTGGAAACATACATATATATAACACGTATGTAAGAACAAAATAAATAAATTCAAAAAATACAAATCTCTTCGTGGACCTTCTTATTTTAAAATATAACCTTATTCTTTCTTTGGACCTACAACAACCATCTTTATATATATATATATATATATATATATATATATATATATATATATATGAATTTTTGTCATGGTCATCTCTCGTTGGCTATCGTCTATAAACAAAACACAACTGAGAAATGGACAAGAGGCAGCATCCTCTCCATCCCCATGAAAGGTAACCTCGGATTTCTGATGTTTATATCATACTTCTCAACCCTATCCAACTTAAAATCGACAAAATTCACAGCAAAAATCAGAACGGTTTTTAGATAAATTAATCAAAAATTTCACAAATTCTGACTATCCTCCGAATCATCGAAGGAGTACGTGCAAAATATCTAGAGGCAACAATATTGTTCGTCGATTACTATGAGGCATTTGAGTCCATACTCGGAGCGAAGATAGAGCAAATGCTACCAGCATGTGGTCACTCTAAAGAAACCTATTCAGCTCTAATGATGCTCTACAAAAACACAAAAGCACTGGTTTGCTCATCTGATAGCGGCTCAAAGTACTTCGTCATTGTCGCTAGTTTCTGGCATGGGGGTATATTAGCATGATATATGTTTACAATCTACTTTGACTACGTACTTCGAAAGTTGATGGATCATATAAAAGAAAATTATTTATCACTAAAAAAAGGGAAGAAGCAGACGACGACATCCAACTGAAATGATAATAGACGAAATCCGTGCAGACAATCTAGCGTTCCTCATAAATACACCAGCCCGAGCTGAATTCAATTGCTCGAAGAAAACAATTTGTTTGTTCGTTTGGGTTTTATGGCAAATCAACTTTTGTAGGTTATTCAATACCAAATCAATTTTTATACAAACAGTTCTATTTCAAACAATTCAGTTTAGCTCAAGTACACAGTTTCATCGTCAAAAACATTTCTATTTCAAACAATTCATTTAAGTCAAACAGTTCTAATTCAAAAAACTCAGTTTAGTATAAGTATAGTTTTTTTGTTTACACACAGTTACTTGTCAAAACAGTTCTATTTGAAACAATTCGGTTTAGCGTAACTAGTTTCAATGTCAAAAATAGTTTCATTTTAAACAATTTAGTACGCAGTTTAAATGTGAAAACAGTTCTATTTCAAGCAATTCAATTAAGCATCAGTACTCTGTTTAGTTCTATTTGACCCATAGATAGGACCCTATCAGGTGCTATCACTCCAGGCCAAAGTGGACCTGGGAGCGATGGCAATGAAGGGGAACTCCACATTCCCCAAAGCACCAGCATTACTGGGACCTCACCATCAGATTTTTTAGTGTCATATCTTGAACACTCGTTGGAGGGGTCTTACCCCTCTGCAGAGAAGCAGTCGGTGTATTCAACAGCCTCAGCCGACTGGCAGTGATCTGATTGATTCCATTGAATAAAACGGAATTTCTTCCAAGCTGTAACTGTGCTTTTATCCCTGTACGGATGCCCAACAAGGGTGCCAAGAAAACGCTTGGAGAACAAGCTAGATGGCATCTACAAAAGAATACTACCGGTAGTTTTAGAGAAATCCTGGAAGCAACATCAGACAAAATAACCACTGTACAGCTTCTTGCCTCCCATCTTAAAAACCATCCGAGTAAGGCGAGGCGCAGGTAGAGAAGTTAGGACGAACTCATAAGTGATATTCTTCTATGGGCTACTACGCATGGACACGCCAGCATTAGCCGCCTAGCAAGGACTTTCATCAGAATTATGCAGACACTGTATGTCGTTTGAACGATCTGCAGAAAGTGATAGAATAAAAGGACGGATAGAGAGAAAGTATCAGGGAAATCTGTGCTGACAGTATGACTTAAAGATGATGTATAATGATCTATCAATCTCCCACTCTCTTTATATATATATATATATATATATATATATATATATATATATATATATATTTATGTGTGTGTGTATGTGCGCGTGTGTGTGATCGTGAAATGTAAAGCTGACAGTTGCGATTAACAAGTTTGAGTTTTGATATTCTATATAGAAATAGCTATATCTTGAATATTGAGCACTCTTACGGAAAAAAACTGCCTTGCAACAGTAAGTTGCATTCTATATTTTCCTATATATATATATATAGTGTAGAAAAATGGATTATATATATATATATATATATATATATAATCCATTTTTCCACACTTACCTAGTGTCGATGATTTTGATAGGCTTTTAGGCTTTCCTTCTGACAAATTTCCTCAATCTTGGTATTTTTTCGCTTTCTAACTTCTTTTTGTACTGACAAAGCTCTCTCTCTCTCTCTCTCTCTCTCTCTCTTCTCCCTCTTTCGCTTTCTTTCTCTCTCTCTCTCTCTCTCTCTCTCTCTCTCTCTTTTCTCCCTCTTTCGCTTTCTTTCTCTCTCTCTCTCTCTCTTTTCTCCCTCTTTCGCTTTCTTTCTCTCTCTCTCTCTCTCTTTTCTCCCTCTTTCGCTTTCTTTCTCTCTCTCTCTCTCTCTCTCTTTTCTCCCTCTTTCGCTTTCTTTCTCTCTCTCTCTCTCTCTCTCTCTCTCTCGTTTACCTTTTTTTATTAGTTTTTCTCTGCCGTTCCTCTCCCTATCACAATCATAGTTATATTCCCCGTCTCCGACTTTCTCGTTTCTAACCTCTTCTCCATCATTCCATTCACTTCATCCCCCCACAACACCACCATCATTTTTTTTCACCACTCTCTCCTTATCTCTTAGGGTTATCACTCTCAACGAAATTGATCCACTTTAACCTCGTTTGTTTTCCCGCCCTTTTTCTTTCCTTTATTTTTCTTTTTATTCTTGACCTTTGACCTTCTTGAATCGGCGGGATGCAAGTAAGGCACTTAACGCTAAAGAAGAACAAGATGGCCTTTTTTAGCGGCGGACGCTTTTTACAGGACAGGAAAGAAGATCACAACATCAAAGGGCGCGCCGCTTGGGGTCGCAAAAGGCGTTGGGGCGTTAAGAGGCTGAGTGGGTATTGAGGGGGCTGTGGGGAGACAATTTTGACCGGACAAAATCGTACACACGCGCACACACCTATACACACACACACACGTACACGCACTCAAACATACGAACAAATGAGTATCCTGACAAAAATAAAATGAAATCTATCGTGAATAAAAATACTCACACATGTGCATACATGTGAATGTAAACCAAAAAGAGTGTGGTTGTAATAGATAGATAGATAGATATGAACAGACTTAGATAGATGTTTGTTCATTTGCTTGCATGATTTTACGTTCGTGCCAAATATTTTCGATGCGACCAAGTATTGTTATAGGATAAATACTTGTCCTTTCCAATGGTTTAAACTTACATATACAAATCTTTGTGGATATATCTTCTTTTACTTTTTGCTTGCACTAATGTGTGCAGAAGTTCCTGGTCCTTTTTCTTTTCTTTTTTTTTTTTTTTTTTTTTTTGAGAACAAAAAGCTGAATACACAAATACGCAAATGAAAATCAGTGTTTTCCAGGGAACGCGCACACACTGATATATATATATATATATATATATATATATTACATCTTGTAATATAAGGTCAATTTTACATTAAGATTTTAACAAGCTAGAATTCAGGTTTTATCTTTCTGCTGATCCGGTTGCCATACCAAGGTTAAAGAGCCCAGCCTTCCCTACTATTTACCCATAGCCAGAATAGTTGAATGCACTCCTTTCCCTGGGATATTAATACTATGTGAAAATGCAAGCAGCCTAGTTCAGGATTTGAACTTGGACCGTCGTGCCCATTTTATACGACAATAACTAGTATAATATAGTATATTAAATAAAAGAAAATGGCCTCACACGAAAAAGAGGCAAGATACTGACGATATACCGCAGTAAGCATTACGGACACGGACTATGCAAATACACTTAACTAAACTGAACCTCAGCTGCATTGCCTGGAAAAGGCACCGGGAGGCATTGGTATCCACGCAGACAAAATGGAGTACATATGTTTTAATCGAGAAGGGGTCAACTTCACTCTAAATGGCGGTCCTCTAAAATTAGCTGACAAGTTCATATAGCTCGGCAGTAGCATCTCATCTACTGTAAGTAATGTAAATATGCACCTGGTGAAGTCGTGGACTGCTATCGATAAGCTATCGATCATATGAAGTCTGACCTATCTGATAAAATAAAAGGGAATTTATTCCCAGCAGCGATAGTGTCAATACTACTCTAAGGGTGCACCACATGGACGGTGACAAAACTTATAGAGAAAAAGCTAGACGGGAATTGCACAAGAATGCAACGAGCAATTATGAACAAATCCTGGAAGCAACATACTACAAAAGATCAGCTGTATGGCCACTTACTTCCAATCTTTATAACAATCAAAGACGAATAAGACATGCGAGACGCTACCGGAGAATCAAGGGCAAATTCATTTGTGACGTTCCCCTATGGATCCCTTCACACGGACGTGCTAGTGTTGGCCTACCGATAAGTACATACCTACTATTGCTCTGTGCAGACACTGGATATAGTCTGGAAGATCTGCCGGGGGAATCACTGATAGGGACGGATGTGGAGAGAGAATCTGGGAAATACATGCTCGCAGGGATGTTTAATGATGATATATATTTATATAAAATTCTTTACAGATAACTTAAATTAAGTATATTTTTCAGAGACCAGGTAAGACACAATGTAATAAGTTCATAATTTCTCCACTTTTCCTTCTCTCTCTCCCCTTTCTCTTACTCTTTCTCTCTTTCTCTGTGTGTGTCTTTCAATATCTTCCCTTCTGTCTCTATTTCACTCACTCTCTCTCTCTCTCTCTCTCTCTCTCTCTCTCTTTGAATATATGCATGTGAATACACACATACACACCCTAACACATATATATCCATTCAAAGTATATATATATATATATATATGGTACGCTTGTACATAATACCTTATAATTCCCTAAGCCGACGTGTTACGCTTGTTGGCCGAGGGGTCTTATACTAAGTCTAACGTAAAGTTGGGCGGGTTTCGATCCCAGCTTCAAGCATCCTACGTGTCTAGCCACACGAAAGAGTTGTGATACAGCGAAACAGTCTGACTATGGATGAATATATATATATATATATATATATATATATATATATATATAAGTGTGTGTCTGCTGGAATGGGTATTCATGCACTCCTTGATATGAAATAATTGTGTTTCAATGTTGACACAACCATATATATATATATATATATATATACTGACCTCCCCCCCCACACACCTATATATATATGTAAGTATATATGTATATATTTAAGGAATCGGTCAAAAAATGAATTTGATTGCAGTACTTTTGGCTTTTATTTCATATAATTATGCTCCAAACATGTTTCAGAGTTCGTGGTCCTTTTCAGGAGATTAATAATGTGGAGGATCGTCTCTGCTTATATATATATATATATATACATGCTTGGGCTAACATGGAAATACAATAGTTTCATATCAAGGAGTGCATGAACATCCATTCCTAGTATATATATATATATATATATATATATATATATATATATATATGTGTGTGTGTGTGTGTGTGTGTGTGTGTGTGTGTGAGTGTATATGTGTTTGCGTATGTCCATTTAACTCTCGCTTTTGACAAAGAAACATAATGGACTCTCAAAGTGCAAATAAATAAAGTAAAAGAAAGTATCTATCAAAACAAACTCGAACAAAGAAAACCGAAGAAAATATGAAACTAATGATTTTCTATAAGTGTAAATAAGGGTTGCAGACTCGGTCCCCTACTGTTGTGTTAGGCGGAAAAAAATCATGGTCACGTAGTAATGACTTCACTGGCCTTTGCTACTCACTGCAGGGAAGATGGCGCCAACAGGAAGTGTTATAGCCGAAACCAACCGAAAAGAAAATAGGCTAAAGAATCGAAAGTGGAATGACTTGTTTAAATGGTCTGTGGATGCGTCAGTTTCTTGCTGTTTTAGATCTTGAAGTATTATCTTGACTTTGAATTTCTCAGTATACGTATCAAGCCAGGCTAGAAGTAAGTGGACGATACGTATATCAATGGATCTTTAACTAAGTCCCGCTGAGTCGATATTTTGTCTTTTCTCTAGGGAGAGTAAGTCATGGGTGAGCAATTAGACGAAGGGAACTTTTTTAGTGTGTGACTTCTATCAGAGTCTTACAGTTCCTTGACTGAAGCACCGACTCCAAGAGTTCACTGATCTCTCTTTAAAGATAATTCAATTGATGCGTACACTTCTAAGATGGCTCTAACATAGATATCTTTATAAACAAATAGCAGAAACGGATAACCAGACGAAAATAAATCTAAAGAACAATCAAAAGCTTGTGCTAATTATTTTTCTCTTTTACTATTATCCATTTATTTTCTCATTATGAAACTATCGATTTTGTTTTAACTTAGAGATATGTGGCTGGCTTATACTATGGTAAGCTCTTTGCTTTGATGTGGTACAAGGACAAATGAATGGGGCACCCAATGAGACAGGCTTATATTATAGCCTGTCAACTCTTGTCGACTAAATCAATCCTGAAATCATTTTTTTCTTTCATTTTTTTTAAGTAATTCTTTGGTTTCAAGAATTTCAAATAATTAATAATTTGGGTTGCTTTGATTTCTTTATATAATGGCATATTGACTTTCATCTGTCATTTTCTGTTTTTAACGGCATATAAGGCATACTTTTTTAACTTTCGTCTGTCATTTTCTGTATTTAATGGCATATAAGGCACACTTTTTTAACTAAAAATATCTTTTAAAATTCCCCTACGTTTTATATGTCATATGTAGGTTTAAAAATCGCAAAAGTCGACCGATATTAGTTAGCTGGCAATTCCTATTAGCTTAGACTTTAGAGTAACTTTTATTTACCTATTGTAATTAGTTAAAAGGCTATTTGGCTGATTAAAAGTGTTATCGATGATAATATTCATTTTATCAATATTAGTACATTGTTTATTTTTTCTTGATTTGCCTAGCGTTTTATATGCCGTCAAATACGGTAATTTCAAACGTATCCTTGCAGGAGAATATGAGTGATACTAATTAATCCATAGCTAATGAAATAATTGGGGTTCATGCCTTTCCCGACGGTATTAGTTCGAAAATGAACGAAATCGTGTGACTGGAGTTCAAACTCGTTCCCTACAAGACAGCAGTCCAGCACGTTAGTCATTAAGGCACGGGAACTTACCCGAATAACTATTTGTAAGCAATTGTAGCTTTTAAGTATTAAACCCCACCAGCCATTACAATTCTACAAGGACTGATATGGTATTAAATAACCCACGAAGATTGATGTGCAAATTTGATAAAGAAACGAAACAAAACCAAATATTACCTAGTCAGCTAGGGCGTTAGAATATACCGACTGCTTTTCTGCTGAGGGATATGACCCCCACAAAACGAGTGTCATGATTATGTCAACAAAATTTGATGGTAGGGTCCCGGTAACGCTGAAGCTTTGCGGAATGACGAATACTCATTCATTGCCATCGCTCCCATGTCTACTTTGGCCCGGAGTGGTAGCACCTGATAGGATCTTATCTATGGGTCAAATAGAGCTAAACTGCATACTTATGTTAAATTGAATTGCTTGAAATAGAAATGTTTTGACATTTAAACTACGTACCTATGCTGAACTGAATTGTTTGAAATGGAACTGTTTTTATATGCTAACCTGGATTGTTTGAAATAGAACTGTTTTTGACATTTAATTGTGTGTAAACAATAACTATACTTATACTAAACTGAATTGTTTCAATTAGAACTGTTTGACTAAACTGAACGGCTTGAAATAGAAATGTTTTTGACAATTAAACTGTGTACATATGCTTGAATGCTTGAATAGAACTGTTTATTTGTATAAAAATGGATACGACATTAAATAACCTACAAAGGTTGATATGTAATAAAACCCAAACAAACAAAAAACAAACAATCAAAACCAAATAGTTCGATTTGACCAAGACAGCTGATAGCATTCCAGGTTAGGGTTGTCGTGGGACAATAATGAATCGATGTCCCACACACCCCAAAGCTCTAAAACTGGAGCCTTGTCACTGGATGCATTTTAGCATCATACCCAGGACCTCACCTTTGGAGTTTGGGTCTTGCCTAGATGCAGTTGGTGTATTAATTATCTCCTTGGGGCAAGAAACATTTTATTGCGTTTTCAAAAATTAATTTCATCATTAAGATTTTCATTCTTAACTTAGATTTTTTATGTGTTATATACGCTACCAGTGTTGAGTAACGAGTATGTCCCATTCCTCATTAATACGTAGGACACTATTGTGAGGGTGGGTAATTTGCTGACTCTCTGATGGCGGTGGTAACTCTGGCGAGGTTGCCTGACGTGGGTGCTGAGGAACCCCAGCGTTCAGGTCACTCGGTGGACTCTCCTCGAGTCTCAGGCGACTGTCCCCCAGGATTTAACCCTCCTTGGAAAGGCTAGGTTTATTGCCTAGCGCCTTTAGGGCATTTTTGGAGCCGCCGGTCGTGTCTGGGCTACGACCCTGTGCACGTACCCACCTAAAAAAAGTCTTTGTGCCACACTCGTCCGGTCGGTGGGGCGTACGACAAATACCGACTGTCTCTGACGGCGGTGGTTACTCGGTTGAGACTGTCTGACATGGTTGCTAGGGAAGTTCATTCACGTCACGCGGACAACCCTCCTCGAGCTTCAGGGGGCCGTCCAACCAGGCTCTAACCCTCCTTGTATAGTCTAGGGTTATCGTCTGGGGCATGAGGTGCCCTTTTTAGAGGAAAGCTGACGGGGCAAATTTGGAGCCGTCAGCCCATGTCAGGGCTACGGCCCTTCGCTCGGACCCAGCTAAAAAAGGCCTTGTACCATACTTCACCCTTTTGATAGGGTGCGTGCAACATAGCATAATTTGCTGACTAAGAAGTATAACACAAGCAATAGTTTCCCTTCTTCACTGCACTGGCGAATATTGTATTTTGTTGATGCTATAAAGATTTCTATTTCATTCTCCATCTTCGTTTTGGTTATCTCTAGTTCAGAAACCTTTTGTTGAGTTACAATAATAAGTCATTTGTTGTAAAATTAGAATATTTTCAAGTAACTGTTTTTGTATTTTCAGTGAGTCAATCAGCTCAAGTTGCAGTATTACTAGATGAAAGGTGCCAACAAAATATTGGTGCCTATCAAAAATATGTTTGGTATAAATCAACTAAGAGTTCATAGAAAAAATCTCCGGAGTTCCTGAACATTTTAGAAGATGATATTCTTTTCGAGATATTTTATCTTTCGATGTCATAACCTTAGTTAAAGTTTTCTAGAATTGGTGTTGGACTTCTCCTCTCTTTCGTGTTTTAAAGTGTCATAATCCAGAATTGAACGTCATTTAATTCTGGGTTTTATTCTAATATCAAGTCCAAGCCCCTAAAAAGCTTTAATCTGTTTTAAGCGGTAGGGTCAGATATTGCCTGATTTTTTTTCAATTTCTCAATTTCGAGAACAGATTCAGTCGATCCATGCTCCAGTTTGAAATAATAACTCAGTTACTAGATTTGTAATACAAATATCATCTGTTATTATAACAAACAAAGAAAAAAACTGAATAGTACGGATCATTATATATATATATACATATATATTGGGTACATAGATAGTTTTCCGGTGTATATAAGCTTAGAGCAAATGAGAGTATAAAATGCATATACATTTGGTACACTCGAAGATGAATTTATATATATGTGTGTGTATATATATATATATATATATATATTAGCTCATAAGTGACGTTTATCTATGGACCTTTATACATGGACGTGCTAGCAATAACTTATCTGCATCAACTCCATACAGACAAAAGATGAAGTTTGGAAACACTGCGGGGAGGGATGGATGATGGAGGGAGAGAGAGAGAGAGAGTCAGGGAAATCCGTGCACGCATGTTACTTGATGGTATATATATATATATATATATGTGTGTGTGTGTGTGTGTGTGTGTGTGTGTGTGTTAAGAAAGTAGAAAAAATTGAATAATCCAAATTGGATGAATTTATTTTGATGTAAAGCTGTAATATAATGGCCGAGGGATATATAAAACAAAATCCCTCGGCCATTATATTACAAAGCCAATGTAAACGTTTCGGTCTTAATAACCCTCATCAGGACTTTGATATCATGAGAATTGTTCATACAACAATGGATGCTACTTTCATGTAGTGGGGGGAATTAACTGCATGATCTCTCGGTTTTGCCTCGTAGGATTAAAAAGCAACATAAATTCTTTTTAAAATGTAATTTTACAACAAAAATAACTACATATACCATATTTGTTTTTTGTTTGTTTTTTTTTTGTCCCTTTATTGTAACGATCATATCGACGAAATGCTTAGCCTCATAAGCTATGTACTTCTAAATTGTCTGCATGAAGTTCTACAGCACTCATCTCGTTATTGTCTCAGGTATTGCTAATATTTCATGGAAAATAAAATCTTTCAGTGCAACAGTTGTCTACAGCCTACAATTAAAGACTTGAGCCAAGAGGAAATAATCAGAAACGAATAAATCTGGTTAGTGAGCCGTCCTTGTAATCTCACCACATAGTGAGATGAGATTCAAATGCATGATGGTCATCATTCTACGCCATGATAGCAACTATAATAACACGGCCGCTACTGATTACAGACATACATCCCATTCGCACCCCGCTTCTAACTCCGTATAATCATCCAATCGAAAACTGTCTTTATTAGAGTCGTAGTGTTTAGATGTGTTTACGAAATAACCTTTGGTGTAAATATCTGTCAAACTGGGAGGAATACACTATGATACAATGTAACAAATTCTGCATCTGAAAATGATGCAATAAGAATAATTTGTTATCTTCAGAAAATTATCGAGATTTTAGTTAAAAGAATCGACAAAAGGCTATGGATAATAAATTATGATAATAAATTATGATATCAATAAATAAAAGCTATTGATAATAGATTTAAAAAATTTGAAGGCAAGTTGAAAATAATCCCAATTCCCGAAAATTCACTGAAACTGTAATGTATTGTATGAATCCATTTCATATTATTTGAAATCAATTCTAAAGATAAGAGATTGATAAATGGGCTAACTTTGGTTTGGTTTGGTTTTGGTTTTGGTTTTGGTTTGGTTTGGTTTTATGACGTATCGACCATTGTTGGTTATTTAATGCCAAATCCTGTTTTTATCTTATGACACCTCAGGAGGCTCCATTCTCCCTACAGCTTCATCTTTAACTGATCCAATTTTAGTTTTGCCATTATTAAATGGTACAGGAAATTGTTAGATTCTTTCTGTTCCTTCAAATGAACGTTGTTAGTTTGTATTTTAAGGGCACTGATTTAATTTGGTTTCGTTTCGTTTTGTTTTATAGCATACCAACTATTATTGGGTTATTTTATGCCAAATCCTGTTTTGACATGAATATTGAATATATGATTGGTTAACACGTTTAGTAGATACACACAGTTAAAAGATCAAACAGATCTATTTCAAACAATTCAATTTAGCATAAGTAATTTGTCTACACTCAGTTTAAATATCAAACAGCTCTATATGACCCATAGATAGGACCTTATCAGGTACTACCACTCCGGGGCAAAGTTGACCAGGAAACGATGGAAATAAAAGGGTACACTGCATTCCCCAAAGCTTCAGCATTACAGGAGCCTCACCATAAAATTGTTTGATGTCATATCGAAGACACTCGTTGTGGTGGAGTCTTACTTCTCTGTAGAGAAGCAATTGATTCATTCTACAGCCCCAACCGACTGGGCTTGCTGACTTTGGATTAAATAAAAACTAAAATGTAAAACGCATTATAACCGATACGGACGAGAAACGGAAACGTGCATCGAAGCTTTCTCCTCATTCCTGAATGATTACAAAGATGTTTCTGAGAAAAAGAAGCGTTTTTAAATACTAGAGCTACCCACAAGGAGTCTTTGCAAATTATCTAAACAGATTGTCTGACAGGGGGCGCATATAACGGTACAGTTTAACATTCACTAAGCGATAATTCACTAAGGATAGTCAATCACAATGTCATCTCTATCCAACTCTGGGTAAATAATAAGGCAGAGTGGAATCTCTTGTTCTGTTGATCGGCAACTCTGTGTAGTTAACGGAAAACTCTGAAATCAAAACCTTGTACCCAAGTGTCGGTTTGGCGGGATAACGTATTCTGTTAAGTCTGAATTGGTAGTAGAATAGATCCTTACCACTGGTGCCATGTAACCTACTGCAATCTGTGACATCTTGCTTAGAAAAGAAGATGGGCGCCACCAAATAGCTCTCTCATGATTGTTCGACATGGTAACTTGAAAGCTAGAAAAAATAAAAAACAAAAAACAAAACAAAAAAAAAACAATACAGGTAAGACAGATTAAAACAAAAACCAGTCAGCTGGGGCTGTAGAATACACCGACAGCATCTCTGCAGAGGGGTAAAAATAAACAACTATTGTCCTGTATATAATATTAAACAATCTGATTTACGGAATGTAGAGCATCCCTTTATTTCCATCGCTCTCAGGTCCACTCTAGTCCAGTAGTGGTAGCACCTGATAGGTTCATATCAATGGGTCAAATAGAACTGCTTGTTCTTTAACCTGAGTGCAAACAAATGATTTATACTGAATTGAATTGTTTGATCTTTTAACTGTGTGTATCTACAAAATGTGTTAACAAATCATATATATCTAATATATATGTAAAAACAGGATCTGGCATTAAATAACTAAATAATGGTTGATATGCTATAAAACCAAAGGAAACCAAACCAGATTAAACAGTGCCCTTAAAATACAAACTAACAACGTTCATTTGAAGGAATAGAAAGAACTTAACAATTTCCTGCACTATTTAACAATAGCAAAACTAAAATTGGATCAGTTAAAGATGAAGCTGTAGGGAGAATGGAGCCTCCTGAGGTGTCACAAGATATTCAGAAACCAATTTCTCAACCACTATTTGCTTCTATTCTTTGAACGGCGGAGACGTTGTCAATTACCCTGCCAGGGATCAGTTTAGCCATATAGCGATACATACCACGCTTGACAAGTATACCGTTTCTTATGTATGTATTTTTATCTGTTGATACTTATACTTTTTAAATACCCTTGCAATGTATATTATGTATATGAAAAGTAGAGTGTTATTATATGTGTTCATGGGTTTATATTATCTTTTTTTTCTTTGGCTCTCCCAGAGTCATGCCGGGGTTACTGTCGGAGCCGATATGATGAAGAAATAACCCGAAATCGGCAATAAAGACAGCGATTCACTGAAGACCTCCCTGATGCATTTAAGATGTATGATTGAAATGTGTTCATGGGTTTATATTGTCTTTTTTTCGTTGTGTTCAATGTTAGTATATCACAGATATACTAAGGCTAATATTAGTCATTGATAAATAAGGATTGATATGGTAAAAAGAAGCAAAAAGTTTATATTTTACATCCGGACAATATTTTCTGTCTGACACAAGGACACGGTAGCAGATTACAAGATGGACTTGCAAAACATCGAACTATATCATATTTTTACGCATCTTTCTCACCACGAACAGAATATATTGCCGAGTCGGTTGGGGCCGCAAAATACACTGATTTCTTCTAACGAGTGTCCTGGATATGACACTAAACACTATGATGGTGAGGCTCCAGTAATACTGGAGCTTTTGAGAATGCAGAGTACCCCTTTATTACCATCGCTCCTAGGTCCACTTTGGTCAGGAGTGGTAGCACCTGGCAGGGTCCTATCAATAGGTCAAATAGAACTAAACAGTGTAATTACTCTGAAGGGAATTGTTTGAAATAGAACTGTTTCTGACATTCAAACTGTGTATTTATCTAAACTGAACTGTTAGAAATAAGCCGTTTTGATATTTAACTGTATATAAAAATTTAAAAAATGCGTACTTATGCTAAACTGAATTGTTTGAAATAGTACAGTTTTTGACATTTAACTATGTGTAAAAAAAAACTATATTTATACTAAACTGAATTGTTTGAAACTTTTATCAAAATGACTTCATTTCACCTGAAATGACCGGAAAAGAGTTGATACTCTGTAAAACAAAACAACAAACCAACCAACGCACATAATATGACACTAGATCAATTTTCAAGCGGTATACTGCTGATTAGAATGGATGGGCTCTAATGAACTGTATATATTTTCGCAGCCCTTCTACCATACGCAGGTGGGGGTCCCTATAGCGTAGAAGCTTACTCGCAACATCTTTGTGCGCGAGTTCGAACGCCAGACACGCTATTACATTCACTTTCAGACTAATGCCCAGGAGAAAGGAATAACTTCTCTTATCCTCCCCATCTACAGGTGAAATAATATCACTGCTGTTCTTTTACGAGGATAGCTTGAGCATCAAATAACCCACAAAGGTTGATATGCCATTAAACAAAGAAACCAAAATAATCTACAATCGGCTGGACGCAAGGTTAATTTTTTAAAGCATACTAAAGCTGGTTTGAATTAAATGCTTTCCTTCTCCTAGACGAGTTGACTAACCAAGGCAAATGAATCGAGTCTATTCTACTACTTTTCATCGCTGGAGAAAGAACAGATGGATTCATGCCTTTCTTAAGGGCATGTGCGAAATGAGAGGCAAACTGCTTCGTCCAGGATTTGAACTCAGGTCACCGATTCCATTGCCTATGAAGCGTGCTTCCACCGCAGAAATGTAAGCGCATTTTAAATGTTTGTGATAGGAATCCTAATAGGTGAAGTTTCCAAAATCACGAGTGAAGAAAACATTTTTTCCCAGACACAATCACAAAAAGCAAGAAGTGAAAAGGTAAAGAACCCCAGAAGGATATAAAAAAAAGGAACTTGATGGAAATAACATAAAAAATGGGGTAAAATATATATCAAATTTCCCATCGGTTTTCCCTAGAAAATGATGGACGCGAGATTTAATTAGATCTATCCCGAAGGAGAATGCAATTAGACACTACCGATCTTTCTTTTTTTTAAGACTGGATAAGAAAGAACTTTACCTAAAATGGCGATTGGATTTTCGACAGATAACATTTATTTCAGGGATGTGTTTTTCTATTGTAGTGTTTTATGTCGGGGTTAAGTCATTGCATGAAAGACACACAGGATCGTTTGGTAAATATCTATTCGATGTATATACAATATAAATCCAGCGGAGATGACTGTGTGCGTGTGTATGTTTATGTCTGGGTATCTGGGTGTGTATGGACGTGCTCATGTCCCTGTCTTCCAGCTTGTGCTTTTTCTAAAATATGTCAACACACTGAGATTGAAATGTAAAAAAAAGGGCCCTCAACTTTTATTTAAGGAAATCTTTTTATCATAGTCAAAGGTATAGCGGTTATCATTTAAGGAAATGGTTCTCGACAACCCAAGTTCCATCCTGAACGAGGCTGTTTGTGTTTTACTTTCACTTTTATACCCTTGGTCTTCCACTTATTATAGATATTAGAGCAAACAACCTGTCTCTATTATTGATAGGTCAATTTTAACGGCATATCAACCCATCTGGAATTATTTTATGCCAAGAGTTAAGAGAATTGTGTACATTGAACGTTTACATTCATATTCGATAACAAACTGCACACTAAAAATGAAGATTAACGTCCAATGTAGTCCCTGCTCTTAACTGATCTGGCATATATATATATATATATATATATATATATATATATATAATTCTCTAAATTCCCTGTCCAGTGGCAAAAGCTGCTTGGTAGCACTAGGAGTGGCAGTACCGCCTTGAGCTACCGAATCTGTTTTATCACCCCTGGTTGACGGCTGATGAGGGCAGGGTATCGCACGTGCTTTTACACGTTGTACGATGAAAATTTGCTTTTTTATTATCTTCAGTTTTTTTGCTCATGGTTAAAAGATATCAATATCCCAATCTAATTCAAATAATTTGCAAATATTTTTATTTGACCAATGGATTAAACTGGTTAGCTGGGGCTGTAGAATACACCGACTGTGTCTCTGCAGAAGAGTAAGACAACCCCGCAACGAGTGTCCTACATATGACACTAAAAACCTGATGGTGAGGCTCTATTCTCGCAGCTTTGGAGAATATGGAGTACCCCTTCATTGCCACTCAGGCCCGGCGTGTAAGCACCTGATTGGTTCCCATTTACTGGTCAAATAGAGCTGTTTGGCATTTAAACAAATGACTTTCGTTAAATTGAATTGTTAGAAATAGAACTGTTTGACCATTTGACTGTCTGCAAACATCATCATCATCTTGTCGTGCCACCAGCACGGATATCCCTGACCCTTTCTCGCCACCACTCCCTATCGTTCATTGCTTCCGGCAGGTCCTCGGGACTACACCCCGTATCTTCACAGAGCTGCTGTATGTAGGTTCGATCTGGTCACCCTGCTTTTGCTCGGCCATGTGAAGGGGTCCATAGGAGTACATCACTTATGAGCTCATCCCTATTTCTCCAGCAGTGTCCTGCATGTCTGGTTGTGCAAATAAATGACTGACATTTAATAGAAATTTTAGTTAGACATAGTAATACTTGAACCACTTAACTCTGTGCAAACGAATATGAAATGTTGAATAAAATTATTAGTATTGAATGACAATACTTGAAACTCTTTAACTGAGTGCGTGAATTGAATTATTGGTATTACATAGCAAAACATGGAACCATTTAACTGTGTACAAATAAAATTATAAGTGTGTAATACGTTTAACTGTATACAAAATAGAATTATTGGTATTACATAGCAAAACATGGAATGATCAAGTGAGTGAAAATCAATGAATAATATTGAATAGAATGATTAATGGTAAATAGCAACATTGGTAATCAATACTTATGTGAAAACAAACAATTCATATTAAATAGTATTATCAGCATTAGTTAGCAATAATTGAGACCATTTAATAGGGTAGAAACAATTAGCAATACTTAATTGTGAGCAAACGAATTAGTTTTTACTCATTTAAAACAAAAAAGATTATCAATAAATCATTTACTTACAAATCATATTTAACTGTGTGCAAACAAATGACAAATGTTGAATTAAATTGTTACTCTCACATAGCAATACGTGAAACCATTTACCAGTCTTCAAAGAAAAATGAGCTCTGGTTTGTTTAAAAATGTTGCCTACAAAATGTTTTTAAAACTGTATATATTTCATATATATGTAAAAACAGGATTTAGCATTGAATAACCTACAATGGTTGATATGCCATAAAACCCAAACGAACAAACATTGCCCTATATATGGGACCCTAACGGACACAAACACTCCGGGTCAGAGTGGATTTGGGAGTAATGGCAACGAAAAGGTATTCTTCAGTCCTCAGAGCTCTAAAACTGAAGCTTTAAAAGCGGATGCAGTTTTATGTCATGCCCAAAACACAAGCTTCGAGGGAATAATGTATATCATATCCACAACAAATATAGGTTTAGAAATTTAGTCTTCTTTTCGAAATTCATACCACCACGACCATTCGGGAAAATAATAAACCAATTCTATTTTTATTGGCTGGGGCTGCAGAATGTACCCACTGCATCTCTGCAGTCTTATCCGATTCCTCCTACTAATTTCCTGGATATGACACTAAACAATCTGATGGTGAGATTGCAGTAATGCTGGAGCGTTTGGAAATGCAGAGTCCCCCTTTATTTCCATCGTTTCCAGATCCACTCTGGCCCGAAGTGGTAAACCCTGGTAGAGTCCTATCTATGGTTCAAACTAAACTGTCTACTTATGCTAAATTGAACTGTTTTTTTCTTTTAATACTGTGTAAAAAAAAAACCTGTACTAATGCTAAATTGAATTGTTTAAACAGAACTGTTTATATTTATAAAAATGGAATCGGCATTAAATAATCTACAATTGTTGATATGCCATAAAAGCCAACCAAAAACGAAATCTATTTTCATTTTCCTTTTTAGGGTTCTTCGGAACTATCTGAGATCCTTGAAGGAACATAGTTAAATGGTTCCATGTGTTGCTATGTAATACCGATAATTCTATTTTGTATACAGTTAAACGTATTACACACTTATAATTTTATTTGTACATAGTTAAATGGTTCCATGTTTTGCTAATTAATACAAATAATTCAATTCACGCACTCAGTTAAAGAGTTTCAAGTATTGTCATTCAATACTAATAATTTTATTCAACATTTCATATTCGTTTGCACAGAGTTAAGTGGTTCAAGTATTGCTATGTCTAACTAAAATTTCTATTAAATGTCAGTCATTTATTTACACAACCAGACATGCAGGACACTGCTGGAGAAATAGGGATGAGCTCATAAGTGATGTACTCCTATGGACCCCTTCACATGGCCGAGCAAAAGCAGGGTGACCAGATCGAACCTACATACAGCAGCTCTGTGAAGATACGGGGTGTAGTCCTGAGGACCTGCTCGACCTGCCGGAAGCGAGTTATCTTCCTTGCGTTGCGTTAGTTGTAAACAAGATGTTAATCTGTAGTAAACAATAAAATAAACAAATAAATCATGGTTTAAATAAGAATAATTATCCAAAGTTTTAATAAAACGTTTAATAACGATAATCTTACAACTCGCATGAGTGAGAACGAATTTACCTAACCCCTCTGCAAAGGGTCGTATTTCACACAAGGTCAATTTTGTAAGCGAAGTAAAGCTGGTTAAATTCAAAGATTTCTTTCTCCTAGTGTAGTTGCCAAACCAAAGATAAGGAATCCAGTGTGCCCGACTATTTAACCATAGTTGGGAAGAGAACAAATGAATTCATGTCTTTGTATGCAGAATTAACGCGAAAGGAAATGCAAACTGTCCTGTCAAGGATTTGAACTCGGATCTTACAATGATAACTGTTACGCTAAGCGCGACTCAAGAATGGCGTGGATCATTTAATACCAAAGTCATCCTAGTAGCAGAACAGCCGTTAGTATTTAACACACAGCCGGAGGTTAAGGGGCTACCAGACCTATCTCTATACTTATTAGTCCGAAAGTGAACCTGATTGCGTGACTTATATTCGAACTCGCGTACTTCGAGGTCGCAGTCCAGAAATTACACCACGGATACTCCCCAGACTCCTTTGTATTTTATATACTTATGACTAAAGCCTGTACAATCTTATTTGTAGATATCAATTATCCGCGGAATTTCTATGGGTTCAGATAGTTTGTAGAATAATCTCATCAAGAAGCTGGAAATGACTTCTTTTTTTTATAATCAAACATTGTTCATGTAGTCATAGGTTATCCGGATCTACTTCTCGTTTTATAGTTTTTAGATTGTCATGTGGGCAAAGGGTCATGACTCCCTATACTTAGAGTTTTCGATAAAAATCAGTCCCGTCTACGCACCTCGCGTGTGCATGACATTTGTTGTTTGAAAGAGAGAGGAGAATGACAACTATCTGACTAGTGACGCGGGTATATAGCACTAGGGTTAATTACACGGCAAACGCTGCGTTCGTCTCCAAAATCTTTTACTCTTTTCTGACTTGCCACACATCATGGGAACAATGAAACGTTCTCCTTGGTATAAGAGATAATGACAACCGATTTTTCCTTCATATTTCGCCTCAAAGGCGTTCGTTTCTTCATGAAATGTTTTTTTCCTCTTTCCATGTTTTTTTCCTCTTTTCCTCGAGTTCTTTCTTTCTTTTTCAGCATGTCTTTTTTCCTGAGTACCCTACCCAAGACACATTCCTGTTTCCGACCTGCCCTTACCGGTTTGAGAAATCGCTCTCTCCAACTCTCCACCCACTAACTTTTTTTTACCACCTCTTCACAAGGACGTATATATTGACAGTACTCTTCAGTAAAGAGAGAGGGTTGGTGAGCGGTAAGTACAGAGAGAGAGAGAGAGAGAGAAAGGGAGGGAGAGAAAGAGAGAGAGAAGGTTAAAAATTGTCAGTTGTCACTCAAAAACGTCGGAAAGTGTCTCGGGTAAAATGCCTTGAAATATCTGTTCACCCATGCACCAACAAACCAAATGTTTCCATGATACACGCACAAAAGGAAACTCAAAAAAAAAAAATTAAAATGTATGAGATCATGCTAGATTTTTAGTAAGCGTTACCTAGTCTGTTACAAGGTCACACTAATTGAGCGCTTGATAAGTATTTTTCTTATTAATCTAACAATGATCTACTATCTAAGCTTGTTAACCATATCTCTTATGGAGGAAGTCAACTTGATGTTAATTACATTACGGTAATTGTTTGTGTGTTAGACGTAACACTTTTTCAGATTTTTTCGGCCTCAAAGTTAGACATGCTTATTATACAAGGGAGCAAAAGCATAATCTTAACTATATAAATCCTTATTCTTATTCAGTACAAACTAATAAAAAATGCAACAAATTCTTGTCTAAATTAAATTTAACAACAACAAATATAAAAAAGATATTGCGCATTATACATAAGATGTTTTTCCAGGATTTCGTTGCCTAAAATTAGTTGTGCGTATTATACATAAGCACATTTTATTTACAGCGGTGCTCGCGTAAACGAAATCTATAATGGGGGTGTCCTCGTGGTGTAATGGTTAAAGCGATGAACTGCGGAATCGTAGTAAGCGAGTTCGTACTCCAGTCACGCTATTACGTTCACTTTCGGGCAAATACCCTTGGGAAAGGTATGAACCCCCTTATCCTCCCAGCTATGGGTTAAATAGTACTATTACTGTTCTTCTAGGAGAATAGATTTGGCATTAAATAACCTACTAAGGTTGATATGCCATTAAACAAAAAATCCAAATCCGAAATCTATAATGATTAGCATTGAGAAATGAGTTAAAGAATTTACTGATCATTGATAGACACACACACACACATCATCATCATCATCATGTCGTGCCGCTAGCACGGATATCCTTGACCCTCTCTCGCCACTTTTCCCTGTCGTTCATCGCCTCAGGCAGGTCTTCAGGGCTACATTCCGTATCCTTACATAGCTGCTGAATGTATGTTCGTGCTGGTCGTCCTGCTTTTGCCCGGCCATATGAGGGGGTCCATAGGAGTACATCACTTATGAGCTCGTCCCTGCTTCTCCAGCAGTGTCCTGCATGTCTGGTTTGTCTAACTTGGATAGTTTTTGTGATAGGAAGCAGGTGGCCATATAGTTGGTGTCTTGTGGGGTGTTGCCGCCAGGACTTGTTCGAGATTGCTCGCAGCATTCTTGTGTAATTGCCGTCTAGCTTCTTCTCCAGCCGTTTTGTTAGCGTCCAAGTAGTGCATCCATACAGCAGTATCGATACGACAGCTGCTTGGAAGAAACCGCGAAGCGTGAGAAAGACACATACATACATACATACACACACACACACACACACATATATATATATATATATATATATATATATTGTTACACTTTACTGCTAAAAACGGCGGAAATCAGTCAAATATTGTGCTCTTCGTACAAAAATGCAGAACTACATCACAATACTTCTCTTAAAAGATTTAGGAAGATAAATTAATACCACTTTCGAAGCATAGTTTCATGAATACAATCTTCAGGCGAGATAATCTCCATCTATGAAGATCGTGTGCATAATACACCGAGTCTTGAATAGATTTAATTTATTTTGTTTTATCATATTTACCAACCCCTCCGCTCGGGCAGGATATGACACAAGGTCAATTTTAAGCGGAGTTTAACAGGTTTGAAGTCAGAGTTTTCCTTCTCCTAGACTAGTTGCCTCACCAAGGCTGAAGAACCCTGCCTGCCCTACTATTTACCTATAGCTGGAGGGAGAATAATTGGATTCATACCTTTCCCAAGGGCACTAATGCTCTGTGAAATGCAATCAGTCTCGTCCAGGGTTTGGACTCGTGCCGCCGTGTCCATTTCCTACGACGATAACCACTACACCACGGGCACCTCCTTAATTTATTTTGTTTTTTTTTATTATAATTGCAATACACACACATATATATATATATATATATGTGTGTGTGTGTGTGTGTGTGTGTGTGTGTGTGTGTGTGTGTGTGTGTGTGTGTGTGTGTATACGCTAGTCTTATAGTACCCGCTCAGGTACTTCTTTTTAAACTTCAGTCATCTAGTGGAAATGGATGGTTTAAGTGCACTTGAACTGTAATTTAATATAATACAATCAAAACGGGGATTATTCTGAGGAGTAACCACGTCAGTACTGTTGTGTGGGTGCACTACTTGGACTATAATGAATTGCTTGGGAGAGAATTTAGATAGGAATTACACCAGAAGGCTACATTTTGTTTGGGACAAATACTTGAAACAGCTTGCTACAAAACAGTACCTGTACGGCCTCTTGCCTCCTATCTTACAAACTATTATAGTAAGACAAAGTAGATATGCTAGGCAATGCTGAAAAGAGACGAACTCATGAAAACTTTTCACCATATAAAGTGCAAAACTTACCAGTATGATAGACTCAATACTTCCCAAAACGTTATAAGAAACAAAGAATTATCCTTAGCTACCCCAGAGGGATTAAAACAGCTTTAGGAAAGCAATAGGTTACGGATTATAAACGAGTATAAAAGATTATAAAACTATTAAAAGGAGTGATGAAGAAATAAAAAACATACGCATACATCCTAGCATTCAATATATCTGTAACGCCTACAAAGTTCAAATTGGATACTACCTCAAAAGCGTAGAACTGCACATCCACTCACCCTTGTGGTGCTTTAACTGTCATAAATACGGATACCAGACGGGGAGCTGCAGAGGACATCCGACATGTGGAAAATGTGTCCAAAGGAACCTAGACCACATGGAGGAAGCTTGTGCTAACGAAACCAAATTCCCAAGCAACCAAAAAAATCACCAACATTTTTATGATCTTGTGACATATACCAAAGAAAAAGGAAATAGAGTATAAAAGAAATATAACTTTTTTTGAAGCTAGGACCAGAGTAGAATTCAAAATGGGGGTAAATTCTTATGCTACGGAGGACAAACCGATCAGAAAAAGTATTCAACCAGAAGATTTCAGAGCTCATGTCGCGAAACTAATTGAAATGGAACCAAACGATTGACCAAAGTTTCAGGAGCAGCAGAAAAACTTATAGACAGTCGAAACAGAAGCTCAAACTACACTAAAAGAACTTACAACAAAGAAACAAAAAGAAAAAGTCAATAAAATAAAGAAAAAACATACAAAAAATCTACCGCTGAAACACAAACCACGCCCCCCAAAATACAAAATCTCCTACAAAACAAAGTTCATATAGATCTCCAATCCGTCCACCAAAAATCATCAAAGGCAGACTAAAAGAATATAAAATAAAAAGCTGGAACCATTCAAACAAAAAAACAGAAGCTCCCATTGATCGGTCTGAAAAAAACCCCATATCAACATCAAAGTGAAGAATGGAAAACCAAAAAGAAATCCGTCCAAACTACCCCCAGTGAAAACCAACCCATTCGGCAAAGGGTGTAGAATACGCTGACTGCATCTCTGCAGAGGAGTAAGACCCCACCCCAAGGAGTGTCCTGGATATAAAAATAAACAATCTGATGGTGAGGCTCCAGCCTTGGAGATATAGTGAATGTGGAGTACCCCTTCATTGACATTGCTCCAAGGTCCACTCTGGCCCGGAATGGAAGCACCTGATAGGGTCCTATCTATGGGTCAAATAGAACAAATGTGTACAAACAAATGACTGACGTTAAATTGTGATTGTCATATTGCAATACTTCGAAAACATTCAAAATAGCACTGACTCGTTTAAGAATGTTATAGTGAAAATATGTTTAGAAATTATATGATTTATATGTATAAAGAGAATTTGGATATATATGTATGAAGAGAATAAAATATTTTTAGAAATTATATTATATATATGTATAAAGAGAATTTGATATATATGTATAAAGAGTATTTGGCATTAAATAACCTACAGTTGTTGATATACTATAAACCCAACCAAACTAAATCATATATATTTAATATATATGTATAAAGAGGATTTGGCATTAAATAACCTACAATTGTTGATATACTATAAACCCAACCAAACTAAATCATATATATTCAATATATATGTATAAAGAGGATTTGGCATTAAATAACATACAATGGTTGATATTCCATAAAACTAAACCAAACCAAATCATATATGTTTTATATATATGTATAAAGAGGATTTGGCATTAAATAACCTACAAAGGTGGATATGCCATAAAAACCCTAACCAACCCAGTCCAACTCTGTAGAGACCCCCCCCCCAATCATCACGCATTAGATCTCCTAAAAGAACAAATAAAAATGCAAACGCCCTGGGATCAACGAAATCCCTAAATGGATCCAATTGAGTTGAAAGTTCTGATACAGAAACAGACAACATAATCACATACCTCTATCTCGCAGATATATAGATTTTTTTTAAGTATGCAATCAGTATTTACACCAAGATCTAAATATGTGTAACTGTTTTGTCTTTTTGTTTTTTTCTTTTATTGTGATTAAAAAAGAAAAAAAATACGCTTGAAAATCAATTTAACGATAAGAACTTTTCTAATAAAAAATTACATTCTTTTGGAGCCGTTGTGAATTTTTTAAAACTATGATTGATTCTCTTTCAATTAGTTTCAATGGTTGATAAATAAAAGATTCAGCATAAAATAATCAAATAAGAGTGGACATAAAAGTAAGTAAAGTTGGCGACCATAGTCGAGGGTACTTGAAAGCTCCCTTTTCAATAGCTACAACGCCAAGGTGTAGGGCGTTACTCAATTCGCTCGATTGCTCCGCATCAAGTAACATTTTTGAGTCTTTGGTGTGACTCGAACAGGGATTGAACTCCAATCTCGTGGACCATTTGCTAACACGCTACTAATTAGGCCAATGGCCCGTTCACTAAGTCGAAATATTATTTGTTTGCATAGATTTAAATGGTTACAAATATCCCTATTTAGTGCCCAGTCGGGTCGAGCTGTAGAATACACCGACTGCATCCCTGCAGAAGGACAATATCCCCTCACCGTTTGTCCAGGTAGGACAGACTGAGTTCTTTAACCTTGGTAAGGAGAAGGAAAACTAGAATTAGCCGACCGTAGTCGAGAGCGAACCAAAAGTTCCCTTTTCAAGAGTTACTACACCTAGGTGTAGAGGAAGGTTCTGATCATATATATATATATATATATATATATATATATATGCTCCCCTCCCAAAGGTTGGGCACTCTGGCGAAGGAATTAACGGTTGCCACTCGTGTTATGCAAAGCTCTTCTAACGTAGTGAACAATGGTATCTGGTCAGGCAAAAATATAAACAAATGAAAGTTAATACACAAGGCGTTATAAATTCCCGAGTCGACGTATGTCGCCTGAGGGCTGAGCGGTATAATACTAAGTCCAACATAAAATTGGGTGGATTTTAATCCCAGCTTGAAGCATCCAGCGTGTCTATCCATACTGGTGGTGATACAACGAAATTGTGTGTGGATTACAATATATATATATATATATATATATATATATTATCGCTAAAAATGGTTGGAGTTCGTAAAATACATTTCTTTATGCACAAAAATGCCGAGAAAAATGCGATATTTGAATAATAAGACAAAAGCAAATCAAATCATGAACACTGCCGACTCAATATGAATATCATGTACGTGAAACCCTAAGTCATGAGAAGTCTTAATTAACCTCATTTTAAGATATATTTGACCAGAAAGGACTAGGTGTTGATATCCCTTTTATTATTACTTTTGGAAATTATATTAGGACCGTAAAGTGTTGGGCTTGATTATGGTCACTTCTTTCGAAGTGTTGGAATCCAAGATGATCAAATATTTAGTCATCAAGATCAACTCGAAGGCTCTCTTTTTAATAGCTACAACACAGACGTGTTAGGAACGGCGCAACTATTTTCTTTCTCCAATTACCCTTGATCTGTATCTTATAATGCTGAGTGTTAAGCAAGGACCGTTTTTTTTGATAACTTGGGTATAATTCGACCTGGGATTGAACCTCGGTCACCTGGGCCGTTAGCGAACGCTCTAACCATTGGGTCAATTCTTTGGTTATTAGGTCGGCATGTTTTTCATGGCATTTCAACTACTGTAGGTTATTTAATGTAAAATCCTCTTTAAACATATATATATCAGATATATGATTTGCAAACATTTTGTAGATAACATTTTTAAACAAGTCTGAGCTCATTTCTTAAGAAAATATTTAAATGATTTCAAGTATTTTTATCACACACGAATAATTTTATTTACTATTAATCATTTCTTTGCATACATTTATATGGATATACATATATGATTTTTGTAATATAATTGTGGAGGGATTTCGTTTTATATATCTTGCCTTTCGATTTAGTTAGCCTGAGAACCTTTCGCTTAACGCATGGGTTAGTTAGGTGCAACATTAACGCAGGTGTTCATGCGCAAGTGGAGAAGATGTGTCATTCAGAGATGTCAAAATAAAAATCCCAGATAGGAATTATGACCAGGGGATGTGAGTGACGTCACGCACCGGAAGCGTGGGCTGATGATTTGGGGATTTGAGAAAAAGTCAGTGAGTTGAGTTCCTGCCTCCGAACGAGGGAGTCGAGATTTAGAGCTGGGCGAGGCCAGAGGAATTTGTGCGGTACGGGCGCCGCGCGTTGGTTAGGTTGAGAGTTGACGATGTAAAAGCAGTCAGCATAGAAAGATTGTGTCTCTCTCTCATCATGTCGAAAAACCTTTAACGCAAAGGTAATAAAAAGTTTCGTACCTGAACTAAGAAGTCGTAAAGTGTTATTTCTGATTCCCTATGTCTATTTCACACATCCATATCTTGGTCGTATATTTTTGGACTCGGTTATGTTACATTTTTTAGTGAATAGTTTGTTGGTAATTTCATTTTAAATGAGTTAGAACTAATTTGTTTGCTCACAATTAAGTATTCCTAATCTTTCTACTAACTTAAAAGTTAAAGTAAAGTTGGCGACCTTAGTCGAGTGTGACCCGAAGGCTTCCTTTTCAATAGCTACTACACCAAGGTGTAGAGGACGGCGCTACTCAATTCCCTGGATTGCTCCACTTTACCCTTGATTCTTACCTTGTAATGCCAGCGGCATCAAGTACCATTTTATAACTCGACCTGGGATTGAACCATGGTCTCCTGGACCATTGACGAACACTTTACTAATTAGACCAATGGCCCGGTTAATGGCCTGATCTACCCACTTAAATAGTTTCAATTATTGCTATCTGACACTAATAATTCTATTCAATATCAATTATTTGTTTGCAGAAAGAGAAGTGGTTACAAGTTTTACTAATTGAAACAATTTATTTGATTCAACATTTTCACGCCGTTAAAGAGATATAAGTATTGTTATGTATTATTAACAATTCAGAACACAGTCGGTTGGGGCTGTAGGGTAAACTGACTACATCTCAGCAGAGAGGTAAGACCCTCACCAACGAGAGTCGTTGATATAACATTAAACAATCAGATGGTGAGGCTCCAGAAATGCAGGACCTTTAAGGGACAGCGGAATACATCTCCATTTGTTATATAACATATGCCATGGATTTTCGGTTCGTTCCTAGTGTCCCCGTGTGTTTTGACAATCTGTTACGGATATGACAACACATCAGGGCACTCGGGTCGAACAGGTATGTAACCGGAAGGGGACCACGTGATAACCAAGCGGTCAGATTTAGGCAGTCGAGCGTGGGACACGCAGCCGATCAGCTCGCCTCAGACGAGCTTGCAAGGGGGTGCAAGCCTTTGCACCCTCTGGCTCCCGGAAGAAGATATGGGAAGAAGTCCTCTCTCTGAGTATATGTCGTTCCATCTATCTCTCAACTAACAACAAACTATGGGCCCCTTTAAAGAATAAAACGAGAGTTGTATTTCTATAAAAAAGGTAATTCGTTCGTTCATTGAAGTTCGTAAATTATGTTTGATTATGTTTCCGCTTGTATTTGTATTACGGCTATACATCACATTGCCATCACTCACAGATCAACTCTGGCCCGAAGTGGTAGCACCTATGGGTCAAATAGAACTGAATGACATTTAAATTGAGAGCAAACAAATGACGTATGCTAGATTGAATTGTTAGAAATAGGACTGTGGGTATATTCAAAATGTGTTTAGAAATCATATATTTAATATATACGTAAAAACGGGATTTGGCATTAAATAACCAGCAATGGTTGAGGTGCCATAAAACCAAACCAAATCATATATATTTGTATAAAGAGGATCTGGCATGAAATAACCAGCAATGGTTGAGGTGCCATAAAACCAAACCAAACCAAATCATATATATTTGTATAAAGAGGATTTGGCATTAAATAACCAGCAATGCTTGATGTGCCATAAAACCAAACCAAACCAAACTCACTATTCAATTAAACACCAGTCATTTATTTACACACAGTTAAATGATCAAACAGTTCTATCTCTAACAATTTAAGTCATTTTTCGCTGACAGTTTACATGTCAGACAATTCTATTTGACCCATTGATAAGAACCTATCTGGTACTATCACTCCAGGTCAGTGTGGACCTGGGTGCTATGGCATTGATGGGATACTCTGCATTCCCCAAAGCTCCAGTATTACTGGAGCTTCACTATCAGATTGTTTAATGTCCTATCCAGGAAACTCGCTGGAAGAGTCTTACACCGCTGCAGAGATGGAGTCAGTGTATTCTACAACGACCCTCCCCGGCCGTTTGTTTGCCTTCTCACAAAGAATTATAGTAGCTTCCTCCAGTTTTGCAGTGTCCATAGGGTGCTAAGTGAGAAAGCAGAAACGATAGGGGATGCCGAAAATGATGAAAACATTTACATAGCAAATGATATGAATACAAACAACCAATTGAATATATACTTGAAATGACAACGAGTTCGATTATGTCACAGAGACTCATCTTTCAAGTGAACAAAATATAAAATTATGTTGTGTCTTCAACTCTTACGACCAACCCCGCTAAGCTGTGTTTGTGCAGACAGGTACGCCAGCAGACAGGACATTTACGCGAATAGACTGGCAGACAGTGAGCAATGGTTGGAGGCCGGCGAATATATTACACAAAGAGAAAGCAAATTAAAACTAGCACGTTGTATATTTGGGATTGGTGAGGCTGAGAATAGGTACAAATGTTAGACTGGCGAAAAGAACATTCATAGGAAGAGGGGAGATGGTGATGAAGAAGATGCGGAGGGATGATGAAGAAGATGAAGTGGAAGGAGATTCGTTCGAAGAAGTAAAATAGATAAATAAATTATGATAAAATAGAATAAAACAAAGTAAAGAAAAAATAAAATCAGCCCGAAAAAAAAAATGGAATGAAATTTATATTGACGCTTTTTTATGAGTTACATAGCTAAATAGATAACGGACTGAAGTAGATATATATACATATATATATAGAGAGAGAGTTAGAGAAATGCACACACAAACACGCACTCGGTTATATATATATATATATATATATATATATATATATATATATATATATATATATGAACTGATTAAGATAGATACATAGATAGGGAACAAATACATTGGAATACACACGCACACATACACACACACATACATCCACTCACACACACACACACACACACACACACAGACATACATATATATATATATATATTCACATACACACACACTTATATATACATACATACTCATACATACATATGAACAGACTGATTATATATATATATATATATATATATATATATATATATATATATTCTTGCATATGAACTGGCTGGATAGATAGATAGATAGATAGATTAAATCGTTTCGAATATCAGAAAGTGAATGTTGTTGGGTTGTGTTTTGTTTTGTTTTGCTTTATCGTATTTGTTTTGTTTTGGGGTTTGTTTGTTTTTGTTTTTTTTTCTTTCCTTTTTTTTTGTGGTCTTACGAAATATTAGATGAAAGATTGACGGAAGATGATGTGGGAAGGCAGTCCGATTAGAGCAGGGTCAAAAGGCATATTAGTTTGGCAGAGGGATACGTAGGAACATACTTGGTCGAACGACGTATGAGCTCATTATAAGATAGATAGATAGATAGATAGATAGATAGATAGATAGATTGTTAATCAATTGTTAAGTGCTTTGCTTTAGAAGAAAAATTGTTCTGTGAGAATCATTGGCCAGACTGCCTTATATCTTGGATTACACACACACACACACACACACACACACACACATATATATATATATATATATATATATATGTATATATATATATGTACATATATATACGCGTTTGTGTATGTGCATGTAACATGAGATGAAGAGCAATAATGTGTGACAAACAAGAAAAGCAGGTAGTCTTAGGAGAACTATACGTGGTTATGAAGAGAATGATAAAATGATAAAAATATATATAGTTAAAATAACAAAAACGTAAAACCTTTCCCTCCACCGAAAACGCATTAGGTCGGCCATGATACGTCTCTTCACATTAGATTGATCAAAGGGTTTTGAATCTCGGTCGCCATCTTAAATGGTCGGGTCAGTCCAACAGATACTTAAACGTTCAGCTGTTCTGTAGACGGTAGCTTCGCAATGGGATGGATCGAAGTAGTTCTTTTTCTTTTATTACTTAAGGATTTTTTCTACTTTCACTTTCACTTTCGCTTTTTTTACTTTCAGCTTCTTAATATCGGTTCCTATTCTATCAATACACGGCGCAATAGACTTTCGAATATCTTTATCTTTGCTGCTCTCCTAAATTCTTACTCTGGCCCTCTCCTTACTCTCTTCTTTCGCTGACATACTCTCCTTTTTGTACTTTCCTATAATTTAGATACTTTTTTATTTTCACTTTTTATTATCCACAATATTTTTTTAGTCTGCTCTCTCTCTCTCTCTCTCTCTCTCTCTCTCTCTCTCTCTCTCTCTCTCCTTTCTATCTATCTATCTATCAATCTATTATTTCGTACTCTTCCTTGTACTCTCTCTCTCTCTCTCTCTCTATCTTTGTACTATTCCTTGTATTCTATCATTCTCTCTCTCACTCTCTCTCTCTCTATCTATCTATCTATCTTTTATTTCTTACTCGTCCTTGTATTCTATCATTCTCTCTCCCTCTCTCTCTCTTTCTCTTTCTCTTTCTCTCGCCTCACCATATACATCACTGTAACCCCACCTACCCACATGCACCTACCTTATACTTATTAAATGTCGGTCGCTTTAATCTCTATTCCTTAGCTTGTTCCTTGAATATACAGGTAGGGAAGTAAATCTTTCAAAAGAACCAGACACGTCAAAAGTGACAAAGGACAGTCATGTTTCCTTAATAAAGATTGGTCTTCCATTAGAGTGTGAAAAAAGAAAAATTAATAAAAGCTGATAATAGCTATTTTCGTTTCTTGATAAATATAAGACGCTTTATTAACCAGAAAAGGCATGAACTCAAAGTTTCATTACAAATATATATATGCCATGAGTGTATTTGAACTTAGAAAATAGCAATGCTGAAATTTTCTTATTTTTTCATGTCTCTCCCACTAGTACAGACATGTATGTGATCCTTAGAATAAGCTGACTGTATCCCCTGCATAATATTAAGACCTTCAAATGTGTCCTGGATATGACACTAAACTACATATGATGGTGGGGCTCCCATACTGGAACTGTAAAGAATGTGGAGCATCCATTCATTGCTATGACGTGAAGGTCCTCCCTGACACGGAATGTTAGTACCTGTTGGGTTGCATCTACGGGTCAAATAAAACTATCTAACTACATAACCGTATGAAAACAAATAACTGACGATAAATAGTATTAATTATTTAATTGCAATACTTGAAACCATTTAACGAGCTCTAGCTGTTTAAAACATTACCACCGGCTGCAATGCACTTGTTATACCTTCTGGAAGACCCCAGGGAAGTCCTCTTGTTTGAGCATGTCAATCACCTTCGTCACAGCCTCTTTCATCTCCTCAATTGTCTCATAATGACAGCCTCTGAGCTAAGGGAATAACCAAAAGTCATAGGGAGGAAGGTCTCGACTATAGGAACGGTGAGGAACTGTCTTGATGCCTATCTTGGTCAAATAGTCTGTAAACAAGGATGGAGTTGTGGACTGGTGCATTGTCCTGGTGGAAATACCACTGACTCGATTTGAAGAGTGCTGGCCTCTTCCGACGGAATCTCTTCCTGAACTCCCTTAAAGCCTCAACATAGTAATCCTAACCGTTTGGCCAATTAACTTTGGTGTATTGACTTCCTTACTCCTCCCACACCTCTCATCATCCCTCACAGACCCCCTGCCTTCCTTGAATCTCTTATGCCACTTAAAAACTGATGCTGGATTCATGCAAGAGGGTCCAAAAGCAGTCTGAAGCATTCCATACGTTTCTGTGGCATTTTTTCCAAGTTTAAAACAGAATTTTATTGCATATCGTTCTTCTAAAGGGCCCTCTCGTCCAGATTGCATTTTTGAAATTAACCAGCTGTGCCAATTAGGCTTTAGTAGGGTGTATTCCAATTGCTGCTGTAGCTGTTCATTTGAACATGAAATCATAAAAATTGGCCAGTCATCTCATAAGCAATAACACACTGACGTTTGAAGAGTCTACGACAATTTTAAATTGTCTGTACGAAAAAGTCTGGAAACTTATTGAATGCACCACCTACAATGAACACGATTCCTTAATCTATAGGCATAAAATAACCCTAGATGGATTTACATGTCGTTAAAATCAGCCCATCAATGTCGATCGTAGCTTTTAAAAACAACGTTGAAAATTTCACATTTCTTTTATCTCTCTCTCCCTCAAGTTTTTTTTTCCTTTTTCTCTACAGTAGAATAAGACCACCCCCAAATTTGTGTACTGGATATGACATTAAACCATCCGATGTCTCCAGCCCTTGAGCTTTGGGGAATGTGAAGTATCCCTTCATTACCATTGCACCCAGGTCCACTCTGAACCAGAGTGGTAGTACCCCATAAGTTCCTTTCTCTGGGTCAAATAGAACTGTTTGATATTTAAACATCCAGCAAACACATGACTGACGTTAAATTGCGTTGTTAGAAATAGGACTTTTTGACCATTTAACTATATGTAAACAAATGACTAATGTTTAATTGAATTGTTAATGATACAGAACAACAGATTGAACCATTTTATTGTACGATAACGAATTAGTAATTTTAAATAAAATTATTAGTGTTGATAAGCAATTCTTGAAACTAATTAAGTTCATGCTTGAATTGAATTGTCAGTGTTACATAACGATACTTGAAACCATTTAACTAAGCGCGAAAAACTATTAATGTTGGATTGCTGTGTTTGAAACCTTTTAAGTGAGTGCAAATAAATGATTAATATTAAATTGAACTATTCGTTGCCCAGTTGGCAGGAGTTGAAGAATACACCGACTGCAGCACTGCAGGGAGTAAGACTCTCCCAAAAAATGTTCAAGATATGTCACTAAACAATCTGATGGTGAGGTTTCAATAATGCTGGAGCTTTGGGAAATGCGGAGTACCCTTTTATTGGCATCGCTCTCAGCTCCACTCTAGCCCGGAGTTGTAGCACCCGATAGGGTCCTATCTATGGGTCAAATAGAACTAAAATGCGTGCTTATGCTAAACTGAATTGTTTAAAATCGAATTATTTTGACTTTTAACTGTGTGTAAACGAAAAACCATGCTTATACTAACATGAATTATTTGAAATATATATATATATATATATATATATATATCATAAGACCAAACTAATCGTCTGAACAACTTGTATAAGATTTCCATACTAAAATAAGTGTTAATTTTTATACAAAAATCGGCTTGAGAAGCTGTTAATTTTGTATCTGTTTTTACACTTACCGATTGATCACTGTTTATAAGCTCTTCCTAAAATTACTTCGCGATTCACAGACGACCTCATTTAACTTAACACGAAATATTTGAAGGAGCAAAACCCAAAATAATATTAATTTTCGTGCAAAAATCGGCTTGAGGAGCTGTTATCTTTGTATCTGTTTTTACACTTACCGATTGATCACTGTTTATAAGCTCTTCCTAAAATTACTTCGCGATTCACAGACGACCTCATTTAACTTAACACGAAAAAAAAATCAATTAAAATCATAGATGTATCATGAATATTTTACTCTAATTTCCAGCCTACCTCAATCTTATAAATAAGCGATGGAATAATTTATTCTCCTGGAAAATCAACGATCCATTCTGTAAATCAACTCAAAATATTTCAGCTTTATTTCTTTTTAGCGAAAATCTAACATTCTCTTCCTTCATGAATGATTACTTGATTATTCTAAAGGGAATGAAAATATTGTTTTCATACATTTGTTTGGACTACTGTTACAGTCTTCGCTTGCTGATAAAAATACATCCGCTACAGCTGTTTACATATTAGCGTATAAATATACATTTTCTTTTATATCATGACAAACTGACTCAAATATCTTTTACTCACACAAAATATATCAACTAGATTTAGACAATTACAAATTGTTACATTTCATGCATGAAGTTTAATTACTTTTAAAATACTGATAATACTTACGCCCTGACTAATATTATATTTTTTATAAGAAAAAGACTTTGTCACTCCTGTTTTTCAACAAACACTTCACTCAGTTTAAAGAAATAAAATGTATTTAATTTGTAGATCGGTCTCTAATTTTAATCCTTTACACTTTTTCACGTGACATACTCTTCGAGGCAGATCCATATACTAAGAGATTATTAGTCCATTCTGAGAGGCTTCGCTGACCAGTGAAGCTCCGGGAGTTGAGAAGTTTTTAGATTTTCGGTCCCTTAATCTACGATAAGAGTAAAACTATTATATACTAAGTGCGACAGGTATTTAAGAACGCATCGTTTCATCATCATCCTCATCATCAAGGCGTGTGAAAGACAACAATTCTGATGTATAAAAAATATTATCTGCTTATTTTCTTTTACTTTTATCAATCCGAAATGTACGTACGGGTAGAGTAAGAGAAAGTCGGAGATGACTGAGTTTATACACTCACAGAGGCGACAGTACAATTCTTCTATCTAGCCTCTCTGCTTTTATTTTCCGTTCTCAACTTTCGCAAGACTGCTACAGGGCCATATCAAGGTATCGAATCCTCTTAATTTCTCCTCGCTTCTCTACTTTTGGGAGTCTCGTCCAGGGCCATATCAAGGCATCGAATCCTCTTAATTTCTCCTCGCTTCTCTACTTTTGGGAGTCTCGTCCAGGGCCATCTCAAGGTATCGAATCATCTTATTTTCTCCTGGCTTCTCAACCCTGTGCAGTCTGGTGCAAGGTCAGTGGCCAGAATGACATGACATCTAGTAGCTGCCTTCTGCGGTCTTCCCTTCACCGCTGGTCTCTGCTGGTTATATAATATTCCAGACTCCCACGCAAATTCTCGGGTTCACAACTCCAATCAACCATTACGCGTTGCACGTGGACACGCCTCCTTCTGGCATGCCATCCACGCAATTTACGCATCACTTCTTCTGGAGAACAACCTGTGCCCTGTCTACATTAGAAAACATGTGCACTTCTTGTTATGCCACCAATACAACTTTTGCGGCATGTCAAAGAGTTCTTCAAGACAGTGTCTCTCTCTCTCTCTCTCTCTCTCTCTCTCTCTCTCTCTCTCTCTTAATATATATATATAAGTAAAGTTGGCGACCATAGTCGAGAGCGACACAAAGGTTCCCTTTTGAAGCCGTTGTGAATTTTTATATAATCGATTACCTTACAGTTAGTTTCAACAGTTGATAAATAAAAGATTCGGCACAAAATAACCAAACAAGTGTGGACATAAAAGGAAGTAAAGTTGGCGACCTTAGTCGAGGGTGACCCCAAGGCTCCCTAAACATCGGTGTAGTAGAGGCCGGTTCTAAATTCCCCCGATTGCTCCACTTATCCTTGAGACGTATCTTATAATGCTGAGTGTTAAGCAAGGCGGTATCAAGTACCATCTTTTGAGCCTTTGGTATGACTCGACCTAGGATTGAACCCCGGTCAACCGGGCAACTAGCGAATACTCTAACCACTTGGTCAATATATATATTTGTCTCAATTGGCCATCGCCCTGAGCAATTCCAATCGACGGCATCCAGTATTCTTACAGGACTGATGAATATAAGCTATTATTTGTCTGCCGACATTGGTGCGTCTACATGTGGGAATCCATGGGAGAATGTCACTTGTGGAGATGTTCTTGCTTCTTCAACGGTGCCCAGCATTAATTGCTCGTCTGACTTGGATGGTTTTTGAGATGATAACTAAGTTGCAGTATAATTGCTGTTTTGTGAGGTGCTGCTTCTGGGATTTCTTCAGAACGGCACGCAGTATCCTTGCGTAATTTCCATCTATATTTTTTCTCCAGGGATTTCGTTAAGGTCCCAGTGGTGCAAACATGCAATATCCCTGGTTCAATGGATATCATCGCAGGATAGGTACACGGTGAACTGAGTTGAAAACCAGGACGAAGCTGTTTGCATTCTAAATAGCGCTATAGTCTTGTGAATAGCATGCATCCAACTAATCTCCCTCCAGCTATGGTTAAACAGTTGGACAGACTTGCCCTTTAACCTTGGTATGGCTACCTGTTAAACTCCGCTTAAAAATTGTCCTGGTGTCACGTCCTGCTTGTGCGGAGAGGTTGGTAAATCTATACAATAACACTGACATTTACGGTTTGAAAGAATTCACCCTGTATCAAATTCCCATGCAGTCATTAACCAGTCAGTGACAGTCCTCTGCGTATATTAACATTGCTTTCAGTTGATGAGATATTGCTACCGAAGTAAACCCATTACTTCGCCAAAAACAACGATAAAGACGCTTTTATGTCATATTACGTGAACAAATTCTCATATTTTCATTTCTTTTTCAGGTATATCTAAAGAGTTAACATGACAACTTGTAATTTAAAATAGGAAATGGAAGATCGTTCCGTGATCGTGGAACAAGCAACCAGCCACAGTGACCAGCATCATACCATACATTTTTCCCACTGGGTGTCAGGGCTAATGCAATCGTCTATCTCAAGATGTTGGAAGATGACCAAACACTTGAACAAGATGGTGGCACAGAATTGTCTTCGCTTATTTCACCAAGACACTCTCTTTCTACCATGTAGTAGAAAGAGGGAGAAAGAGAAAAACCAGGAGTATTTGGTTAAGGATTTTCTCAAAAATACTACTCAAAACTTATAGCCTTCTAATTCAGCAAATTTGAATTCAGTGGAATTCTCTTCTCTCTCTCTTTCTCTCTCTCTCTCTTTCTCTCTCTTCAGTATATATATACATATATAATATTCATAGATAAGATGTTTCTAATATGGTGACTGTTGGTTTCTTGCGGATTCGATCATAATGGTCTGTCACCAAACACTGATGAATTTGTGTCTACACTATCCTAACTTATCATATATATATATATATATAACTTCTATCCTAACTTAGAAATATATTTGTGTATGTGTACGTATATATATATATATATATATATATATATATGTGTGTGTGTGTGTGTGTGTGTGTGTGTGTGTGTGTGTGTGTGTGTATAAAACTTTAATCCTAACTTATACATATATATATATATATATATATATAAATTCTGTGCTAACTTAGAAATATATATATATATATATATATATGTGTGTGTGTGTGTGTGTGTGTGTGTGTGTGTGTGTGTGTGTGTGTATATATACATATATATATATGAATTAAGAAAGAAGTTAAATATTGATTGCACCTGTATGTAATGCAAGTAATTAAATATCTTACTTAGAACTGATAGAGAAAACATACACACACACACATACACACACACACACACACACACACACACACACACAGACATATATATATATATATATATATATATATATATATACTTACACTTACCCTGTCGGCTTGGGCTGTAGAATACACCGATTACTTCTCTGTCGAGGGGTAAGTCCAAACCAATGAGTGCTCTGGATATGACACTAAACAATATGCTAAACGAAATTACTTCAAATAGAACTGTTTTGACGTTTAAACTGCGTACTAATGCTAAACTGAATTGTTTGAAATAAAACTGTTTTTGACATTGAAACTGTACTTACGCTAAACTAAATTGTTTGATATTGAACTGTTTCTTTGTATAAAAATGGATCCAGCATTAAATAACCTACAAAGGTTGATATGCCATTAACCAAACCAAAAAAAAACAAAGCAAACACATGCACACATTCACACTGGCAGCAATGCCCGTGCTTCGCTGTGTCATTCTTTTTTTAACATAGAATAACACTCATTCATACTTCAATAATTATATATTTGACCTAACGTTAAATATGATGATACGCTAATAACATTATATTAAAAAAAAAACGTATTATTCGTTTAAGGAAATTGCCACATTGAGAATTCAATGAGTTATTTCTCCTTAGACTTGTTATTCCTGAAAGAAATATGTATGTCTAAAACTCTTCAACAAATTTATTCGGTTGCAATAACCCAATGGAATTATTAATGCAGATTTTTTATGATGCAGCATTGTAATATAATGGCCGAGGGATTTTGTTTTATGCCTTTGGGTTTAGTTAGGCTGTGAACCTTTCGGCTCTCAGTGCATGGTTTACTTAGGTGCAACATTAACGCAGGTGTTCGCGCGTGCGCGGAGCAGACGTATCACTCAGAGATGTCACAATGCCCCAGATGGGAAACGGGGCTAGCAAGTCCGAATGACGTCACGCACTGGAAGCGCACGGAGGATTTTGGGGATTTTGAAGAAAGTTAGGGAGTTGAGTCCTGCCTCGGGAGAAGACGGTTGACTTGTGCTTGCTCGCGGAGGCCTTGGGCAGGTGTCGCACGAGGCAGATGAAAAAGCCAGAATAAGCCAGGTAATAAAAATTTTCGTTTCTGAACTTAGAAGTCGTAAGTGTTTTTCGTGTTTCGAGATCCTAATTTCTATGTATATGTGTTACGAACATTATGAACGTTTTGCGTACCGGTATGAATATGTCCATTTCACGTATTCGTATCTGGCTATGGTACAGCAGTCATAATGTATGAAAGTTCTTTTTCTTTAAATTTGACAAGAACCAAACATTTTTGAACAGATACTGATTCGTGTCGTTCACACTAGCCAAATTGAATCGTAAACCTCCTAACGCTGTCACAATAGTCACTTCTTGACATTTTTGAAAAAGTTCAACACTCATGCACCCCCACCTCCCCCACGCACACGCACACACACACACACACACACACACACACACACATATATATATATATATATATATATATATATATAGTTGGGAAGGAGGGCAAAGGAATGACTGTGGAAAAACATTCTGTTCTTCATTACAACTGCAGCCCGATGATTGCCGTTTTATAAGTATATAAAACTAGAAATAAAAGTACTTGATTTCATGTGGGATACTTTTTAATAGAAACTTTCACACACACACACACACACACACACACGTGCACATGCACACACACGCATACGCACGCATAATCCCACGTACACACATTGACACGCACACACACATATAAACGCACACGTTCACACGCACACACTCTGGCCAAATAGAATCGTAAATCTCCTAACCCCGTTGCAATTATCAGCCCTTTATATTTGTTATCGATGTTTCCCTAAAAATGCCAAAGTGATTAACAACACGGAATCAATAATCGCATCTAATATGACTCCAGTATTTTACCATACTTGTAAATTCTAAAATGACTGCGAGTTTAAAAAAAAAAAAGGAAGCAAGCACAATAACAAAAAAAACACCATAATTTGTACTTTTAGAACTCAGAATGTATAATACCTAATAATATTCGTTTGGATAATGTTTTATTAAAAAAATAAAAGTGTGGTCTCTTTGGCAAAGAAAAATCTTAATTGATTTAGTTTGGTTTAGTTTGATGGCATATCAACCATTATAGGTCATTATTTCCAAATCAATTTTATGCATATAAACCGTTCAATTTCAAATTTTTAGCATAAGAACATATTTAAATGTCAAAATCAGTTCTATTTCAAACAACTCAGTTTAGCATAAGAACACACAGTTCTATTTCAAACAATTGAGTTTAGCAAAAAAACAGTTCTATTTCAAACAATTCAGTTTAGCATAAGTACACAGTTTAAATGTCAAAAAATAGTTGCAAACAATTCAGTTTAGCATAATTACATAGTTTGGTTCTCTTTGACCCATAGATAGGACCATATCAGGACAGAGTGCAATAGAGGGATACTCCGCATTCCCCAAAGCTTTAGTCTAACTGTAACCCCACCATCAGATTGTTTAGTGTCATTATCAGGACACCCGTTGGGAAAGTCTAACCCTTCTCCAGAAATACAGGCAGTGTATTCTGTATACTGCAACCCCAAAATATGAACATAGTCGCATATATATATATATATATGTATGTATGTATGTATGTAGGTATATATTGGGTGAAAAGTAGAGTTCTGATGGTAGAATACAAACAAAAATATTGTCCTGTACTTTTCGGGTAAGTTCTTTAGTCATGATCGTATGATCACTTTTTATGGCATGTCTGCAATCTTAAAGAACCCCTGGAATGGTCCACAAAAGTCTGTGAAAAGAGTATAAAGTAACAGGAAATCAGAAGAAAAGTCGAGATCATCCAAACCACAACACTGTTAAGATCAGCCCTTGAATACTTATAAGAGTCGTGGAGATCTGATTTTAAACTGGTTGTTTTTTTATAGTACATCAACCCTTGGGGCCATTTAATAGTAAGTTATATATATATATATATATATATATATATGATTTATTAGCGAATAGTTCGTTGATAGCTTCATTTTTAAACGAGTTGTTAGAGGTCATTTCTTTGCATACAGTTAAATGGTTACAAGTATTCCTATCAAACACAATTAATTCTTTTTTATCATTAAGGGTTTTCGAACTATTGTCTTCATCGTTATTCTTATTCCCACAACGTTTCGGCCGATATGTCCTCCGGCCTTCTTCAGGTGTTTGTCGAATTCGGGAACCTACACGAAACTTCGAACTACGTCCTTTATTGAATGCACAGGGGTCACCTGTTCTGATTCCGATGGCCATAACCGGGTACAAGCGATAAATATTCCTGTATTGTTACTCGCCTGCAGTCAGGATTGAACCTGCAACCCCCAGATGATTGTCTCCTTAGAAACTTAGGGAACCAATACCTATAACCGTTACGCTATGTGTCCAGAGAACAAGAAAACTAATGACCATGTATAAGACCAAGCATCCTCGAGATGACGTTGACATACTATATGCGTCAAGAAAAGGAGGATGAGGACTTGACAGAATTGAATACAGCGTTGACACATCGATACAACGACTCGAAGACTACATAGAAAAGTGCGGAAGAAGACTGATTACAACCACCAGAAACAATACTGACGACACGAGGATCAGCAGAACAGAAATAACCAGAAAATAAAATTAGAAAGAAAAACAACTCTATGGACGTTTGAAACGACTATCAAACGAAAAAACGTGGACGTGGCTAAGAAAGGGAAATCTTACGAGTCAAACAATCGCTTCTAAATGACCAACCATATCAAAGCAACTATAGATAATAAAACAGTAGATGTAGGCTATGTAGTGATAAAGGTAAAACGATCAATCACATTATAAGCGAATGCAGAAAATTAACGCAGAAAGAGTATAAAACTAAACCCGACTGGGTGGACAAGGTGATCCACAAGGAATTGTGCAAGAAATTGAAGTTTGATCATGTGAACGAATGGCATATTCACAACCCTGAAACTGCCCTGGAGAATGAGACGCACAAACTTCTCCGGAATTTTGACATACAAACAAATCACCTAATCTTGACCAGACGACCAGACCTTATAATAATCAACTAAAAAAAAAGAGAACTTGCCCTGCTGTGGACTTTGCTGCCACGGCTGACCATAGAGTAAAACTGAAGGAAAGTGAAAAGAAAGTACTTCGAACTTGCTAAGGAACCGAAAAAACTGTGGAACATGAAAATGACATTTATACCAGTGGTAATTGATACTCTTGGTACAGCAAACAGAGGATTAGTACAAGGACTGGAGGACTTGGAAATAACAGAACGAGTGGAGACCATCCAAACTACAGCATTGTTGGGATCAGCCTGAATACCGAGAAGAGTCCTGGAGACTAGAGGAGACTTCCTGTCATTCACACTCCAGTGTGAAAAACCCGACAATCATAACAATAATAATAATAATAATAATAATAAGAAGAAGAAGAAGAAGAAGAAGAAGAAGAAGAAGAGCAACAAAAACAACGACAACAACAACAAATGGTATATGCACAACCCAGCACCTGTCCTAGAAAATCACACGCGTAAACTCCTATGGGACTTTAACATACAAACGGATAACCTAATCCCGGCCAGAATACCAGACCTTATAATAATCAACAAAAAAAAGGGAATTTGCAAAATTGTTGACTTGGCTGTCCCGGCGGACCACCGAATAAATCTGAAGGAAAGTGAAAAGAAGGATAAGTACCTCGACCTAGCTAGAGAATTTAAAAAGCTGTGAAACATGAAAGTAACGATTGTGCCAATTGTGAATAGTGCGTCAGGCACAATAACTAAAGGATTATTAAAAGGCCTGGAGGACTTGGAAGTTGGTGGACGGGTAGAGACTATCCAAACGACAGCATTGCTAAGAACGGCCAGAATCCTGAGACGAGTCCTGGAGACTTGAGGAGACTTGCTGTCACTCAGACTCCAGTGAAAAACCATCAGCTAACGCTGATGTGAAAAACTATAATAATAATAATAATAATAATAATAATAATAATAATAAGAAGAAGAAGAAGAAGAAGAAGAAGAAATAATGCTGAAAAGAGGGGTACACAATAGAAAAGATGATGGAAAATAATAAGATAAAAAGGCTGCGTTCACAAACTTTCAAAATTAACCGAAAATCCATTGGGTTTTTCTTCTGAATATTTTTATTTTTTCAGAATTTTTTTTATTTCCTTTCTTTCATTCTTTATTTCATCTACGAATCAGTCAAGTAGATTTATTACGAGTAACTTCAATTTTTACTTAGCGTTGCATACTAAGCTAAGCTTAATAAATAACTTGTTTCTTCTTTCTTTCTTTCTTTCTTTCTTTCTCTATTTGATGTTTTGTTTTCTTTCTTATCTTTTACTTCTTTTATTCTTTATTTATTTATTTATTTATTTATTTCTGTGTTCTTTTTCTTTCATCTTTTTATCTTTTCCTTCCATTGCATTTATATTTCTTTATTTTTTTATTCATTGTTTTTTTTTCTTTCTTTTTTCATTGCTTAATTTTCTCTTATTTAACATTAGCACGTCTATTTATCAAGAAATCCCGTATAACCAAAATAATTTTTTACACAGTAGAACGGTTACAAGTACCTGATAATAAAGGCCCAGAGTAAATGATTGAATAGTTTTATTTGTCCCTTTAGCTGAGACCCTAATAGGTACTATCAATCCGAGTCAGGTGGACCAGGGAGTAATGGCAATGAAGTGGGTATTAATCATGTCCCAAAGCTCGAGTACTGGAGCCCCACAGTCAGATACATTTTAGTGTCATATCTAGTGCACTAGTCGGAGCTGGGGTTTTACCGCTCGGCACAGGGGTGGTCGGTTTATTCTAAAACCCTAGCCGACAATTCGGTGGTTTTCTGAAGAGACTTGCTGTTACACAGACTTCAGCAAAAAGCCACCTGTTAAGACTTGTGGGAAAGTCCAACAAGAAGTAAAATCATAATAAATCAGTCCTTACTGGTGTAAAAACATGCATAAAATAGTAATAATAATAATAATAATTTCAAAAATAATAATCCAGGAGACTTGCTGTCACTCAGACTCGAGTGAAAGATCGTCAGCTGACGCTAGTGTGAAAAACTCACCAGGAGTATTATAATAGACACGAAAGGGTGGGAAAAGGTGATCCACTCGGAATTGTGCAAGAATTTTAAATTTGACCTTACGACCAAATGGTACAAAACAAAATCCGGCCAAGAGAATGAGACGCATAAAATTCTGTTTTTTTTTTTTTTAGATACAAACGGATCACCTAATCCCGGTCAAAAGACCAGACCTAGAGATCATTTACAAAAAAAGGAGATAATTGACTTTGCCGTCCCAGCGGACAACGGAGTGAAGATCAAAGAAAACGAAAAAAAAAAAAAGACAAATACCTAGACCTTGTTAGAGAAATACGGAAGCTGTGGAACATGAAGGTGACGGTGATACTAATTGTAATTTGAGCACTAGGAAAGGTCTCCAAAGGCTTGGAAAGAGGACTGAAAGCTATAAGAATTGGAGGACGAATAAAAATAGTCCAGACAATTGCATAGTTGAAATCGGACAGAATACTCAAAAATGAGCAAGAGACTTGAGAAGACCTGCAGTCACACAGCCCCCAGTGAATGACCATCAGATTACACGTTGGTGTGTTAAAAACACACAAAAATAATAAAAATAATACCTGGAAGAAGAAGAAGAAGAAGAAGAAGAAGAAGAAGAAGAAGAAGAAGAAGAAGAAGAAGAAGAAGAAGAAGAAGGGAAGAGAGTAAAAGAAAAAAGCAGAGGGAAAGAGGAGAAAGGAAAAATCGTAAAAAAAGTGTGAGAAAGAAACAAGCAGGAAAGTGAAAGTTTTACAAAAGATAAGGAAAAAGAAGAGAGGAAAATAAAAAGAAGAGGAGGCAAAGGAGCGATAAAACAAGAACAAACAAAGAAAGAAAAAAGACCGAGTAAAAGAAAATGTTGAGAAGGGAAATAAACAAATGCCGAAAAACAGGGCAAACGAAATTAAATTCATTTGCCATCGCCTAGATCTCCGTCCATTTTACCAAGCAGCGCCATTTTGAGCCAGAATATCTTGGCTGTGAAAAAGGGACAGATAGACGGGGCGATTTAAAGTAAAATGCTGAACTGAAAAAAGTGGACTGAAGATATGTCATTTGATTTGATCTGCGGCCAAAAAGTCCGCCATGCGAAGCCTTTACCGAACCGAGCCGTAAGATTCCAGCCAATCGACTCTCTCTCTCTCTCTCTCTCTCTCTCTCTCTCTCTCTCTCTCGCTGCTTCCCAGCATCCAAGAAACTCAGTTGTATACGACGACGGCAATAGCATCGCATCCTCGGCTGCGTCTGGATGGCATCAAGTAATTTAGGAGAAGAGACCGAAAATTTCTTATGCAGGCGACACCATTTTTAGATACTACGGACACTGATCGCCATAGCAATTTCATCTCACCATATAGCGATCGATGCGTATGATATATCTCTCAATCTTTCTGGGTATATATATATATATGTAGAATAGTAATATAAGAAAACACTCTTTTTAACTGGTCCATCCTTCTCTAGTGTTTAACATACCATGTTATTTTTCCAAAAATTTATTGAATCACATTATTTTTACTGCACTTACCTTCATTGGTTAGAGAGCCCATATGTTCAGAATCAATCTGACTTATATATTTCTCTCTGTTTTGTTTTTTTTCTGTATTTTTTTTTGTTTTTCTTTTTTTTCTTTTTTTTTTTCTTGTTTTTGTTTTTTGTTCTTTTTAGTTTTTTTTGTGGGGATGGAGGAGACTTTAAATGTATTTATTTATTGCAGGTTTTTTTTTTCTCATTTTGTCCTTCTTTATTTTTCTCTTTCGTTCCTAAAGTTTTTGTCTTTTTTTCTTTCTTAAAACTATCTACTAATACTGCACTACCCACCTAATTTCGTTCTCAGATTGGTTTGGTTTGGTTTACTTTGGCATGTAAACCATTGTTCGTTATTCAATACCAAATCCTGTTCTTACATATATAATATATGATCTGTAGACACATTTTGTAGATACAAACAGTTAAATAATAAAACAGTTCTATTTTTAACAATTGAATTTAGCATATGTCAACAATGCTAAATAGTTCTAAGTATTGCTATATATCACTAACTATTCAATTAAAAATCAGTCATTTGTTTACACACAGTTAAATGATCAAACATTTCAATTTCAAAGAATTCAATTTAGCAAAGTTCTTTGTTTACACTCAGTTTAAATGTCAAACATTTCTAATTGACCCATAGATAGGTCCCTATCAGATGTTACCACTCCTGGCCAGAGTGAACGCATTCCCCAAAGATCCAGCATTACTAGAACCTCATCAGATTATTTAGTGACATAAATAGGACACTCGTTGTCGGGTCTTAACCCTCTGCAGAAAAACAGTCAATGTGTTCTACAGCCCCGGCCGACTGAGCTGGATGGTTCAGTGTCATATACAGGACACTCGTTGAAGGGGAGCCTTACCCCTCTAAAGAGAAGGAGTCGACGTATTCTACAGTCCCAGCCGAGTGGGCTGGATGGTTTACTGTCATATACTGGATACTCGTTGAAAGGGAGTCTTACCCCTCTAAAGAGAAGGAGTCGACGTATTCTACAGTCCCAGCCGAGTGGGCTGGATGGTTTACTGTCATATACTGGATACTCGTTGAAGGGGAGTCTTACCCCTCTATAGAGATGTAGTCGATGTATTTACATTCCCAGTTGCCTTGGCTGCTTCGCTCTCGAGATTTACCGAACATCACACTAAGTTGAAAGTCTATAGATTGGCAAGTAGAACGAATAATACCCACATCCTCGAAAACATTTACTTTTAAAGTACAGACCTGATGGTCGACCAAAATTAACTCTATGTAGCTCTCCGCCAACAGTCCTTTATCTCAGCTTTTTGCTCATGCTGTTATACAGAAGTTCTATGGGGACTATTATGAAAAATAAACTTTTTAATCTCAAAACTTGAAAAGCAAATATCAATTACAACGACCATATATCATTCTAATGCGGTTGAAAATTGCTGAATGTAATAACAGTCTATAAAAATCATTATAATTAATCAGGCTTTTCTTCTGTTTGAACTCAAGAAAATATCTATTTTTTTATGTCAAAGTTTTGCAATCCAAAGTTTGAAGATTATATTATCATGCAGTTGTTAAAAAATAAATACATCCCTCATAAATATTTATATAATTTCATTTTTGATTTCTTTGTCTGATAGCATATAAACTTTCATGGGTTATTTAATGCCAACGCTATCCTTGTTGAAGAACAGCACTGATACTATTAAACACATAGCTGTAAGGATAAGGGGGTTCATATCTTTTGTGAGGATATTAGTACGAAAGTGAACGTAACAGATGAATCCAAACACGTTTACTACGAGGTCGCGTCCAGCATGTTAGCCACTTTGTCACGGGGACACCCCCGGCTATAGAGACAGGAAGCAAATGATATCTCGTAATATCCGTTTTTGTTTATATTGTTCCACTAAAAATGATAAAATCCTGGTATCTTTGGTTTTATAAGAAAATAGTTAAATGTGTAATTTCATAGAGGGTAATATATATATATATATATATATATAAGTGTGTGTGTGTGTGTGTGTGTGTGTGTGTGTGTGTGTGTGTGTGTGTGTGTGTGTGTGTGTGCCACAAGGTAATTGAGTGGTGGGAGGCAATGAAAATGGAGTTGCAAGACTACGCCTGCTTAGGAGCGATGCTGAATATGCATTGAGAAACGCCGGACAAGACCCCAAATGCCTTTAGACGCACAGTTATTTTCAGCGATGTCATGCGCAAGCAAAACATGGGCTACAACGAAGAAAGAAAAACAGTGACTGGTTACGACACTGTGGGCTGTAGAAAGATCTATGAGGGGAATATCGCAGAGTGAGCACATCCAAAGTGAAGTAATTTGGAACGGAGTGAAGGACACGATCGTGGAATACGGTAAGCAGAGGTCCCATTGAGCTGGACACGTTTCAAGATTCACAGATAACAAGTGGACACCTGCAGCGGTCGAATGCTATCAGAGAGAGCAGAAATCACCCCTAGTAGAGCTGTATGTTGATGGGAAAATGAAATTGTCAAGCGATTCGGGCCTGTAAGGAAAAAAAATGCAAGTTCAAGACTGAAATGGAAGTGCACCGTGGCTAGCGATGAGGCGAGCACTCGACAACCTGGCTAATAAGGGAATGTCTAGGGTTCAATCCTAGGTCGAGTCATACCAAAGACTCAAAACTGGTGCTTGATGCCTCCTTGCTTAACACTCAGTATTATAAGGTACAGATCAACAGTATGTGGAGCAATCGGTGTAGTAGCTATTGAAAAAGGAACTTTTGGGTCGCCCTCGACTATGGTCGGTCAACAACTACATATATATAGTGCATGAGAACTGTAGCAAAAGATCTAGTTGGAGCCAGTCCTCTTAAAATGATTGCCGCCAATTCTTACGGATTCAAAAAACGCTGCAGTTTTATTTTCAATTCTTCCTTAAACTCAGGCGCGAACGGACTAATGAGATACTTATTAACTTTGAACTTGAAGTGTACAAGGACATATTCAACTGCAAAACACGCAAGCATGAGTCTATTTAATATTTTAGCTCCTCTTCTGAAGATGAGTAGAGCTTGCGTCGAGTAAGAGAGACATCAATAGATTGTAAATTCATACTATAAATATGACTCAACGACAAGCTAAATATCCTCTGAAGATGGCCTAAAAGCAAGGAATTATTAAAAAGAAAATGAATAAATAAAACTAAGTAAAATCATTAATAACAAGATTGGTCAAAGAATTAATAACTTTAATTCTTTAAAACAACTGGCAAAGGAACGTGAGCAATACATTATTCATTCATTTATTTATTTTTAGTTTAATTCCTGTACTTTCTTGTTTTGTGCCGACATTTGATAATAGTTTCTAACGAAGACTAAACCTTACAGAATATAGACCGATATGGAAAAACTTAGTGCTTCCTATTAAAATTGATGATACTAGATATTAAAGAGAATTATTCGTGCACATATATTTTCGCACTCTCGTTTGCGTGTGGTCTTTGCGCATGCGTATGTGTATTTGGTGGTCAGTCAAATGGTAATGACGATGAAGGATGTCAGTCACACCTGCGTCGAATAGTCCTGAAAAAAAGAATTCCTAACTGTGTCTTTGTGTCGCTGTGTCAAAAAGTCGGTCCCTTGTCGCTAAGCAAACACAAGACGCCGAGTGGCGTGTGTCGATTAATAGAAAAGACACCGCGAAATCAGTCGGGCCCCCAGTTAAGAAAACAACTTCCATAGCACGCTATCAATCTAGACGCGTATCTATTCTCTTTTTCAATGAGATTTTTTTCTGTTTTTTTTTGTTTTTGTTTTTGTTTTTTTAATCTTTTTCATTCCTGTTTTTTGTATTTCAATATTTTTTTTCTTTTTGGAACATATGACGTTTTCTTTCTTTTCTTTCTTTCGTTGCTCCATTTTTTTTTACTGTTTTTTTTTTTTTCTTTATTTTTATTCTTCTTAATGTTTAACATTTCCTCATTCTTTCATCGTGCACTTTTTCCTTTTCCCTTAATTCTAAAATCTTATTCCTTTTTGTCATCACGTTAGTTGAATCTCTGTTGATCTTTTTTCTTCGATCCTTCGTTTTTTGTTTTTGTTGTTGTTGTTGCTGTTGTTGTTGTTTTCTTTTGATGATGTTGTTTTGTTTTGGGTTGGGTTTTTTTTTTTGTTTTTTTGTTTTTTTTGCTTCTTGTCGTTAAATTTGCTGAGATTTTTTTTTCTTAGTAAATAATTTTTGCAAACGTTTCTCTTTCAATTTTATTTCCTATATAATTAGTTTCTTTCTTTACTGATTTCTTCAGTCTGTACATTGGTCATTCTTTTATTTATTTATTTATTTATTTATTTTTTATTTTCTTTGTTTCATTCTTTTCTTCTTTCTTTATTTCTTTCTTTGCTTCCTTCTTTACTTTCTTTATTTCATTCTTTACTTCTTCCTTTTCTTCATTCTTTTCTTCTTTCTTTATTTCTTACTTTGCTTCTTTCTTTTCTTCATTCTTTTCTTCTTTTTTATTTCTTTCCTTGCTTCTTTTTTTACTTCCTTTATTTCATTCTTTACTTCTTCCTTTTCTTCATTCTTTTCTTCTTTCTTTCTTTGCTTCTTTTTTTACTTTCTTTATTTCATTCTTTACTTCTTCCTTTTCTTCATTCTTTTCTTCTTTCTTTATTTCTTTCTTTGCTTCTTTTTTTACTTTCTTTATTTCATTCTTTACTTCTTCCTTTTCTTCATTCTTTTCTTCTTTCTTTATTTCTTTCTTTGCTTCTTTTTTACTTTCTTTATTTCATTCTTTACTTCTTCCTTTTCTTCATTCTTTTCTTCTTTCTTTTTTTTCTTTGCTTCTTTTTTTACTTTCTTTAATTCATTCTTTACTTCTTCCTTTTATTCATTTTTTCTTCTTTCTTTATTTCTTTCTTTGTTTCTTTCTTCATTCTTTTCTTCTTTTTTTATTTCTTTCTTTGCTTCTTTTTTTTTACTTTCTTTATTTCATTCTTTACTTCTTCCTTTTCTTCATTCTTTTCTTCTTTCTTTATTTCTTTGCTTCTTTCTTTACTTTCTTTATTTCATTCTTTACTTCCTTTTCTTCTTTCTTTTCTTCTTCATTTACTTTCTTTATTTCATTTTTTACTTTCGTTTTTCTGTTTAATCCTTCACTTCTTTTCTTCTTTTGTAACTTCTTTTCTCTTTAATTCCTTCTTCATTTTTCTTTACTTTTTCTTTACTTTCTTTTCTTCATTCTTCTTCCTTTTCTTTTTTCTTACTTTTTTTTCTTTCTTTCTGTCCTTCTTTCTTTACTTCTTCCCTTTTTTCCTCCAATGTCCCAATTTTTACCCCACAATATTCTTCCGTGACTACTTTCAGTATTTGGAATATTCGTTTCTTCCGACACACTATTCAAGCATTCAAACAATCTGACATTCCCTTCCACCCGCTTTCTTCCTAGTGAACTTGTTCAACATAGCTCCACCCCCTGAACCTTTGCACCCGACCACAAATTGAATCCGCTTCCCTTGACTTTTCCATAACAAAAAAAAATTACGAGTGAGATACTTAGTTCAAGTGAGCAGAAACAGAACAAAATGAGTCATAAAAGAACGCAGATTCTTTGCTTTTACTTTTGTTTGGCACAGGGCCATAGTAATCAAGCACTTTGAGGGAGGCGAACTCAGCTGAAGTGGTGAACGAAGTTAGCTTACTGACCATCAGTCTGCAACAAAACGTATTCCAGAATAGGTGAATCCACTGACTGTGCAAATCCATTAACCTTATTTGACAGTTTATAGGGCGCATCTCAATTTGAGAAGACATCTTTTAAGAAACAAATTAATAAACGTGTTTAAACTCCAAATATCACGTGAAGGTTGTTTTTTTTTTAATGACGTTCGTAGTCCAACCCACAATTAATTCATTTTTAAAGTTCCATATAAATTCAGATCCTTATCAAAACCTGATATTTATATTTAAAAACCCTAATTCGGCTGGAGCAGTTGAATACACCAACTGCGTCTCTGCAGATTGGCAAGACCCAACCATCCCACAAACGAGTGTCCTGGATATGACATTAATCCGATGGTAAGGTTCCACTAGTGCTGGAGAATTGGGGAATGTGGAGTAACCCTTAATTGCCATTGCTCACAGGTCCACTCTGACCTGGAGTGATAGCACCTGATAAGGTCTTATCTATGGGTCAAATAGAACTCTTTGACATTTAAACTGTGTGCAAACAAATGACTTATGCTAAAATGAATTCTTAGAAATAAAACTGTGAGCTCATTTAACTGTGTGTAAACAAATGACTGACGTTTAATTGAATTGTTAGTGATAGATAGGAATACTTGAAACTCTTTAACTATTTGCCAAAATAGAAATACTGGTATAACATAGAAATACTTGGAACCATTTGACTGTGTGCGAATAAACGAATAGCGTCAAATGAAATAATAAGTGTTAAAAAGCAATACTTGTAACCACTTCATTGCGTGCAAACAAATGATTTATATTGAATAGAATTTGTAATGTTAGTTAGCAATAATTGAAACCGTTAAATTGTGTAGAAAAAGTAGTTATCCTAATGTGCAAACAAATTAGCATTACCGCATTTAAAAAGTAAATTACCTACAAACTGTGTGCAAACAAATGACTGAGGTTGAATTGTAACCGTTATATAGCAAAGCTTGAAACCATTTAACTGTGCAGAGACGAGCTCATAAGTGATATACTCCCATGGACCCCCACATATGGCCGAGCAAAAGCAGGACGACCATCTAGAACATACATACAGCAGCTATGTGAGGATACGGGATGTAGCCCTGAAGACCTGCCGGAGGCGATGAACAATAGGGAAAAGTGGCGAGAGAGGGTCAAGGATATCCGTACTAGCGGCACGACATGGTGATGATGATGATGATGATGACATATTTAATATATATGTATAAAAAGGATTTGGTATTAAATAACTTACAATGGTTGATATTTCATAAACCCAAACGAAACCTTAGAGATTTGTGTAAACTCATGCATGGCTTGGCATCGTCACGTAATTTTCGACCTGCCTGGTGTTGTTATATATGAAGTACCAGCAAGTACGACTGTTATATATTGTTATTTGGGGCGCCTTGGTAGTGTAATGGTTAGCGAGCTTGATGTCTTCATGAGTGAGTCAGAGTATCATTGGGTACACCGTTCATACGACCTTATGCCACATTTAAGCAAAAATCTCAGTAAACGACTATTATATATTGTTACCTAAAAATGAACGGTCATTGCTGGCGTAGAAGCGATCGTCATTTTGTTTACGTCTGTGAAATATCTTGCGTTTTAATTTAAGGGTCACTGTATCTCTAGAACTCCATTAGTCAATGGCCCAAAACTGACCGATAACCTTATAAGACGCAGAGTGATTTTCTGGGACATTTCTTGGAAAAATACGGTAGTTTTGAATATTATCTTGCCTCTGTCTTGGAAGAATTGGTCGTCAGTGTTCCAGCAATTCTTGCATGCTCTTCTGAATGAGTCGTTTACAAAGTTTAAATTAGTTTGGCACAAGGCCAGAAATATCGAGCACCAAGAGAGAATTGAATTCACGAGTAATGACCTACTAGCTGAATTCACTAACTCTTAAACCACTCGAGGCGCCCTAGTTATGGGCTTTACTTAGTTTGGCACTAGGCCAATAGAGCACCCAGTGGGATTCGAATTCACAAATAATAATCCGCTTGTCCACTTTAACCCGTTGACAACAAGAAGCGTCTGCGGAATTATTGAAGTAAGCAGTCAGATTGATAGATTGATTTTAACGGCATGTAAACCCGTATAGAGCTATTTTATGTCGAGAGGTTAAAAAGCCATATTCATTGTACGTTCATATTTTCTGTGCAGTTTCTAAAGAGTTTTTTGAAGAGAAGGGCGGGTTACAAAGTCCAAACATTTTTTTTTTAAATTTGACCCATGGATGGGACCCAAACAGATAATACACCCCGGGAAAGAGTGGATTAGGGAGAAATTGATATGTACACTACATTCGGCCGGGCTCCAGAACGTGAGCCTTACTATAAGATATCCAATACACCCTGATTTGGTGGTCTTTATCCTACTGCAAGGAATACAGCCAGCGTATCCCAAACCACAGCGACAGAAACGGCCTTGAAAATCAGCATTCGACAAGTCGACTCCAAGGGCGTTAATGAGGAAATGTACAATTGTTGTAGCTACGAATTTAAACACAGTAGTTTTTTACTAAGCATTTTCCAAAAAAGTATCGAATAAAAGACATGTATGAGGATCTAACTCACTACACAGTGGTAACAGACACCCTATTCTAGATTGCAAGCCAATTCACTTCACTGAGGACGATGACGGGGGAGGTCATTTAGACTGATAGAATTTTTTTCTACTATGGATTCCCTCTATTTTTTTTCTTTATTTCTTTTTTCTTTTTTTCTTGAGATGAAATGCTGGCTAAAACCCACTAAAATAAAAAAGCAAAACAATCCCCACAAGCAAACAAAATGTGTCTGTCAGAGGTTAGACAGGTTGATCTGCGTAGGCGGCTCCCTTAGACTTTAGGAACTTCCCAGCATTCTCCCACCACATCTCACCAAGTGTATTCGTTCTGGTCACGTCCTATTCGAAAGTTTTGAATATCGGAGAGGGGAAGAGAGTGAGAAAAGAGATTGAATGAGTGAGTGAGTGAGTGAGTGAGTGATATATATATATATATATATATATAGAGAGAGAGAGAGAGAGAGTGATAGAAAGAGAAAGAGACAGAGACAGAGACAGACAGGCAGTGAGAATAAGTGAGAGATATAGATATAATGAAAAAAAACTCGTACAAGAAGCATTCATCTTAAAACGAGGTTCAATTGCCCCATTTGGTTATAGATTAGGAGTGGAAAGGGGAGAAGTCGAAGACAAGTGCGTCACTTTTGACGACCAGGTGTTCTTTCTGTATTGCGCACTCACTGAATCCGATATTCTTTTCTCACGTTCGTGAAGATAGAAGAATGTTGAAGAGAATCTCTACTCTCCGAATATTACCGATTCCACTTAAATTTTTTTTTTAAATAAATAAAAGAATGTGGAGAAAAAATTGTCAATGGAAACAAGACGCCGTCGTGCGTCAAATATTTGGAATAATATTCGGGTGATAGAGCTTAGTAATAAATAGAGAATGTCTCTTAAAAATTCACACTCATTCACTTTCTAAAAATCATTTATATGTATATATACGAATTTTTGAGCGTGTTTCCGAGCCCAGGCTGACATCAAAAATGAATAATATGCTGGAAATACATGAAACTTATAACGTAGTCTAATGGTTATCGTCGTAGGAAATGGACACGGTAACACGAATTCAAATCCTGAACGAGGCTGGTTGCATTTCACATAGCACTAATACCCTTGGGAAAGGTATGAATCCAAATATTCTCCCTCCAGCTATGGGTAAATAGTAGGATAGACTGCGTTCTTCAGCCTTGGTGAGGCGACTAGTCTAGGAGAAGGAAAACTCTGAATTCAAACCTGTTAAACTCCGCTTAAAATTGACCTTGTGTCATATCCTGCCCGAGCGGAGGGGTTGGGTAAATAGGGTATCTAAATTATAAGTATTAGACAGAAATATTGAAACCATATAACTATGTGCAAACAAATTATTTTACTCCTTTGAGTGTTTTTACACCAGCATCAGCGGATGGTTTTTTCCTGGATTTTGAGTGACAGCAAGTTTTCTCAAGTCTTCTGGTTTCTTCTCAGTATTATGTCCGATTTTAATAATGCTGTAGTCTTCATGGTCTCCACTTGTCCTCGAATTTCCAAGTCTTCCATTCCTTTTACTAATCCCTTGGGGATTGTTCCAAGTGCGCCAATTACGATTGAATCACTGTCACCTTCATGTTCCGTAGGTATTGTTCTCTAGCAAAGTCTAGGTATGTATCTCTCTTTTCGCCCTTTTTAGTTTTACTCTGTGGCCTTCTTAGACGGCAAAGTCCACAACTTGGCAGGTTCTCTTTTTTTCTTTTTTTTCTTCTTGACTATCACGAGGTTTAGTAGTCTGACCGAGATTAGATCATATATTTGTAACTCAAAATCCCAGAGAACTTTGTGCATCTTATTTTTCAGGAGGGATTCTGGGTTGTGCATATACCACTTGTTGGTATGGTCAAAGTTATTTTTATTGCACAATTCCAGTGGATCACCTTTCCCACTCAATCATGTTTTGTCTTTTACTCTTTTTTGCACTAATTTGCTGCATTCGTTTATTATATGAATGAACGTTTCGTCTTTATCACCACATAATCTACATTTGCTATTTTGTTGCATCTAATGTATTTTTACTTTAACATAGTTGGACATTGGCCCAGCGGTTTGAGTGTTCGCCAATGGCCCGGGAGACCTGGGTTCAATCCCAGGTCGAGTCATACCAAAGACTTTAAAAATGGAACTTGATACCACCTTGCTTAACACTCAGCATTATAAGGTACGGTTCAAGGGTAAAGTGGAGCAATCCAGGGAATGGAGTAGCGCCCTCCCCAACATCTTGGTGTAGTAGCTATCGAAAAGGGAGCCTTCGGGTCACCCTCGACTATGGTCGCTAACTTTACTTACTTGTGTGTCTAATAAAAGAGATTGGGTTTCTCTCTTAAGGTTTCCCTTTCTTTGTCATGTCCAAGTCTTCTCTATAGAAATTTCGCTTGAAATATCCATACAATTATTTTTCTTACTGTTTTTGTTTTCTAGCTATTGTTGTTCTGTTGATCCTAGTGTTGTTTATGTTGTTTCTGGTCGCTTTAATTAGTCTTTCTTTGTTTATTGTGTAGTCTTTAAGTCGTCGTATTGATGTATCATCGTTATCTTCAATGCTGACGAGTCCTCTTTCTCCTTCTTTTCTTGACGCATATAGTCTGTCTTTTTGCGCTAACTAACTGCATTCGTTTATGTGATCGATCATTTCGTCCCTATCACCACATAATCTACATCTGCTATTTTGTTGCATCTTGTCTATACTTGCTTTGTCATAATTAGTCCTTATAGCGTTTTTTGTGCTGCTGTCAGAAAAGACTCAGTTTATTTCTTGAAGCTTCCATTGTTATTAGTATTATTATTTACTCCTTGTCAGTTTTTTACATCAGCGTTAACTAGTGGATTTTCCCTTGAATCTGACTGACAGCAAGTTTCGCCTGGTCTCCAGGACTTTTCTGAGTATTCGAGCCATTGGCCTAATGAGTTGAGTGTTCACTAATGGTCCAGGAGATTTGGGTTCTCTCCCAGTCGATTCATACCAAAGACGCAAAAAATGGCACTTGATGCCGCCTTGCTTAACACTCAGCATTATAAGGTTAGGATCAAGGGTAAAGTGGAGAAAACTAGGGAATGGAGTAGCGCCCTCCCCTACACCTCCCTGTGGTAGCAATTGAAAAGGGAGCCTTCGGGTCACCATCGACTAAGGTCTTCAACTTTATTATTGTTATTATTATTTCAGTCCATGTGAGTTTTTCACACGAGCCTTAGCTGGTGTTTTTTCTCTGGGGATTGAGTGACAGCAAGTCTCTTCAGGTCTCAGTCTCCAAGACTCTTCGCAGTATTTTGATCTACCACAACCATGCTGTCGTCTGGATGGTCTCGATTCGTCCTCCGATTTCCAATTTTTCCTTTTCATTTTCAAAGCCTTTTGGGGAGCATTCAAGGTGCACCAAAGGCAATAACTTTCACTGTCATACTTACGTTCCACAGTTTTCTTATTTCTCTAGCAAGGTCAAAGTACGTAACTCTCTTTTCGCCTTCTTTTGATTTTTAATCAGTAGTCTACTAGAACGGCAAGATTCTTTTTTCTCGTTTGCTAATTTACTTTTTTTGTTCATTTTTTTTTTTTTTTTTTTTTTTTGTAAATTATCACTAGATCTTGTCTTCTGGCCATGATTAGGTGATCTGTTTGTACTTCGAAATCTCACAGAACCATACTTCTTATTGTTACTCCAAGAGAATTTTGTTATTATTATTATTAGTAGTAGTAGTAGTAGTAGTAGTATACATGCACAGACAAAGGAATTGAAATATGTCCAGACAAACTGTTAAAGATATTTACGCTTTATATCGACTTTTATAGGACATCGCCTTTATAAAAAAGATAATAGGTTGTTTGAGAAAGGAGCAATGAGAGTCAAATGATTAATAGATTGTCTTCAGTGAAAGTTGAGCAAAAAAATTTAACATAAATGCAAATCAACTTTTACCGCCTTTAAAATAGTTACTTAAAGAAACCACAAAGCAGAGAAGACGTTGTTCCCAATTTTACTTAAACAGAACAAGAAGCCTACAGCTGACTCTTCGTTAATACCTAGTGACTGTTGTCAAAAGTTTTCAAAAAGTAACAATAGAGGTGAAAAAATATGAAGATATATATTAAAAGAAAATCAGATTTTTCTCAAAGATTTCAAATTTAAAATTAATTTTAAGTTAGATTTATTTAATGAAAAATATTTTAACAAATTGTTGGTCTTTTTTATTTAGTCTGTTGGGAAATAGAAAATTAAATAAGTTACAAATAAAACCATCTACCTTTTAGAAGTTGTCAACGTTTGAATTAGAATTTCAGAGATTTTTATGCAAACCTTCAATTTTCTTTCCTTCTTTTTTTTTTTTGTTATTCCTTTTCTGAATACATCTCCTTCTTTCTTTCTTTCTTTCTTTCTTTCTTTCTTTTAACCAAGAGTATTTTGTTCAAGGTAGGTTTAATTAAAAATAATGAGAATCGTTTTATAATTCTTTTTATAAACTTAATTACAAGTCAGCTTTACCTCCTTCTAAATAGTTTTATTGTGGAACTTCAAACTGATAAAGAAGCTGCTCATACTCTTGGAAACAATATTGATGAAGGACAGGAATGGATAGCTGGAGAGATTCAAGAAAACCATTACTGTCGACACAACCTGAGAGGGATCATATATGTATAGATAGATAGATAGAGAGAGAGAGAGAGAGAGAGAGAGAGAGAGAGAGAGAGAGAGAGAGAGAGAGAGAGTGAATGAAGAATAGAAAGTGGGACGAGGAATTATACTAAAACCGCTTGACTGAAAAAGAAAAACGCAAATGACGAACGTGAGTGTGGGATGGGGTGTACTTCAATAAATCCGTGGCCTAATACTGAAAAAGCGCTTATATCAAAAACATTTTTTCAACATAACTTTCAACGTCGTCATACTATTCACAACCCAAAGTTTCTCTGTTTATCAACGGACGTTAAATATTATACAGCAAAAACTTCAAATTGAAATCCGGCTATAAGCTTTGTGTGTCTGTCTACTCTGATTCATTTGTCCATCAATTTAGATATATACAAAGAAATGAAATGATAAAAAAGCTATTTCTATGTTTGTTTGCATATATACATAAAATAAGCGCATCAAATAAGATCACACACACACACACACACACACACACACAAATCTCTCTGTCTCTCTTTCTCTCTGTATATATATATATACATATATTCAACACTCACATACACATACACACACACATATATATATATATACATAGAGAGAGAGAGAGAGAGAGAGAAAGAGAGAGGGAATGATGAATAGAAATTGGGACGAGGAATTATACTAGAACCACTTGACTGAAGAAGAAAAACGCATATATATATATATATATATATATATATATATATATATATATATATATATATATTGGAGACACGATTCGTTCAATGGTTAACGTGTCGATTCGAAATGGAATCGAATCCTGAATAATACTGTTGGCGTTTCCCTTCAAGTGAAAGCTTATGGAAAAAAGTATGGATTCTTCCTTCCGCTCTCAGCTATTGGAAAATAGTGACACATACTGGATTGCTTAGCCTTGGGTAAGTGACCAGTCTAGGAGCAGGAAAATTTTGAATTCTATCCAACTTTTCTTCACTGTGAAAATTGACCTTGTGTCTCGTCTGGATGGATCGTGGCAAAAAGGTTGGATTCATATAAACGTATACATATACTTTTACACACGCGTACGCATACGCGCACATACACACACACACACACACACACACACACACACACACACACACACACACACACACACAAACTCTCTCTCTCTCTCTCTCTCTTTCTCTTTCTCTCTCTCTCTCTCACACACACATAAACACACACACATATATATATATATGTTTATATACATGGTCATGATTTTTCGGCCCCGAAACTGTGTCTGAAACCAAAGCCATCATCTGATGAAACCTTTGCTGAAAGCAACACTACTGTTTGCCCAACAGGCATTGTATAGATTTATTTATGTATATACATATGCATACATTTATACGGGAACACACATACAGGCACACATACAACCCCCATATATATATATATATATATATATATATATATATATATATATTGGGTGGAGTCATTTCTGAAGAATCACAGTTGATTGATGATCTCCAATAAAGCAATGTTAAGATCTACATTTGGAAATTTCCGCGCCATTTTCTCCAGATTTTCGCCAGATGCAGTAATTTTCACTAAGATACCAGACTCTGTTTATCTTTTGCGGTTTTTGATATTTTTGTTGTTGTTTTTGTTTTGTTTTCTTTAGTTTTTTGTTGGGTGGAATTTTGTTAGGTGTTGAATTTTTTTTCCTTTTATGCTTCTTTTTCAGCTTAATTTTTTTTCTTTTCTATTTTCCTAATGTTTCGTTTTTGAACAACGACGTTATTTTCAACAAACAGATTGAAACATTGACCAAGATTTATATGTAACATTTTGATGAACTACGGTGGTGGTGGGGGGACAAAGAAAGTTTTGATAAAGTACGGGGTGGGAGTCAAATGACATTTTGTCACTTAACTCAATTTACTTTTTTTTCCCTCATAGGTTTTCTCTCTTTATATTTCGTTGTTTTTTTGGGTTTTTTTTGTTTTTTTTTTTGGTTTTTCTCAAACTCACAGTTGTGAAATCTTTTTCATATGATTTCCCGGTTTTCAAGATAAAGTTTAGTCGTGAAATATTAAAATGTCAAAAAATGAGGCATTACAAATACAAGTGTATTGTTTGAATATAATTTGTTTTAATCTAAAATTGATTCAGTTTTAATTTTTAGATATTTTTATCAGATTATATTTCAAACTTTTTGGCGTTGCCAGTGACAAAATTATGCTGAGGTAACAATCATGAATATACACCCGGACTATTTTCATCGAGGAAGAAAAGAGACTCCCATGTTGTAGAGGTTCATGTGCTGGACCACTATATCATTGTAAGGATGTTGGTTGGTTGGTTGGTTGGTTTTATGGCATATCAACATCTGTATGTTATTTAACGCCAAATCCATTTTTATGCAAATAGTTCTATTTCAAACAATTCGGTTTAGCAAGAGTAGACAGTTTAATTGTCAAAACAATTTCTATTTCAAACTATTCAGTTTATTCAAACAGTTCTAATTACGCTAATTTAGTTTAGGATAAATACAGATTCTATTTACAGACAGTTAAATGTCAAAACAGTTCTATATTAAACAATTCAGTTTAGTGTAAGTAGAGCATGTATGCAATTAGTTCTATTTAACCCATAGATAGGACCCTTGTCAGGTGCTACCACACCATGATATTCTTTGTTGAAATAAATTCATTATGACAATTTAACCAGATGTGGGTTTTCCTCTGATTACATTATGTATACGTGGCGCATACAATAAGTTTCCATACTTTTTTTGTACAGGTATTTAAAATTGTCGTAGACTCTTGAAAATTCAGTATGTTATTGCTATACATCTTATGAGATGACTGACCAATCTTTATGATTTCAGGTCCAAATGAACAGCTACAGTAGGAATAGGAATACACCCTACTAAAGCCTAATTATCACACCTGGTGAATTTCAACAATGCAATTTGGACGTGAGGACACTTTAAAAGAACGACATGCAATAAAATTCGGTTTTAAACTTGGAAAAAATCCCATAGAAACTTATGGAATGCTTCGGACCGCTTTTGGAGCATCTTGCGTGAATCGATCATCAGTCTTTGAGTGGCATAAGAGATTCAAGGAAGGCAGGGAGTCTGTGAGGGATGATGAGAGGTGTGGGAGGGGTAAGGAAGTCAATACACCAGAGTTGATTGACCAAAGGGTTAGGGTTACTATGTTGAGATTTTAAGGGAGTTCAGGAAGAGATTCCGTCGGAAGAGGCCAGCACTCTTCAAATCGGGTCAGTGGCATTTCCACCAGGACAATGCACCAGTTCATAACTCCATCCTTGTCACAGACTATTTGAACAAGCTCCTATTTACCAACCCCTCCGCTCGGGCAGGATATGACACAAGGTCAATTTTTTAAGTGGAGTTTAACAGGTTTGAATTCAGAGTTTTCCTTCTCCCAGACTAGTTGCCTCACCAAGGCAAACAAAATAGGCAACTTAAAATCACCTCAAACAATCAAAACTACTAAAATGCAAGCAAACACTACAAATAGCCACATTTAACGTAAGAACCTTAAATAGAATAGGACAACTCCCAGAGCTAATCGCATCGGCCGAAGAACATAAAATAGACATAATATGCATACAAGAACACAGATACACACACACAGAAGATATCAAATATCACGAAACTAGCAATGGATGGTCGCTCGCCACTGTATCCGCATGGAAAAACTCTGTCAACGCCGCAGTGGGAGGGGTAGGATTGCTTATAGGACCTAGAGCACTAAAAACGCTTAATAGCATAGAGAAAATACAACCTAGAATGATGGTAGCTACATTTAACGGAAACCCCAGAGCAACAATCGTCTCATGCTACAGCCCCACCAATGTTAGTGAAGAAAATGAAATAGTCACCTTCTACGATGAGTTATCCTCATTAGTGCGTAGCATCCCGAAACACAACATGTTAGTCATTGGCGGAGACATGAATGCACAAATCGGGAAAAACGGAAACAACAAAAACAGCCTCCACAACACGTCAAATAGAAATGGGCAACATCTAACAGATTTCATGATAGAAAATAGATTAGCATGCCTCAATACAAACTACCAAAAAAGAGAGGGCAAACTATGGACATACACGTACGCAAACAATACTAAACCTCAGATAGACTACGTCCTTATAAACAAGAAATGGAAGAATAGTGCATTGAATTGCGAGGCATACTCCTCTTTTGAGGGTGTGTCCACCGATCACCGAATAGTCACGGCGAAAATACGGTTAAGCCTACGAAAAAACGACAAACGAACAGCGACCACCAAACACTATGACTGGGCCCTATTAAACAACAAAGATGTAAGAGATAAATACGTATTAGAATTAAGAAACAGATTCGAAACACTACAAGAAAAGACGGAAAAAAGTACACCAAACGACGAATACGAAAATTTCGTCAATGCACACCTCGAGGCAGCAGCAAAATACATTCCAACAAAAATTAAAACTAAATATAGAGTCCCATGGGAAAATTTAGCGGTGAGAGAAAAACGTGCACTAGTGAAAACAGCCTCCAAAAACTATCGAAAAAACCCAACAAACACAAATGCCTTAAAACTAAAAACGGCACAATATCAATTAACAGGCATATATATAAAGGAACAGACAGAATACATTCAAAATCAGATAGATAAGATTAGAGACTCGGTGGAAGATAGACAATCTAGAATTGCCTGGCAAACAATAAACGAAGTGAGCAGAAGAAAGAACACGGCCAAAGCAAAACTTAAAGCAGCAAACCAACAAGAAAGAATAAAACTGTGGAAACAGCACTTCGAAAACTTACTTGGAAACCCACCAAAAATAACGCCTGAACCAATCACCAGAATAATTAGCAAACAATTAGACATTAAACTTGGACCGTTCACACAAGAAGAACTCGACTCGGTTCTCAGAAAAATTAAAAATAGAAAAGCTGCAGGACTGGACGAAATTCCCCCGGAAGTATGGAAGACCAGACAATTCGACGACATACTGCTCCGACACTGCAACGCAGTATACAATCAAAATCCGATAGATAGATGGACGAAGGGATGCATACTCCCCTTCCCTAAAAAGGGGGACCTCGGATTAGCCAAAAACTACCGAGGCATAACACTTACATCCATAGCTGCCAAAATCTACAATGCCCTACTACGAAACAGAATAGAACCCAAAATCGACAACATACTTAGAAAAAACCAAAATGGCTTCCGAAGAAATAGATCTACGACCTCACAAATATTAACCATCCGCAGAATCCTTGAAGGTGTACGGGCAAAGAACCTACAAGCGACATTAATATTTGTCGACTTTACCAAGGCTTTCGACTCCATTCACAGAGGAAAGATGGAACAAATCCTACTAGCGTACGGCATACCTAAAGAAACCGTAGCGGCAATAACGATTCTCTATAGAAACACTAAAGTAAAAGTACGATCACCAGATGGAGACACAGAATACTTCGACATAGTAGCAGGAGTACTACAAGGAGACACGCTGGCTCCGTATCTCTTTATCATTTGTCTAGACTACGTACTTAGAACATCGATTGACAAAATCAAAGAGAATGGCTTCGAACTGACGAAGAAAAGAAGCAGAAGATACCCCGCAACAACAATTACCGACGCCGACTACGCCGATGACATAGCGATACTGGCAAATACACCTGACCAAGCCGAAACACTTCTGCATAGTTTGGAACGAACAGCAGCAAGCATAGGCCTCCATGTTAATGCACATAAAACGGAATATATGTGCTATAACCAAACGGGGGACATCTCCACTCTAGAAGGAACCCCTCTTAAACTAGTAGACAAATTCACGTACCTAGGAAGCAGCGTCGAATCAACCGAAAAGGACATCGAAACGAGGTTAACGAAAGCATGGACAGCTATCAATAGGCTATCGACTATATGGAAATCAGACCTAACCGATAAAATGAAACGCAGTTTCTTCCAGGCAGCGGTCACATCGATACTGCTATATGGATGCACTACATGGACGCTAACAAAACGGCTGGAGAAGAAACTAGATGGCAATTACACAAGAATGCTGCGTGCAATCCTCAACAAGTCCTGGCGGCAACACCCAACAAGACACCAACTGTACGGCCACCTGCCCCCTATCTCGAAAACTATTCAAGTTAGGCGAACCAGACATGCAGGACATTGCTGGAGAAGCAGAGATGAACTCATAAGAGATGTACTCTTATGGATCCCCACACACGGCCGCGCAAAAGCAGGACGACCAGCACGAACGTACATTCAGCAGCTATGTGAGGATACAGGTTGTTGTCCTGAAGACCTACCTAGGGCGATGAACGATAGGGAGGAGTGGCGAAAGAGGGTCAGGGATATCCGTGCTGCCAGCACGATATGATGATGATGATGATGAAAATCACCTTGTACCAGACTATCAAGAAAACGAAAGATGCCAGAAGCCAGATATTGAAAAAGGCGAACATAATAGGCAACTTAAAATCACCTTGTACCAGATTATCAAGAAAACGAAAGAAACCAAAAGCCAGAGATTGAGAAAGGTGAACATAATAGGCAACTTAAAATCATCTTGAACCAGATTATCAAGAAAACGAAAGAAGCCAGAAGCCAGATATTGAAAAAGGCGAACATAATAGGCAACTTAAAATCACTTTGTACAAGATTATCAAGAAAACGAAAGAAGCTAGAAGCCAGAGATTGAGAAAGGCGAACGTAATAGGCAACTTAAAATCACCTTGTACTCGCAAGAAAATGAAAGAAGCTAGAAGCCAGTGATTGAGAAAGGCGAACGTAATAGGCAACTTAAAATCACCTTGTACCAGATTATCAAGAAAACGAAAGAAGCTAGTAGCCAGAGATTGAGAAAGGCGAACACAATAGGCAACTTAAAATCACCTTGTACCAGACTATCAAGAAAACGAAAGAAGCCAGAAGTCAGAGATTGAGAAAGTGGAACATAACCACCATTTGATATTGCCTTGTACCAAACCATAGAAAGTGAGAAGAGAAAGCCTAAACTTTACACGACAATTTGAATAGCCTTGCTCCTGACTTTGAATGCCGATAAATTTGCTTACAGTCAATTCATGAATTATTTCTCTTTTCAATTACTACCATCCACCAAAAAGGATGTAACATTTTAAAGAATCTTATTTTATTAAACGAAATTCTATTGTTATTACAAAGCCGCGTCCTGTTCTTTGTCGGTTGGCATTCAGTAATTTTTAATAACTTTTTTGATAGTGCGGTCTCATCCGTTCAGTCATCGACTACGGACTCCCTGTAGCTACTGATGAGCTGTCTGATAAGCGGATCGATCGTGCCATTCTATGACAAAACCAGCCAAGTGGAACGGTCAGCAGATTGAAAGTGGACCCCCCAGTATTTGGATAAGGTGAGTGTACTACCACATATGTATTCCAAGCCTTAGTAAATTGTAATTCTTTACAACTGAAAGCATTTTAACCGGTCGATGAGGTCACGCTTTTTATACAGAGAACTCGACGTTTGTTTTTTAACGATTTTGATAGTACTGGGGGGGACTTTATAAGACAATATAAAAGATACTCATTTTTGCCACTGTGCTTATCTTAGAAAATCGATTAAATTGTGGGTTAAGCTGTACGAAAAAAAATCGACCTCATAAAGACATTATGCCGACTTCGTCAATCGTTGGAAAAAATTTTACACAATTTTGACTAATTCGACATATTTTCAAGTCAATTTTAAGCCATGAAGACGGTAAATTACTTGAAAAGTTTTTATCTAAGAAAAACAATAATAATTTGTATTTTTCAAAAATCACCTGAATCTTATTTTTACCTGTTTACTTTCCTGAGAAAATCAAAGTTAATTATTTTTCAATGACCAACATTTAAAACGATGAAAATGGGAAATCTCAATTTAAATCTCATGAGACGTTCCTGGGCTTGTAAAGCTCAATTATCTTTGTGGTCAGTGGATAGAATTGGCTACAGTTAGACGTCAAATCAAAATAAATATTCACATTAGGGACGGCACTCAAGACGTCAGAAAAAAACGTTAAAATTCTATAATATCGTGGTTTTGTCAAATCAGAAAGTAGGAGGTCTTTGATTTGAAGTTTCTCCTGGATGTTTCAACGATCACAATATCGAGTACCAAAGATGAAGTTGATAGATTGTACTGTTTGTCTATCTAAATTTGGGTTTATCCGAAGATAAAGATGACCCAAAAAAATAAAATTAACGAACTTATTTTGCAAATATTCAATTTGTTTTATGCATTTAATTAATGTTAATTGCATGAAACATGAAACATCTGCTTATGAATTCGTGTTTCATGAAGACGTTCGCTTGAAGTTATTAGGTTTTTTATGGTATATCAACTTCGTGGGTTATTTAAAGAAGAACAGCAGTGGTACTATTTAACCTATAACTGGGAGGATAAGGGGAATCATACTTTTCGCAATGGTATTTGTCCGAAAGTGAACGTGATAGCACGACTGGAGTACGAACTCACTTACAACGATTCGGCAATCCAGCTCTTTAACCATTACACCACGAGGATGCCTCCCCGCTGTAAATGTATAAGATTTTGCGTCATCGTACAGGTACACATATTATATAATCGCACTCGTTGTAAAAGTTCTATAAATGTGCGTGTACAGTGCGTGTATGAACAGAGTGCAGTGAGTGTAAGAGTGCATTAAAAGTGCCACTGAGTGAGTGAATGAAAGTAGTCAATGCACTAATTAAATGACTACAATAGTTGTAATATAATGGCCGAGAGATTTCGTTTTATATATCTTGCCTTTGTGTTTAGTTAGGCTGAGAACCTTTCGGCTAAGCACATGGGTTAATTGGGTGCAAACTTGAGCACAGGTGTTGACGTGCGCGTGGGGAGGATGTATCTTTCACAGATGTCAAAATAAAAATCACAGAGAGAGGATGTGACCAGGGGTGTGAATGACGTCATGCACCGGAAGCGTGCGTGGAGGATTTTGGGAGATTTGAAAAAGTCAGTTAGTTGAGAACTAGACTCCGAACGGGAAGAGTCGACTTTCGGGGCTCGCTGAGGCCAGACGAAGTTGTGCGCTACGGGCGCCGTACGTGACGGGGGGGGGGGAGATGGAAAAGTCATCATAGAAGGATTGTGCATCTCTCTTCCTTATGTCGAGAAACCTTTTAACTCAAAGGTAATAAAAGGTTTCGTACCTGAACTAAGAAGTCGTTACGTATTTTTCGTGTTTCGGGATTCCTATGTTCTATGTATATATGTTATGAACATTATATGTACGTTTCACATATCCGTATCATGGGTATGGTACATAGTGACTCTATTATAACTACAGGTACAGTGCTTCTACAAGCTAAGTGATTGACCGAGCACTGTAAGAGTGCAAGGGCAACGAGAGTAAAAGTACAGTGAGGTTACGAAGGCTGTAGATTTGCGAGTGGATTAAGTGGTGACTGCTGTGATTTTACGAGTGTGCAAGAGCAGATAGTGTACGAGTACTAAAGCAATGAGCATGAAAGTGCATAAGTGCCTTGATAATAATTTGGAACGGCAGTGAGTCGAATCCAATGATTATAAATATATCAAGTCGCCCACTGAAAGAGATATTGCATATATATATATATATATATATATATATATATATATATATATAAAGACTAAAGGCTAAAGTAGAGCAATCCAGGGAAGGAGTACCGCCCTCCCTTACACCTCAGTGTAGTAGCTATAGAAAAGGGAGCCTTCGAGTCACCCTCGACTAAGATCGCCCACTCTATTGATATTGATATATGTTTTCTTTTTTCTTCCTCCTTTTGATTCAAAATCTTTCTTGATGAACAAATGGAACATATAAGTTCTATAGAATATTCCTGAGAAGTCACATGGCGTAATTTTACAAACTCTGATTTGCAGATTAAACGGCCAACTTTTTCCCTAGGTTATTGTATTTTTTAAACATCTGTCGTTGATTTAACATCACAAGATACCATTCCTCCCCGTCATTTGAACTGAAATGTTATTGTGTCGACTTTGTTTCTCTATATTGTCGGATGTTACTCCGTTATTTACTTTCACACACACACACACACACACACACACATATATATATATATATATATATATATATATCATCATGTCGTGCCGTCAGCACGGATATCCCTGACCCTCTCTCACCACTTCTCCCGATCGTTCATCGCTTCTGGCAGGTCTTCAGGGCTACATCCCGTATCCTCACAGAGCAGCTGTATGTATGTTCGAGCTGGTCGTCCTGATTTTTCTCGGCCATATGTGGGGGCCCATAGGAGTACATGAGCTCGTCCATGCTTCTCCAGCAGTGTCCTGCATGTCTGGTTCGTCTAACTTGGATTGTTTTCGTGATGGGAGGTATGTGGCTGTATAGTTGGTACTTTCTGGGGTGTTGCCTCCTGGACTTGTTCAATATTGCTCGCAGTATTCCTGTCTGATTGCCGTCTAGCTTTTTCTCTCGCCGTTTTGTTAGCGTCTAAGTAGTGCATCCATTTAGCAGTATCGATACGACCGCTGCTTGGAAGAAACTGCGTTTCATTTTATCGGTCAGGTCTGACTTCCATACGATCGATAGCTTATCGATAGCTGTCCATTCCTTCGTTAGCCGCGTGTCGATGTCTTTTTCGATTGATGAGACGCTGCTTCCTAGGTAGGTGAATTTGTCAACCAGTTTCAGAGAGCTTCCGTCTAGTGTGGAAATGTCGCCTCTTTGATAAAAGCACATGTATTCAGTTTTGTATGCATTGACATGGAGGCCAATGCTTGCGGCGGCTTGTTCCAAACTATGCAGAAGTGTTTCGGCTTGATTGGGTGTATTTACCAGTATCGCTATGTCATCGGCGTAGTCGGCGTTAGTAACTGTTTTTGCAGGCTACTTTCTGCTTCTTTTTTTTTTGTCAGCTCGAAGCCGTTTTCTTTGATTTTATCAATCGATGTTCTAAGCACGTAGTCTAGACAGATGATAAAGAGGTATGGGGCTAGTGTGTCCCCTTGTAGAACTCCTGCTACTATGTCGAAGTATTCTGTGTCTCCATCCGGTGAATGTACTTTCACGTTTGTGTTTTTGTAGAGAATCGTTATTGCAGCAACGGTTTCTTTGGTATTTCTATAGAGAATCGTTATTGCTGCGACGGTCTCTTTTGGTAGGCCATATGCTAGTATGATTTTTTCCATCTTCCCTCTGTGAATGGAATCAAAGGCCTTGGTAAAGTCGAAAAATAATATTGTCGTCCGTAGGTTTTTTTTGCCCGTACGCCTTCAATGATTCTACGGATGGTCAATATTTGTGAGGTCGTGGATCAATTTCTTCGGAAGCCATTTTAGTTTTTCCTTAGAATGTTGTCAATTTTGGGTTCTATGCGGTTTCGTAGTAGGGCATTGTAAATTTTGGCTGCTATATAAGTGTGATACCTCGGTAGTTCTTGGCTAATCCGAGGTCACCTTTTTAGGGAAGGGGAGGATGCATCCCTTCATCCATACTGCTCCGACACTGCAACGCAGTCTATAATCAAAAAGACAGATGGATATATATATATATATATAATCATCCACAGACAGACTGTTTCGTTCTATCAGAACTCTTCAGTGTGGCTAGACACGCAGGACACTCGAAGCCGGGATCGAAACCCGTCCAACTTTACGATAGACTAAGAGCTTCAGACCACACGGCCACAAGCTGACAACGTTGGCTAAGGGAATTTTTAGGTATTTTATGTTTAGCAAACAGCAGCAGCAGCCTTTGTTTACATTTTTTGATACCCTATCGACTACCAGAGAGCTCAATTCTTTCGAAGAGCCTTGCATTACGCTAACGGTGGCCGTCAATTCCTTCGCCAGAGAGCTCAACCCCCATATATATATATATATATATATATATAAACCTAAGGTTTAGCTTTAATTCTATTAATTTCGACATGAACACATGTTTGCTATATCATCCGAGCCAGGAGTGCCCTGCCTGTTTACTTTTTTCTATCATTTTTTTTTTTTATTTATTGCTGTGATATTGTACTGATAGCAAATCTTGTGGCTGTTATGGTGAGTGGGGGTGACGATACGATTGCTGAGGGACATCGAATGGTATAGAGGGGTGTGGAGAATTGAGGTTAATACCTTTATAGCTTGCCGACAAATACGACTGTTAAAATTCATGCAA
>OY757905.1:125371547-125401547 GCA_963585895.1 Sepioteuthis lessoniana | reverse complement strand
GCAACGATAATTTGTATATTAGTTTTGATATAACTGGGTTCGATTAATAATTAATTGGTGTTATTGAGTTATTATATTATTGATTTTTCTCAAATGTTTTCAATGCAATACGATGTATAATTTTATACAGAAATCAATTAAAATAAAAATAAGTGTAATCTTCTAATATGCGTTCTTCTTTACTTTCGTTAGTCTTACTAATTTAATGTATTTTATTTTAGATAAAGGTAAATACTTACGCCTGTAAGGCGCATATTATTGCTAGTAATAATAATGTAACAAGCTCCTCATAACTATTACTCGTTATTCCAAATTGGTGTGACTAGTGACTAGTGAAGTAACAGACACTATCGACCTTGACCACGGTATTTAGATGGGGAGTGTAGAATATCCTGCGTGTCAAATTCGAGTTGCGCTTAATTACATTCTGGTACTCGGCGCCCGATTCACTTGATTGACAAAAGACTTAAATCCCTGACTTGAATGCCGAATATACGCTATTTACTTCAAACCTTTTTGTGAGCAAATGAACCGTCGAAAGAGACACGTTTCAATTACGTTCACAAAGTTGTCGGCAAGGTATACCAACTACTAATACCTGAACATCGGTCGATTTCAATTCAGCTAAATAGCACCTATAAACTACTCCTATGCCAAGGTTTTCAATGAGTGTACCGGCTTTTTACTGTTATTTCGACCTCCATACAAAAAATTGATTTTGCCAGAGAGTTTACAAAACCACCCGCTCGCTCCACCATCGGGGCTTGGAATACGCTGACTGTATGACCTGCAGTAGGTTAAGACCTCCCACTAAAAGAGGGTGTCCTTGGTATGACTCGAAATTACATCTGAGGGTGAGGCTTTAGTTGTTGAGCTCGGGGGAGTGTAAAGTACCCCTTCATAACCATTATTCCCAGGGTTTTCGGACTATTGTGTTTATCTTTATTCTTATTTCCACAACGTTTCGGCCGATATGTCCTCCGGCCTTCTTCAGGTGTTTGTCGAACTCGGGAACCTACACGGAACTTCGAACTACGTCCTTTATTGAATCCACGGGGGTCGACTGTTCTGATTCCATTAGCCATAACCGGGTAGAGGTGTTAAGTATTCCTGTATTGATACTTGCTTGCAGTCAGGATTGAATCTGCAACCTCCAGATGATTGTCTCCTTAGAAGCTTAGGGAACCAACGCCTATAACCGTTACGCTATATGTCCGACCATTATTCCCAGGTCCACTTTTACCCGGTGTGTTAGCACCTCTTAAGGTCCCAAATAGATCTTTGTGCAAATTATCTTATATTAGACAGGGATATTTAATATAATATAAGTGTATGCAAAAAAATTAAGGAATTTGTCAAAAAAATGTATTTATGCATAAACGTACAATGTATGCAATTTTAAAATCAAAACTGGCAAGTTGGAGGCGAGACGTTTCCATCACAAAATCTCGTAATTACAGATTTCTAGCATTTAGACCTTACAGAGTGTATCAGTCAGAAGTGAACGTATCAAAATTTGGCTGAATTCTCCGGACACAACCTATCGACAACAATCTATGTACAGGGTGAAACGATAAAATTGTCGTCTTAAAGAAAACAACACAACAGCTTTACTTTAAAACTTTTATTGAAAAAATCAATTCAGGTAACTTGATTATGTAGTAGAGCCGACATCTATTCAATGTAGCCGCCTTCAGCCTCAATCACCACCTCGATACGGATCCGGAACTGGGAGCATGCCTTTTCCACAACCGCCGGCGGGAGCTCGGTGAATACTCGGCGGATGGCGGCGATCAGGCTGGCTTTGGAGTTGTGGGAGGTCATGTTGGTGATGTTCTCGACGTATGACCAAATGAAGTAGTCCAGCGGGTTCAAATCGGGGGAGGAGGGGGCCTGACAGACTTAATTAACTCTTTGTCTTCTCAGTCAAGATCTGGCTTATCTGGCGCCTGTAGGACCTACACTTCAAGTCCTCCTTCACACATGCATTCACAGTTGTGTGTGAGACGCCTAAATCTCTGGCAATCTGCCGAATAGGCCGCTGGGGAGTTTCATCAATGATTGCCTGGACCTTTTCGATGAACTCCCTGGTCCGGGTCTTCCTGGTGGTGTCCTTCCGCTCCACCACCTCCAAAGGTCGTCCGATGCGTTGAGCTGTGCCCTCAAGCGTTGAACCGTCCGGGTTTGCATTTTGAGGATGCTGGCAATGGTCCTGTTGTCATAACTTGGATCGGTAGAGAGCATGATTTGTACAGCGGTGCATCTCCGATCTCGCTCGTTAAACATTGTGTCACTTTCAGACATGATAGAAGGTTCCTATCCATCTTGGGATTTGTACACAACTGGCCAACTAGTAGATCGTCTACAACAAAAAAGAAAATCGGTTTTCATTAAACTGAAATGGAATCATGTCGTCTTTTCTAGGGCGACAATTTTATCGTTCCACCCTGTAAATGTAATTTACTTACCAGATTTAGGTTTAACTCGGTTTATTGGTTTAACGGCATATCAACTCTTCATGAAATTATCTGATGTCAAAATTTGATTCATTTGTGTTTGAATATAAGTATGTAAAAGTAAAGTTGGCGACCGTAGTCGAGAGGACCCGAAGGCTCCCTTTTCAATAGCTACTACACCGATGTGTAGGGGAGGGTGCTACTCCTTTCCTTGGATTGCTCCACTTTACTCTTGATACGTTCCTTATAATGCTGATCGTTAAGCAAGTAGGTATCAAGTACCATTTTTAAAGTCTTTGGTATGACTCGACCTGGGATTGTACCCTGGTCTCCCGGACCGTTGGCGAATACTCTACCCACAAGGAAACATAACTATATTTTCAAGTTTCTATAGCACTTATTTGAATATAATAATTTGTTTGTTCACAGTGGGATGATATTAAGTATCCCTATATACTATTACTCATCATCATCATCATATCGTGCTGGCAGCACGGATATCCCTGACCCTCTCTCGCCACTCCTCCCTATCGTTCATCGCCCTAGGCAGGTCTTCAGGACAACAACCTGTATCCTCACATAGCTGCTGAATGTACGTTCGTGCTGGTCGTCCTGCTTTTGCGCGGCCATGTGCCCGTGGTGTAATGGTTATCGTCGTAGGAAAAGGACATGGCGACACGAGTTCAAAACCTGGACGAGACTGATTGCATTTCACATAGCACTAATACCCTTGGGAAAGGTATGAATCCAATTATTCTCCCTCCAGCTATGGGTAAATAGTAGGATAGACTAGGTTCTTCAGCCTTGGTGAGGCAACTAGTCTAGGAGAAGGAAAACTCTGAATTCAAACCTGTTAAACTCCGCTTAAAAATTGACCTTGTGTCATATCCTGCCCGAGCGGGGGGGTTGGTAAATAGGATGATGATCCATAGATGAAATTCTAACAGTTATTATCAATCCGAATCAATGTGGTCCTGAGAGTCAGAGTAACGAAGAGGTGTTACACCTTTACCAAACTTCAGGACGGGAGCCTCTCCATCAGATGCAGTTAAGTGTCCAATCCAGGACACGATTTCAAGCATTGCTTTCAAACACAAACAATTCTATACAACACTACTCATTCGTTAGCACACAATTAAATGGTTTCAAGTATTGCTATCTAATACAGATAATTCTATTTTATATTAATCATTTGTTTGCATTTAGTGAAATAGTTTTAAGTATAGAACATGATTATATAGTTCTTTTTGACCTATAGATGGGACTCAATTCGGTACTACCGCTCCGAGTGCTCCTAAGACTAATGGCAAACAACATTCCCACAGATCCAGGAATAGAGTCTTGCAATCAGATGATTTAGTGTCATATCGAGGATACCCGTTATTTGCGGGAGGGGTGTGTTACCTCTCTACATAGGTGCATAAGGCGTATCCTAAAACCCCAGCCGACATGGTGAATAATTCAGTAAGTTAACATGAATAATCTATATATTTAAATTTAAAACGAATAATTTTCAAAATAGATATATTTGACCTATAGATGGGACTTTAACAGGAACTATAATTGCTGGTCAGAGTGGACATGGTTGTAATGAAGGGGCTGTCCATACTCCCCAGAGCTCAATAGTTTTAGTTTCGTCATCGAATAAAATTTAGTCATTCTCAGGATATTACCCACCAGCGTATATAAGGTAAATTTCAAGAATATTTTACAGTTAAGTTTTGAGATAGGTCTAGGAATAATATATAAAAGTTATAATCTTTGAATTATCCTAGAGAAAGATTAAGGGATAATATATAAAAGTTATTATCTTTAAATTAACCTAAATAAAAATATAAAAACGTTTTGTGATAGGTCTAGGAATGATATATAAAAGTTATTATCTTTGAATTAACCTATATAAAGATATAAAAACGTTTTGTGATAGGACTAGGAATGATATATAAAAGTTATTATCTTTGAATTAACCTATATAAAAATATAAAAACGTTTTGTGATAGATCTAGAAATAATATATAAAAGTTATTATCTTTGAGAGAAAGATTAAGGGATAATATATAAAAGTTATTATCTTTGAATTAACGTATATAAAAATATTAAGTATGTTTACACGTAAAAAATACTTTTATATATAAATTATATAAGTGGTCAAATTAGCAATTTCTGTGTGTAAAAGTAAAATAGGGAATAATTTTGAAAACGCTTTTTTTAGTCTGATAAGCCAAATTTTTGAAAAAAAAAACAAAAAACAAACTAAAACACGATAAACGTACATTTTCTTTTTTTAAGTAGAGGAATTATATTGCGAATTGAATTACCATGACCAAAAAATCAAGCGAACATTTGCACACGACATACAGATACACTGGACAGCGGTTTTGACCGTATTAGTTCTCACCAGCAGCGTATATGGTGATCTCGCTCACTGGAGACCAAGCCAGTGACCACGGAATGCAGAGCTGAAACTCTACCAATTCACATCGCACACAAGTGACGTCAAATTAACTATTCATGGTAACTGCGTGGCCACAAACACGATAAATCTAAATTTTCATGATTACCTCTATTATTCAAGCACTTTTTTTTAAATTAAGATTCAGCCCAATATGAATGAACAAGAAAAGAAACGAAAAAAAATGTATGTTTTGCTTAACGCCGAAACCAAGCAAAGAAATTTCGGAAATAATTGGAGTTTTTTTATGGCCTCCATCAAGCCCAGACTTTAACCCCCTTGATTACGCTGAATGGGGCGTTTTAAGGAACAAAACAAATGCAACTTACCATCAAAATATTGGTTCACTCAAGACTGCTTTTCAGGAGGAATGAAATAAAATGTCTGAACAATTTATTTTGAAGGTATGTAAATTTTTTCGAAGGTGTGTTGATATAATAATTGAAAAATGGCAGCCATATTGAGTAAATTTACTGTTTTTTGTCTATATTCCTAATTTGTTGTTAACTGTTATTTTTTTAAAAATTAAAATGAGGATACAGGGTGTGGCCCTGAAGACCTACCAGAGGCGATGTACGATAGGGAGAAGTGGCGGGAGAGGGTTAGGGATATCCGTGCCTACGGTACGACATGATGATGATGATTATTATTATACTTGAATATTCCTAATTTTGCTTCCGCACCCTTTATGTCGACAGTTTCTTTTCACATTGCAACAAATTCAAATTCTCTTCTCTTTTTTAAACATTCATTGTTTTAAATATATTTTCACAGTTCTTTGTGCACCTATGTTCCCACCCAATCACCATGTTTTTTTTTCTAACACTGTTAGAAAAAGCAAACAGAAAAACCTTTCAATGTTCGCATGGGCTGACAACATAAAAGAAGACTTACAATCTTTTCAGTGGAACAAAATATTTCATTAGATTGTAAATAATAAATAACACTCAATGAACTTGCTCGATATTTGAATAAACAATACGTAAATGATTTTTCTTCATATACAAAAGCATTAAAATTGACCACATCTTTTTGTGACTTGTTTTCTCACTAGTTCCTGTTTATATATATATATATATATATATATATATATATACGCGTATGAAATCGTATACAAGTCTACCTTCCAATCGCGCTATCACGTAAACTTTTGGACTAATACCCTTGTGAAAGTTATCAACCACTTATTTCTCATTGTTATGGGTTGAATTTTATCACTGCTGCTTTTTTTTATAAATCTTGTTTTCGCTTTAAATAACACAAGAAGGTTGATATCCCATTAATCAAAGAAGCCAAACCAAACAAGTCGACTTCAAGTATATTTCGAGCCTTAACTTTGCTCAAAGGGATTGTTGATTTACTGTCATCTAAATTACAATAGGACTCCCTCTGTCTGTCACTCTCTCTCTCTCTTCTTTTTTCTCTCTTTCTCTCTCTCTCTCTCTATATATATATATATATGTACACATATATATAGATATATATGCACAGTCGCCAGTTTAAGAAACAGTCATTTTAAACTTCATCATCATCATCATCATATCGCGCTGGTAGCACGGATATCCCTGACCCTCTCTCGCCACTCCTCCCTATCGTTCATCACCCTAGGTAGGTCTTCTGGACAACATCCTGTATCCTCACATAGCTGCTGAATGTATGTTCGTGCTGGTCGTCTTGCTTTTGCACGGCCATGTGTGGGGGTCCATAAGAGTACATCTCTTATGAGTTCGTCCCTGCTTCTCCAGCAGTGTCCTGCATGTCTGGCTCGTCTAACTTGAATAGTTTTCGTGATAGGGGGCAGGTGGCCGTACAGTTGGTGTCTTGTGGGGTGTTGCCGCCAGGACTTGTTTAAGATTGCACGTAGCATTCTTGTGTAATTGCCGTCTAGCTTCTTCTCCAGCCGTTTTGTTAGCGTCCATGTAGTGCAGCCATATAGCAGTATCGATGTGATCGCTGCCTGGAAGAAACTGCGTTTCATTTTATCGGTTAGGTCTGATTTCCAAATAATCGATAACCTATTGATAGCTGTCCATGCTTTCGCTAACCTCGTTTCGATGTCCTTTTCGGTTTATTCGACAAGTTAGCGTTGTCATTTCGTCATATAATTCAAATTAACATCATTGAATTTTTAACTTATTATTAAAGTTTTACGTACAGACGCTCAAGAAATCCAAGAACTGAAGCCTCTCCAGCCAAAGTCTCACTCTCCGAAAAATTGAGTCACATAGAAAAGACAACTCCAGTCAGATACCTCATTTGTCTATGTCTCGAATACAATAAAGAGCAACACAATATATATATATATATATATATATATATATAAATGTAAATGTTTGTTACTAACCGATAATCTCCAGTTTTATACCACTAATTGGTTTGAAATTTTCAGAGAGTATTTTATTCGAATTCAGGAGTGTTTTTATATACTTATTATCCAAAAATATTACAATAATTAAAAAAAATATTTTTAATAAGTCGTTTTTCTCCGAGAAAAGCCGAGCGCGAGTGATAAAGGAAGGAACTATATAATCTCCCTTACTTTCAGCGAAAGTTTAGTTGTTTAGTTGACTGGTTAAACGCCATTATAGCCGTGACTACCTCTAACACCAGTTCTTAGTTGAATAAAGCTTATCTTGAAGCTTATCTGACTTCTTCAATTAATTGCTAGCTCTACATATCTCTTATTACAGTCACTTTTCTTTCTTTTTTGGTTGACTTAAACAGAGACACTAAACATTAAACAATATTTCGTTGGTTCAGTAGTAATTTTTTTTATTCTAACGAATTGTTTACAAAATATTTTATATTTTTTCAATATTCATTTTTTGGTTTAACTTCAACGAAAGACATCCATTAAAAAGTTTTCTTTCTTAAACCATATTTCGTTGGTTCAGTATTAACGAATTGTTTACTAAATATTTTATTTTCTTATTTCAATATGACAATTTTTTTCTTTTAAACCTCAACGAAAGACATTTTTTAATAAGTTTTCTTTCGTTTATTATTATCGATAAGACACTAAACTTTAAACCATATTTCGTCAGTTCAGTAGTAACGAACTATTTACTAAATATTTTCTTTTCTTTTTCTTTTTAACTTCAACGAAAGACATTCCTTAAAAAGTTTTCTTTCGTTAATAAACTTTAAACCATATTTCGTTGGTTCAGTAGTAAGTAAATTTCTTTTTATTCTAAAAACTTATTCTTAAATTTTTTCTTCACTATTGATATCCCATTTATTTTGTTGTTTATAAATATTTTATGGTGTGCCAATTATCATGTTGCGAAATATTAACCAGTCCAAGCTAAAACTGCTGTTGGAAGGCTCTCGTGGTTATGATGCTTAAAACCCCGAAACCATGCCTGACCCCAGAGTCCTCTTCTGATGAACCTGTTTTTTGTTTTGTTTTGTTTTGTTTTGCATTATTTCTTTATTTTTTGACTTAGTATGAAATATTATACATCTCTTTTATCAAGAAATGAAATAAACCTAGAGGGGTTGATATGCCGTTAAAATCAACCAATCAAATACTTCTATGAAACAGAGTTGAGGTATGAACTTTTTGTATTATTACAAAATGGAAAACATCTAAACGATCTGATAAAGATAAACTTCGTTAATAGAGTGAGTTAAGTTTTTATTTGGTTTGGTTCGGTTTGATCTGATTTCTTTGTTTAATGGCATAGGTTATTTAATGCCAAAGCTATTCTTGTAGAAGAACAGTAGGAAAAATATTTAACTGATCGTTGGAGAAATAAAAGGGCTCATGTATTTGTTAAAAATACTAGTCCGAAATGGAATGTAATATCACGACTGGAGTTCGAACTCGCTTACTATGATGCCGTAGTTCAGCACATTAGCCACAACGCTACAGGGACTTCCCTTCATTCTCAATGGCAAATCCGCGACAGTCGAAGCTTCGTAAATATCTATTATTTGGATGATTGGCCTGCACCTTTAGAGCGATGATTGAATTTTATTTCCTTCCCTGATGAACATTGGTTCTGTTTCATAGCCAGATATGAATATATGAAAAAGACATATTCATACCGGTACGCAAAACGTTCATAATGTCTATAACGCACATATATAACATATATATAACATCGGAATCCCGAAACACGAAAAACACTTGCGACTTCTTAGTTCAGGTACGAAACTTTTTATTACCTTTGAGTTAAAAGGTTTTCGACATAAAGAAGAGAGAGGCACAATCTTTCTCTGCTGTCAGCGCGGCGCCCGTAGCGCACAAATTTGTCTGGCTACGACGAGCCCCAAAAGTCAACCGTCTTCCTCCCAGGCAGGAACTCAACTTAACTGACTTTTCTCAAATCTCAGCCCACGCTTCCGGTGCGTAACGTCACTCACATCCCTGGTCATATCCTCTATCTGGGATTTTTATTGTGACGTCTCTGAATGACACATCCGCTCCGCGCGCGCGTCAACACCTGCACTCATGTTTGCACTTAACTAACCCATGCACTGAGCCGAAAGGTTCTCAGCCTAACTAAACCCAAAGGCAAGATATATAAAACGAAATCTCTCGGCCATTATGTTACAGTTCCATCTGGTGAGTGTGCCTTATTTTTTGAGTCGGTCTTTGTTTATTCATTGATACAGTATTCATTTATTTATTCATTTATTTATTTGTATTGCGGTTAAAGGGAATGATACAGAAAGTGGACACTTTAGGCTGATGTTCAATCAACATTCCTCCTTATCAGAGCGCCTTAGGCACCACGCAATGGGCCCAATCCTTACTCTCAGTAGATAATGGGTACAGGTGCTGCCTAAAGGAATTGCTTCCCGAAACTGAACTGATTCGAATTTGTTATACAAAGTGAATGTGAATGTGTCTATAGTTTTAATATGCGTGCGTATAGGAACTAATATATGTGCGTAAACGTCGAAGTCTTTTAATTGTTAGTGTGTGTGTGTGTGTGTGTGTGTGTGTGTGTGTGTGTGTGTGTGTGTTAGAGAGAGAATATGTGTGAGAGAGAGAATGTTTGTGTGTGTGTGTGTGTGTGAGAGAGAGAGAGAGACAGAGAGAGAGAGAGACAGAGAGAGATCTGTTTGATGGTTGAATTATGTTATTCATCACTGTTTTCGAATCCAAGATTTTCTATACAAAAATTCTCATAGTAAATTGGGTTTCCTCTCGTAAAACACTGACGACTATTTTCTATGTTTTGGCATTGTCCCATGTTGCTCTTAACTAAGAAATTGATAAGGAAACGTCTGTCTGTCCTCATCAAACCGTTCAATCGTTTTCAAGTCCTGTATAAGATGACTAAACGGTATGATGTTCAGGCACCAAATTTGATATGAACACTTTTTAGATCCAGGGAATTTTGCAACTTAAGATTATTGTTCATCGTAGAGAAAGGGTGTAAGAAGCAATAAGCAATAATCGGGAAAACATATTGCTGCAAAACCCAACTAATTTCACATAATTTAAATTTCTAAACTTCAAATAAAAAACAAAATTTTCATAATTAAAATACTTTGCAACATTTGATTAAGCAAAACACATTTTGAGATTATCTAAAAAAAAAACAACAAAAAAAAAACACATATCCGAGATAAGTCGACGCGAAAACAAATATCTTCTATCCCGATTCGACCCAAACACTTAACCAAACCATAAACTAAATTCCTTCGCATTTCTAAGCCCAATAATTATTTTCATATGCCGTCTATGTTCACATTATCCATTAAAAATGTTCTCCTTGTCCCTTCACCATATCCCACCTGTTTCTCCAACATCTTTCTTATTGCCACATCATCCATCAGCCATTACCGACACCATACTAATTTTATAACAGAACCACCGACCGTAAGTACCAATTTTCCCACTATATCAAATTATGAGCACCTGTAAGTATTGTCAGTAAATGTAAATAATATTTTGGTATTGTCAATAATTATAAGCACTATTTTCTCACATTATCGCATAATGAGCACCCATCAGTAATGTCAAAGACGATGATGATCTTAATTGTTACATTTATTATTATTATTATTGCAAAAGCAACCCAAAACCTAACATAATTGTTATTACTTGTCCATAAATACTATATACTACATAACTTTTAACAACATAATCATTATATATCTATGAGTCAAACCGAATATATATATATATATATATATATATATATATATATATATATATATATATATATATAAAAGTAACGTGATTATTTTAATCTTAATCATCATCATTACTCAACAAAATTCACTGCAAAACAGACATTTCATATTCACATCAAATAAACCTTTAGCTACCATAAAGTTAGGTAGGATTAAAGAAAAAGAAATCATTCTGATTGCAACAATCCATTTCCCACCCCTCCTCACCCTCTATTCCCTTCTCACACTCCCTTCCTTCGTCTCGCCCCTTCCCAACGACAGACAGTAGAAATATGTGTATATATGTAAACATGAATTCCTTTATATACGCAAACATACGTATATATGTACACGCGAGCAACAGAACATACACAGACATTCTAACGTTCAATAACACACAAATAACCCACACACACACACTTTTCGAACAAAATTATATATATATATATATATATATATATATTATTGTTGTTGATCCAATAAGAGAAAAGTAAATATTTTTCAAATGAAAAGGTTCGCAAATGTTTTCAAATTTATAACACACAAATTTATAACACACAAATTTATAACACAGAAACAACCCCCCCTTTTTGAACAAAATTATATATATATATATATATCATCATCATCATCATTATCATGTCGTGCTGGAAGCACGGATATCCCTGACTCTCTCTCTCGCCACTTTTCCCTGTCGTTCATCACTTCAGGGAGGTCTTCTGGACAACATCCTGTATCCTCACATAGTTGCTGAATGTATGTTCGTGCTGGACGTCCTGCTTTTGCACGGCCATGTGTGGGGGTCCATAAGAGTACATCACTTATGAGTTCGTCCCTGCTTCTCCAGCAGTGTCCTGCATGTCTGGTTCGTCTAACTTGAATAGTTTTCGTGATAGGAGGCAGGTGGCCGTACAGTTGGTGTTTTGTGGGGTTGTTTATCCAATAAGAGAAAAGTAAATATTTTTTTAATGAAAATGTTCGCAAATGATTTCAAATTTGATATTAAGTTTTTTTATTATTTCATATACGTGTGCTCTACACGTGTTTTGGACGTCATGTCTTCTTCAGGAGTTTTTGAATGGTTAAGTCAAAATTCGGATGTTCTTTTTATAGTAAAGATTATTTTGATAGGATTTGATTGTTTTTAATTCCAGGATTTGTGTCTGTGAATGTCTCTTTGGAATTTAATGTTCGTGAAAACCTCTGGTCTATGTTCTTTATGTATGAAAGTAAATGTACTCTCTCAAGATAGGAGTATTTTTGACTCTGTATCTATGTGTATACGTGTTTTTGTCTTTGTGTGTGTGAGTTCATTTCAGTAGTACAAATTATAGGTTCGATTCTTGTCTAAGAAGTGTATGAGTATAAATATTGTATTATTTACTGTTCAGAAACATGACAAATTTGTTTACTCTAAAACGCCCACCCTTGTCAATGTACACACATCCGTATCGAAAAGCCACACCTTAATATCAACGCTCAATAGCAATAAAGCCAGTTTGTTTAAGACGTAGATTTGATTCAATTCCTTTAGAGGGTGCCAATACGTGCCCACTTAGAGGACCTCCCACGGAGACTTGGGCCAAATCGTAAAGAAATATTTTCTATTTTTTATTCTTTGTTCATTTGTAGTTTAACTTTCACTCCCAGTTTTACTTTCAGTGTTTCTTTTGTCATTTGTGCTCAAAAAGACGGAATCCGATTTATAGCACAGTTTCTTTGTCATATATATATATATATATATATATATATATATATATATCTTTGATGTAATGATCGCTTTCCCCTTAGCAACCTGACCATTAGTTTCACAATTTATTTCCCGCCTTTTTTTGTCTTTCTATCTGTATACATAAATACAAATTTCTCTGTTCATGCTAACATCAAAACAGCCTACATCATGCTAAATCGTTAGTATGGATGATCGACGTGCATTATATGTACAAACAAATGGTGTTCATCACAGTTATTGTATTCCTAATTTCCATTGTGACTTTCAAAAGCAGGTTTTAATAAATATATAAGCAATCGTTCATATTGAGTTTATCTGTTATATAGTTTATAACTTATATAAGAAAGTTGTTTTTTTAATGAATTGATGAACATAACAAATGCTAGAATCTTCTCAGCTGTCATCTCATCTGTATCTTGTTAATTTAACAGAGTTTTTTTTAAATTTATTTTTGGTTTTGTTTGGTTTTATGACATATCAAAGATTGTTGGTCACCTAATACCAAATCCTGTTTACACACACACACACACACACACACACACACACATATATATATATATATATATATATATGATTTGTAAACATGTTTTGTAAATAACATTCTTAAACGAACCTGAGTTCTTTTTGGCACACAGTTAAATGGTTTCAAGTATTGCTATATAACAGTCACGATTTAACATCAGTCATTTGTTTGCACGTATAGTTTGTTTTGTTTGACTCATAGATAGGTCCTTATCAGGTGCCACCACTCCGGATCAGAGTAGACCTAGGTGCAATGACAATGAAGATGTATTCCACGTTCCCCAAATATCCCCGGCTAGAGCCTCGCCATCAGATTGTTTAATTTCATATCCAGGACACTCGTAGCAGGTGGGTCTTACCCCTGTGCAGAAATGCAGTCGGTGTATTTTTTTTTTTTTTTGCTTTGTTTTATCGTAACATTATCGGAACAATTTTTCAGTTTCAGTTTCTTTGTTCAATGGCATATCAACCTTCATGGGTTATTTAATGTCATTTTGTTCTTTTCTTTCTCTTTCTTAAATAATCAATATTCACTCCTTTTTGAAATTTAGAGCTCTTCTCATTGTAACAATATCCAATTGGGAACGAGTCTACGCGATGTAATGGCTAATGAGCACGACTGCGGCATCGAAGGAAGTGAGTCCAAACTTCAATTGCGCTATTACGTTCACTTTCAGACTTGGGAAAGGTATGAACCACCTTATCCCCAGCTAAAAAGTTCCACTAAAGTCCTTCAACAAAGATGGCTTTAGCATTGAATAAACCACGAAAGTTGATATGCCATTAAACAAAGAAACCACACCCTATTATTTTTGTATGTTTTCTCTATCACCTTTGACTTTGGCATCATATACATATATATATATACATATATATATATATATATATAGAGAGAGAGAGAGAGAGAGTTTATGTGAATTATCAGAATTAGATAAGCTTGAATTAGTTAAAGGTGCGACGGTAGGTGGATTCTACAAACATTTATACCTGTCTATATTTTTTATATAAGGTATTATATACATTATTTACGATTTTTGGACTATTGTCCTCATCTTTGTCGCCATGTTTATCACAACGTTTCGGCCATTGTAAGCTCCGGCCTTCTTCAGGCAGTTGGAATGTCGGACTTCACCCTTTATTTCGCTTACCGGGGTAGATTGTTCTAGTTCCACGAGCTATGTTTAATGGATGTCAGTTATCAGTTATCTCCGGTTAATTTCCCCTCTGAATGTTCTCCACTGCCTTCACCGGGTATTGAACTCAAACTCCTTGGGTATGTCACTGGATCTAACCAAAGCCCTTATTCACTGTGTAGTGTGTCCTTGAAGATAAACATGGCGACAAATATGAGGACAATAGTCTGAAAAATGTAAATAAAACATTTATACATTTCACGTGAGAAAAAGACCTGAATATAAAATGATATAAACATAAAATGATATGAACAGATCAAAATAGAAAACATAGACACAGCAGAACCTAAAGCGAAAACGTATAAAAATCGAATTAATATTGGCTCAGAAGGATTAGAAGATATACCAGATTGGGAGAGAAGATTCATCTGTTAAGAATTATGCAAACAATTAGACAAGAGTGTATGGCCTATTATTAATGCCGATCTCAAACAATACGACAGTTACAAGAGATGAGATTGTCAGTGGTAAAACGTTGGGCTTGACGGATTCTAATTATAAGCATGACTGGGCAGGAAAGAGGATCTGTTGGGAATTATGCAAAATATTAGGATCAGACCATGAAAAATTATCGTATATTCGTAAGCAAAAAGCAGTTATATCAGAAAAGGCATAAGATTCTCTGGAATATTAAAACAGATCTCCTTAAAACGGATTCTTTAAACTGGATCTCTGAAAACCGCCCCCCCCTAAAACGGATTCTTTAAATTAGATATCTTAAAACGTGCCCCTTTGAAATAGATTACTTAAATTGGATCGCTTACAATGTGTACCTTTAGAATAAATTATTTACATTGATCTCCAAAAACAGGTCAATTAAAACGCATTCTTTGAATTGAATTTCCTAAAACCGGCCCCACTTTAAACAGATTCTTTAAATTGGATCTCTTAAAGCCGACCCCCCCCTCAAAACAGATTTCTTTACATTGGATCTTTTAAAATGTGTCCCTTTAAAGTAGATTTTTTAAATTTATCGCCAAAAACAGGTCCCTTAAAACGCATTCTTTGAATTGGATTTCCTAAAACCGGCCCACCTTAAAACGGATTCTTTGAATTGGATTTCCTAAAACCGGCCCACCTTAAAACGGATTCTTTAAATTGGATTTCCTAAAACCGGCCCACCTTAAAACGGATTCTTTAAATTGGATTTCCTAAAACCGGCCCACCTTAAAACGGATTCTTTAAATTGGATCTCTTAAAACCGGCCCACCTTAAAACGGATTCTTTAAATTGGATCTCTTAAAACAGGACCCCTTAAAGTGGATTCCTTAATCTATACCAGAAGATTAGATCTTATCTGTTTAATCAAGGAGGGAAAAATGGTCATTTATAGATGATACTATTTCAAAAGACAATAAAGCAAAACTGAAATAAGATGAAAAGTAAGAGTAATAATAAGAATTTGCTCGTATAATTACAAGATTATGGAATTTGAAAACGATGCAGTATAACAGCTTAATTTCATCTAAAAAGGTTGTCATCACATACAGCAGGTGTAATGAGGTGGAAATTATCCCGATGTCGTCGAGGGCAGAGTAAGGAAGTACAAGTGTCAAGGAAAAATACCCGTTGAGGAAATGTACGGTAAACAAAATATCCATCAAAGATAAGGATCAGCTCTTATGTGCTAGGAAGAGGCAATCACGTATCCCAGACAGGTTTTGCAAAGTTATGTTGTAAAATTGTTGAAACGACTCTCTGGGTTTTTCGATTGTTTTTTTGTTTTTTGTTTTTTGTTTTTGTTTTTTGTGGTTTCTTTTTTCTACAACGAGACGATCACCCATCACTAAAAGATGATTCCGCTTCACTAAAAGATGATCACCCGTCACTAAAAGACGATCCCCCAACACCAAAAGACGATCACCCATCACTACAAGACGATCACCCATCACAAAATGATGATCACCCATCACTAAAATACGATCACCCATCTCTAAAAGATGATCACCCATCACTAAAAGACGATCATCCTAGTTCGATAGTAGACAACATAACAAAAACGGCTCGACCTATCATTCGCGAAATGCTCGAAACAACCCCAAAGGGTTTCGCAAACTAAATTCCAGGAGATTATAACGATCAAAACGATGACAGTCATATTGATTACTGATATGGCATATCAACCATTGTAGGTCATTTAATGCCAAATCCATTTTTATTCATATAAACAGTTTTATTTCAAACAATTTTTAAAAATAAGAATACAGTTTAAATGTAACAAAAAAGTTCTATTTCAAACAATTCAGTTTAGCATAAATACACAGGTTAAATGTCGAAAACAGTTCTATTTCAAACAATTCAATTTAGCATAAGCACAGTTTTTTGTTTACACACAGTTAAATATAAAAACAGCTATATTTCAAATAAGCATAATTATACTGTTTACTTCTATCTAACCCATAGATAGGACCCTCTCCGGTGCCACCACTTCGGACCAGAGTGGACCTGGAAGCGATGGCAATAAAGCAGTACTCTGCATTCCCCAAAGCTCCAGCATTACTGGAACCTCACCATCAGACTGTTTAGTGTCCTATCCAGTATATTCGCTGAAGAAGTCTTAACCCTCAGCAGAGATGCATTTGGTGTATTCTGCAGTCGACTGGGCTAGAATACTGAGAAGAGTGCTTATATATTGAGAGGTGTTGCTGCTACTTGATCCCAGCGAAAGCCACTGGTCTGAAAATTAATTGACTATAAATAATAATAATAATAATAATAATAATAATAATAATAATTCAAGTAAAGTTTGACAACAACAGTTTCGTATTTAGTTGAAAAAAATTGCTCATAAATAAAGCCAAAAACTCTAGTGATGATACTTGTAAAGGTGCATTCTATCGTTTCTTCAAGTGATTGATTTTCCAGAGGTACAATTTTAAATCAAGTAATCAACTGCTGGGAAATCTTCTTGCTAACGGATGGAACATGAAGTAACATTTTCTTTTGCTTTTTCTTTATATATATATATATATATATATATATATATATATATATATGTATATATATACATATACATATATATATATATACATATATATATATATATATATATATATATATATATATATAACTTCTATCGAAGTGAATTTAGCCATGTTCCATTTCTTTCTTTTTCGACAACATTTATAATCAAGACTAGAAGCCGGGCATACCAGTGAAAAAAAAGATAGAATCTATGTTCCACTTCAAAAATGTACCACGATAAAAAATAAAATAAAATAAATAAAATGATAATAATAAAACCTGATATTCCCTATTTTCAACTTTTTTTCGTCATTAATAAAAATGAGGCAGTTTTTGTCTTATCTTACGAAATAAGTTTGTCGTTATCAGTTGGACTTGTTCAATTTTACCAATAATAAAACCAAGAATCTGTTGCCGGGAATCAAGGGACAACAAACTCTCACAATCCTTTCCAGCTTCTCTTCTTGAGCCAATCTTATTGCATTCTGTATCTATGGAAACCACAAAGACTAGAGGGGGTCCCCACGGAATATTGGCAAATGAGCTGGACTGCGACAGCTTAGTAAGCTTGGTCGAATGCCAGTCGCTCTATTACATTCACTTTCAGGCTGACGTCCTTTGAGCAAGGTATGTAGCTCCTTATCTCTCCTGTTATGGGTTACATAGTACAACTACTTCTACGATGATTGCTTTGGCATTAAATAACTCGCGAAGGTTGATCCTATTTACCCAACCCCTCCGCTCGGGCAGGATATGACACAAGGTCAATTTTTAAGCGGAGTTTAACAGGTTTTGAATTCAGAGTTTTCCTTCTCGCCTCACCAAGGCTGAAGAACCTAGTCTGTCCTACTATTTACCCATAGCTGGAGGGAGAATAATTGGATTCATACCTTTCCCAAGGGTATTAGTGCTATGTGAAATGCAATCAGTCAGGTCCAGGATTTGAATTGTGTCGCTGTGTCCAATTCCTACGACGATAACCATTACACCACGGGCACCTCGCGAAGGTTGATATGCCATTAAGTAAAGAAACTAAAACCGAACCAAACCACAACCGTCATGGGTTATTTAATGCCAAAACCATCCTTGCAGGAGGATAGACGTGGTATTATTTAATTTATTTCATGCATTTCTCAAGGGTATTAGTTCGAAAGTGATTATGATAACACAACCGGAAGTTGAACTTGTTGACTACACCGTCGCAGTCGATCACTTTAGACATTACACCACGGGGACTTCTCCAAGCCAAATGGCTCCGGTACATAAATGGGCACTTCCTTTTTGTCACTCACTTGATATATGATTACTACGCAAAGAGTACAATATTTTACTGAGAGTTGTATTTTTTAAATAGAATTATTTGATGATAAATTCGGTGAGGCTAAGCGGATGTATATATGATATAAAGAGGTTAACTTACCAAGATAGTTCACAAATTGAATTTATATTGAAGTTATCTAAGAAATAAACTTAGTTTGGAATAGGTTAATACTAAAATACTTCAATATCCTTGCCGATTTCAAAATTGCTGTAAGCTAGTCTGTTTCATTTCTATTTTAGAGTTTTTAATTCCTCATAGATTTTTTGTTATTCCTCATACATTTTTACGAAGATCTTTATGAATGTATTCTACGTTTACTTACCACTTCATATTATCGTATTTGTTTTATAAGTTAACATACGAGCAGCAAATATTTAACCTGATTCAATATTTGCATTTTCTTTCACTTTCCATCAAGTCTTCTTTGTATTTACAGACACAAAACCTGGTTTGGTTTGGTTTGGTTTTATGGCATATCAACCATTGTAGGTTATTTAATGCCAAATCCCCTTTATACATATATATTAAATATATATGATTTCATTTGGTTTGGTTTTATGGCATATCAACCATTGTAAGTTATTTAATGCCAAATCCATTTTATACATATATATTGAATATATATGATTTGGTTTGGTTTGGTTTAGTTTTATGGCATATCAACCATTGTAGGTTATTTAACGCCAAATCCTCTTTATACATATATATTAAATATAAATGATTTCATTTGGTTGGGTTTTATGGCATATCAACCATTGTAAGTTATTTAATGCCAAATCCCCTTTATACATGTATATCAAATATATATGATTTCATTTGGTTTGGTTTTATGGCATATCAACCATTGTAAGTTATTTAATGCCAAATCCATTTTTATACAGATAAACATTTAGATTCCAAACCATTCAGTTTAGTTAAGTACTCAGTTTAAATGTCCAAACCAGTTCTATTTCAAACAATTCAGTTTTGTATAAGCAGATAGTTTAGTTTTATTTGACCCATAGATAGGACCCTAACGGGTGCTACCACTTCAGGCCAGGGTAGACCTGGGAATGATGGCAATAAAATGGTACCCCGCATTCCCCAAATCATTACTAGAGCCTCACCATCAGATTTTTTTAGTGTCATAAATAGAACACTCATTGGAGGCGGGTCTTACCCCACTGCAGAGAAGCAATCAGTGTATTCTACTGCCCCAGCCGACTGTACCCACAAAAACTGGATTTTTTACTTTTACAGTTACTATTAATCTTAGTAACTTCCAGTTCCCGTTGCTATATCGACTTGTTACTCGCAGTATTGAACACAGTTGCTATTAGTTTAGTTTTTTTTATTTAATGGCACATCAACCATTATGGGTTATTTAATGCCCTAGTCATTCTTGTAGAAGGACAGCAGTGGTATTTATTTTACTCATAACTGAGGGATTAGGAGGCGTTTATACCTTTCCCTAGGTTATTAGTTAGAAAGTGAACATAATAGTGCGACTGGAGTTCGAACTCGTTGACTACGCGGTCGCAGTATAGCACGTTAGCCAATGCGCCACAGCGACTTCTCACAGAGGCGTAATGGTTAGCAAGCTAGACTAGCAAACCTACACGAGTGAGTTCGAGTCTCATTGGGTGCCCCATTCATATGGCTTTGTGCCACATCTAAGCAAAAAGCTTAGTAAATTACCACAGCGACTTCTCCCATCCAAATGGCTCCTGTACATTAATGTGTCAGTATGTGAATACAAGTTTGGTTTAATGAAATACATTATTAATAATGCCGGTGTATTAGTTAATGTCGTCATACTGAAAACACTGGTTCCTTCAGATCCCCAATGATTAGCAATTTTGATTGTTAATACCCTTGGGAAGGACATGAATCCATGTTTTCCTCAACCATGTTAGTTATAAATAGTAGGGCAAGTAATGTTCTTTAGCTTTGATTAGGCTACTAATTTAGGAGAAGAAAAATTCTGAAATCAAATTATCTTTACTCCACTTAAAAATTTCACTTTGTGTCACATCCTGCCCGTATCAGAGGGGATATATATATATATATATATATATATATATATATATATATATATATATATATATATATTTCATTAAGAAAAAACAACGAAACCAATCACAAAGGATTATAAATTTTTTTTCTTAATGAAATTATTGCTTTGTATAATTGGTACATTGAGCTCTTTACCAGGAAGATTTAAATATTCATTCACGAATAATTTCTTGTCCTGATGGAATTACTCCTAACTCCGGTTTAACTGGACTAAGTATTCTATATATATATATATATATATATATATATATATATATATATATATATAAGCAATTTAAGACTAGTGTGCCAGAATAAAAATGCTTATGGAATAACAATAAGGATTTGATTAATATAAGAAAGCTAATAGCAAAAGTGCTATAACATTCACTTTCAGGCCAATGCCCTCAAAAACTTCATTTTTATCTTCCAAGCTATATACTGTTTTACTAGAAGGACCGAATCAGTATTAAATTACCCACGAAGGTTGCATTTGGTTGCAACTTGTCTATTTTGACTTTGATACAAATCGTTCTAATAAACATATTTTGTTTTTGCTCCTTTGTTGTTGTTGGTCGTTTTTTTTTTTTTGTCCTTCATTGTTTATTTAATAACGGTGTTATTAGAGGCTATCGTAAAGGCCATTGTGTTGGACTACGTCAGAGATGTAAGGGGATTCAAACTCCAGTATAGTATAACATTCACTTTCGGACTAATATCCTTGGAAAATGAATGAATCCCATTAGCCCTCCAGCTATGGGTTAAATTGTACCGCAATTGTTAATCTAAAAGGATAGCTTTAGCATTAAATAACCCTTAAAGGTTGATATCCAATTTGACAAACAAGCTATTCGCTACTTTATTATATCTTGTCTATTTTTACTTTGAAATAATTCGTTCTTATAAACGTATTTATAATTAATAAACTGCATTTTTTAAGGCTATTCGTTGTCTATCTATTTCATAAGCAATCCGACGTTTTTTGTTTTGTTTTTCTCTTTTCTTTGTTCTACTGTCTCTAACTTCAGCTAGGATAAGTGTGTAATATCTGTGCACTTTAAATTGGATCAAAGTGCCGCTTCTCTGCGTTTCTCCTCCGTATCAAAGCGTAAGTCTCAACCAATTGGATAACGATTCAAAAGTAGTATTTCTTTCTCCTTGTTTGCTTAGACATTCCTCTTTCTTTCTTTCTTTCTTTCTTTCACAACTGGTCACAAATCAAGTTAGCATAGTACACCTCTTTTTGGCATCAAGTTAAATATTTTCAAGTGTTGGTATATAAAAGTCACAATTTAACATCAACCATTTGTTTGCTTACACAGTTCATTCTCTTTGACCCATTGATAGGACCCTATCGGGTGCAACCAGTCTGAGTCAGAGTGGATCTGGGAGCAATGACAATGAGGGGGTACTTCACATTCTCCAAAATCTCCAAAGCCGGAACCTCGCCATCAGATTGCTTAATATCATGTCCAGGACACTCGTTGGGGAGGGTCTTACCCCTTTGCAGGGATGCAGTCGATGTATTTTACTGCTATATCCGACTGGGTTATTTCAATTGCAGAGAACTGAGGTGATTTGCTGCAATTTGGATTTCAATGAAAGTCACCAGGTATGACTGACATGAAAAATTAAAGAAGAAGAAGAAGAAGAAGAAGAAGAAGAAGAAGAAGAAGAAGAAGAAGAAGAATACACGTCGTAGCAAAATTCAGATCAGAGAATCGAGTAATTTTAATTTCTTTGGAGTATCTTTAAACAATCTTTTGATTCATCTCATTTCCGTTGTTGTGAAGGGATTCGTTTGAGTCTCAAAAGATTTTATTTATTAAAAATCATAATTTAAGTTCGTGTTCTGATTTTAATTTACTCTTTTATCATATTTATTATTATTATTATTATTATTATTATTATTATTATTATTATTATTATTATTATTATTATTATTTACCTTCTTTTTTTATTTTTAATTTTCATTTCTGAATCAAGATATCTATAATTCAATGGAGAAGAGTTCGATGAAAATGGTCAAAAAGAAAGAAAGAAAGAAAGAAGGAAAGAAAGAAAGAAAGAAAGAAAGGGAAATGTGCTGGCAAACCAAACAAAAAGAAAGAAAGAAAGAAAGAAAGAAAGAAAGAAAGAAAGAAAGAAAGAAAGAAAGAAAGAAAATCAGAAATTTACTAAAAGGAAAGAGAAAGGAAGAAATATTGTTCTCGAAAGAAAAAAAGGAAAGGAAAGGAAAAAGGTAATTAGAAAGAGTGGAAAGAAAGTAAGAAAGAAAATAAAAGGAAATAAAAGGAATTTAGAAAGAAGAGAGAGGGGCAAAGAAGAAATATATCAGAAAAAGAAAGAAAGAAAGAAAGAGGAATGTCTAAGAAAACAAAATGAAAAGAAAGAGAGAAAGAAAGAAAGAAAGAAAGAAAGAAAGAAAAATGAGTTCAAATTGGTTTATGAAAGGAAAACAAATTCTTTTTATACAAAAGATAAGTCTAAATCCTAGCAACAATATTTATTATCTATTCATATCCGCTGTGCCAGGTTCTAAAGGTCTTTCTGATATCGGAAATTCAATGAAATAAATGGGCAAAATACTTTTCTTAAATTAAATAATACAAGAAACTTTTCCGTTTCATATAAGCGTAGTTGTTATATTCACAATAACTTTGATGACGTTGGACTTAGCTTTTTTTTTCTTATATTTTTCCATTTCGTTCTTACTGATAATCAGTATGTCTTTTTTGTATTTTTTATTTAATCTACTTACTCACATTTTTTTTTTGGGGGGGGGGGTTCTGTTTTTTTTTTATTTTCATTCTATTCTTTGGGTTTTCTTATTTTATCTCAGAATCTTTGTCCTAATTTGACCATTTCCTTTCACTGTTTTCATATTATTATTCCTGGCTAGTTTTTCACAACAACTGATGGCTGTTCCTTGGAGTTAGAATGATTGCAAGTCTCTTCAGATCTCTTGGACTCTTCTAAACATCCGGGGATCTTTCTCTGATCACCACGTAACCCAATCCATTTTCTACTTTCTTGGGGACTGTTCCCAGAGATCAAACTACCACTAGTATCTCAGTCACGTTAATATTGTTGTTGTTCCTTTGAGAGTGTTTCACATCAGCGTTAACTGATGATTTTCCACTGGAGTTTGAGTGACAGTAAGTCTCTTCAACTCTCCAGGATTTCTCTCAGTATCCTGGCTGATCTTAATAATGTTGTAGTCTGGATGGTCTCCACATGTCCTCTTATTTCCAAGTCTTCCAGTCCCTTCACTAATCCTTTGGGGAATGTTCCAAGAGCACCGTTTATAATTGGTATTACCGTCACCTTTTGATCTTTATGGTTCTCTTTTATGCAGCTATTAAAATAGATTCCGTTTCTTTAGGTTTCCCTTTCTCAACCATGTCCAAGTCTTCTCAAGTGTCGCTTGAAATATCCATACAGTTGTTTTTCATCCCATTTTTGTTTTCTAGTTATTGTTTTTCTGTTAATCATTGTGAAGTTTGTGTTATTTTTAGTTGCTGCTATTAGACCTCCTTGTTCTTTCTAATGTAGTCTTTGAGTTGTCGTACCGACGCATCGGCGCTATCTTGAATGATGGCGACTCCTCCTTCTCCTTCTTTTCTTCATTAATTTTCTTGTTCTCTGGTCCATTTATTGAAGTACTGCCTTCATCCATTTCAAGAATGGTCCCGAGTATTTTACAAAGGGGCCTACCAAGGCATTTATACCTTTAATGAGATTCCAGCTGTATAGTTTGATTTCGAGCAGTTTTTTTTTCGTTCTCCTGAGATACTCTTTTTAATTTTTTTCTTTCATCTCTGCTTGTTTTATGATATCCCCTTCCAATATTCTTAAGTACTTGTAAGTTTCCTTTCCACTGATCATTCTGATTTTTTTTTGCTTGTTCTATATCTTCCGCCATTTCCGTTTTCCACTTTTCATTATTAGAATAACAGATCTTTCTATACCAAGTCTTATCCCTATATCCTAATTGTATATTCTCACTGCATGTATTACAGTGTCCTATTCTTTTTCAATCCTGGCAAACAATTTAAGGTCGTCCATGTAAGTTAGGTGACTGATCTTTTCTTGCATTTCGATAAGTTTATATCCGCTTGTGTATTTCCTAAGTATTTGATTGAGTGACATCATCATCATTAGTAAAAACAGTAATGGTCATAGCGCATCTCTCTGGAATAGACCTCTCAGGATTTTCCTCTCTGCTAAACATTTTTCCTGCGGTCAATTCCACATCAGATTTTCATGGTTTCTTCGATAAACTTCACGACTTTGTTGGATATCTTGTAAATTTTGAGGCAGTCTATAATCTAGCTTTGCAGAAACATATCGTATGCGCTTTCGTTGTCAATTCATGCCGTAGATATATTTTTCATCACGTTTTTCTCTACTTGAGTATGCTTTCATCAATGTCTAGTAGGTCTCCTGTTCCTTATGTCATCCTTTTTGTTCCTAAGGGAACAATCCGCGGCTGATTGGTGAATAGTAAATCTCCCTAATATGGGCTATTAGTATTTTCCACGTAGGCAAGTTATTGGCCTATAATTGTTGGGGGCGGTTCTTTTTTTAGGGTCCCTTTGGATCATGATCTTTCTTTTGGTCATCCATTCGGGTATATTTATTTCTTGTAAGCATTTATTCATTACGATAGCCAGTCTGTCATGGATGGAAGTGGATTTTTAAAACTATAATCGATGTATGCTATCATAGGCGTTTTCCAATTTGATAACTTTTTAGTGTTGCTCTGAGTGAATCGAGACGTATTTTCTCCTTCGATCCTTCTTGTAATTTATTTTCCATATTATCATAATTATTATTATTTCTTTACAAATTTAGCTTCCTCGTCTGGGGCTATACAATACGCCGTCTCCATCTCTTTGGAGAGATAAGAACCCCCTCAACAATGTGTGTCCTGAATACGACACCTAACCATCTGATGCTGCGTTTCCATTCCTGGAACTTCGAGGAATGTGGAGTACCCCTTTATTGCCATTACTCTCAGATACATTCTGACCGAAGTGGGGCTACTTGCTAGGGTCCTATCTATTGATCAAAAAGAAAATGTTTAACCATTTAACTGAATCAATGATGTTAAATTGTATGGTAAGTTTTAGATAGCAATACTTGAAATCATTTAACTGTGTGCAAACAAATAAGTTCTGGTTCTTTTTAAAATAAGTTACCAACTAACTATTCATTAACAAATTTCATATTTTATATATATATATATATATATATATAGGATTTTGCATTTAATAACCTAAAGGAGATGATATGTTGTAAAATACAATAAATCAACCAACCTTTACAAGTTTCTCGCAGTGGTGATTTTCACTGGAGTCTGAGTGAGAACAAGTCTCGACTTTCCCAGACTCTTCTAATTATCTTTCCTGGCCTCAGCTGAGCCATGGTCAAGTCAGTCTTAATTCTTCCTCCGATCATCAGCTCTCTTTTCCTTTGTTATTATTATTATTATTATTAATACCACCACCTCCATCGAGTTTTTCGCACTAGCGTTTACTGTTTGTTTTCACTGGCGTCTGCATGACAGTAAGTCTCCTCAGTTCTCCAGGACTCTTCTAAGTATTCTAGCCAATGTTAATATTTTGGTCTGTGGAGTCTAGAACAGTCATTCCCACCATAGGTTGCATTCTCAACCGGTGGGGCTTGTTTAGAGACCAAGTTAAAGGCCTTTTAAGGTTCCTTCATATGAACTGCAGTAAAATTTTGAATATGTACGAAGAGAATATTACAGTGAGGTGGGCATCAAAATTTTAAAAATACCAAAATGGGACATGGCTCAAAATAGGTAGGGTATCTCTGATCTAGATCTTTCGACTGATCAAGATCCTTCCACTGATCTAGATCCTTCAAATGATCTAGATCATTCCACTGATCTTGATCCTTCCACTAATCTAGATCCTTCTACTGATCTAGATCCTTCCACTGATCGTCCACTTCCTCTTGTCTTTTTACAAACCATTGGGAACTGTTTCCAGTATACCACCTACAAATATCACTGACACCTCCAATATCAGCAGTTTTACAGTTACACCTCTTTTTAGCATATCTTTTTGGTCATACTCATGGTGACTTACTCGTCCACATATTACAATTATCTTGAGGTCAGAAAAAAATCTTTCCTTTAAAATCATTATTGCTTTGTGTGCAAGTTTTTGGCTTGTTGCATTGAAATTAGCAGCTTCTTCCGAAATTTCTGTCGTCATTTTCTCCTAACCTTTTCATGATTGGTTGCTTCTAAATAGCAGTGGGATTACATTTTGTATGTCTTCCCTACTCATTTTATCTTGTATATCTTTGTATTATTGCTTTGGGCAAAGATTGTGTGCCAGAAATTAGAAAAGCCAACATTCACAGGATGCCGACAGATCCCCAATGTTATCTATTAAAGGAGCGCTTGCCGAACGTAACACTCAAATCTGCCACTCCTACGTTTGATTGTACTTATATATGTTATCTGCCATTAGTAGTATATTGCAGCTAGGCCAAACCCAGTGAATGATTAATATTTGTGTTCCTGTCGCAGATGTGACCTGGTATTCTTTCCAAGAATAATACTGTCCGTAGGTTACAAAAAATGCGCACGCTTTCTAATTTAAAAACATGTGAGTTTTAACTAAGTTTAAGTCCATTGTTGGCGACCATAGTCGAGGGCGACCAGAAGGCTCCCTTTTCAATAGCTACAACACTGAGGTGTAGGGAAGGGCGCTACTCCTTTTCCTGGATTTCTCCACTTTACCCTTGATAGTTAGTACCTTATGTTGCTGAGTGTTAAGCAAGGAGGTATCAAGTACCATTTTTAAAGTCTTTGGTATGTCGCGACCTGGGATTGAACCCAAGTCCCACGGACCATTGGCGAACACTCTACCCACTAGTCCAATGAGTCTGTTAAGTCCATGTATCTCTTTTTTATTTTAATCAGAATGAGTAGGTTGGCCTATATCCTTGGTTTTAGGCTTGAAATTCTTGATAGATGCAGCAGACTATTGCGAGTTTAATTTTTACCATTATACTTATGTTTTCAAAAATTGTAAGAGTAAATGATTTATTTCATGTTTCTCGATTATCTTCAATGTCTATTGTTTGAGTTTTGATACTTGCTCGAACGATATTTAAGAAGCGCTGTCTTTGCAAGGCTTCAGAAAAAAAAAAAAACTCTGCTCATTCCTCTGTCATATTACTCTACACCACTCATCACGTGATTCTTTTTCCCTTCTTCATCTTTCCCAAAAATTTCCATCAGGTTATTTTTGGTATATGGCTTAAGTAGCAAAATGAATTTTTAGAATAGTATTTCAGATAATATTTTTCTGTTTAAGTTCGTCTGAAAGTTTTACCCTACAATTCATTTGGAAAGATTTGCTGCTTTACTATTCAAAATAAAAAATATAGATTTAATATTTAGTGTTACTGTTGCCATTATTATTATTGCTGTTGTCTTTCGTGGGGGCGGGCATTTTTAAATTTTTTCTTCACTCTTTTCTTTCCTTTGTTTCCTTCGATTTTTTATGTTGTTTCTTTCTTTCTTTCATTTATTTGTCAATTAATTCTCTTTTGTACTGAAAACGTTATTTCATCAATTACTTTCCATAAAATAAAAAAAAACCAATAAAGAAAATATGAAATTGAAAAGAATATTCTTTTCTAAAATAAGTTGGCAATTGGAGCAGAAAGTGAAGATTTTCTTTCCTGTTTTTTTGTTGGTTTTTTTTTTTGTCAATTTTTTTTTTTTTTTCACCAGCAAATCTTTTTTAAATAAAAAAAAAAAATGAAACTTAAGCATCAACAATATCTTTTTTCCTCTTAATTCTTCAAACATTACCCAAATTTCTTGTGCCCTTACCAGAATTTTCCAGAACATCCAGAATGTGTATCTTAAACATTATCTATGTGTGATATTCTAATTTTTTTTTATGACTGGGAATTTCAGAATTGCTAAGATTACTAAATCATAAGCATTAATTTCATTTTGCAAAATCCACTTAAAGTGATTAACAGAGTATCAAATCTTTGCCTCAAAGATTCGAAATCTGTACTTCCGATCAACTCGATGATAGCGTCTGAAAATCAGCAATCTAACCGCTATCTAAATTCGAATCAAAAATTTATATTTCATATGTCATTTCATATTTCATATATCATTTCATATATATGTCAATGACATTTCATTTATTATTTCATATTTTATGACATTTCATATTTTATACGTCATTTTATATTTTATACGTCGTTTCATATTTAATTCGTCATATTCCATTTCATAAATACTTTCATATTTTATTCATTGGCTGTTATTTTATATACGTCATATCATATTTTATACGTCATTTTATATTTTATACATCATTTTATATTTTATATATCATATCTCATTTTATAAATAATTTCATATTGATATAGCATTTCATATTTTTTCTGGAATGTCATATTCTATACATCATTTCTATTTTATATTTCATGTCACATTCCAAACATCATAAATATTTTATGTGTCATGTATAGGTCATACGTCATTTCATATTTTATACATTATTTCTTATTTTATGAGCAATTTTGATATTTTATACATCGTACATTTTATACATTTGATATTTTATACATCGTACATTTTATACATTTTGATATTTTATACATCGTACAATTTATACATTTTGATATTTTATACATCGTACATTTTATACATTTTGATATTTTATACATCGTACATTCTATACATTTTAATATTTTATACATCGTACATTTTATACATTTTGATATTTTATACATCGTACATTTTATACATCGTACTTCATACGTCCTTTTATATTTTATACATCATTTTAATATTTCATACTGCGTTTCATATTTTATATCCAATTTTATTATCTATAAGTCATTTTATCTTTTATATATCATTTCATATTTTATTCATTATACAATATTATATTAGTCATTTCATAATTGTACGCCATTTTCATATTTTATTCATTTCATATTTTGTATATAATTTCAAATTCATCCATCCATTTCCATTCTATTCACCATTTCATATTTTAACGTCACGTCACATTTCAAACGAAACGAGTCATACCAAAGACTCAAAAATGATACTAGATGCCTCCTTTCTTAACACTCAAAATTATAAGGCACTGATCAAGGGTAAGTGGAGCAAT